>CM049570.1:33987772-34479521 GCA_027123335.1 Amphiprion clarkii | reverse complement strand
GGAGGGGAGAGGTGGAGTGGAGCAGACTGTTTCTGCTGCTTGCAGGCAGGACGGAAGGTATGCTGTGTACGACCACCTGCACAAGATTTGGATTATAATATTAGACAGCCCCACTGAAGTAAAAACAAAGCAAGATGCCAGAATATGGCTGATGTGGTGGGGTGCCTTCTTAGATAAGGTCAAAGAGGGCACCTTAAAGGGGCGAATAGTGTCAATAATTAGCCCCTCTGTGAAATATGATCCTGTGGTGAAGACACTGGCAAGAGAAACGGGGGTACAACAGGTTTTAGTGGCTCCCTCAAAGGCGAAAGCCATGTCAGTGTATAAGGACCATGGACAGCTCCTGGCCCCATTACATGTGTACCGCGACAGGATTATTGAAGAGGGGGAGGAAACTGCGAGTGTACGCACCGACCCTGAAGCAATATCAGATGAAGAGAATGACAGTCATGACCAGGCTGTATCGCAGGAGGAGACCTCGGATACAGATGGGGAAGGAAATGCAAAAATAGCTCCACGCACTCCTGCCGCGGATGCGCGGCTGGAGAGGATTGTGGAGGCTAATAAGTCTGTGATTGATGCGCTGAAGGAGTTCACCCGTACCTGTGGGGATGTGGCAGCAGGCATGGAGCAGACGCATGGGAAAAAAGCAGAACAAAAAAGTAAGGTCAGGACATTTAGGCCTGAAAGGCCAGTACTAAACCCTCTTCCCCAGGGGGGGAAAAAGTTTATAAATGAAGCAGGTGCAGGACTGTTCCATGTGACGGGAGAACCCTGGGGGATAAATGCTGATGGATTACTGGTGGCTGCTTCAGCAGCTGTTAGGGTCCGGAACCCTAAATTCCAGAGGGCGCTGATAAGTGAGGCTGGAGAGGAGTATATGGGCGATTTAAAGCACTTCAGGGGAAGCGACAGAAGATGGCTGACGAAAGAGGATCCGGTGGTGGTGACCAGCGGGGGGTCCAGCTCTTTCTTTGCAGTGGTGCACGTGCTGGTGGATGAGTATAAAGACAATGTGGATATTGGACGTTACCGAGAGCACCTGGTGGAGGCGCTGTCGGCTGGACTGTCGCAGGCGAATGATTTGGGATTTAGGAGAGTGATGATCTGCAATAATGGACTGAGATCCAATAACCTGCACTGGGAAATAGCTGAGCAGGCAGCAATCAGGGCGGCGACTTTGCAGATCAATGCTCATGTGCACTGCAACCAGATAAAGGAGATAGTGATTATGTCATCACAGGTGCAGGAGGATGAACGCAGAAGGCGCCTGGAGGGGCCTCTACGACGTGCAGAGCGGCTGAGGGACGATGAGGTGAGAAATAGAGGTGAACAGCTGCTGGAAGCAGGAAATGTCGGGCTGCCAGCTACACCTGGGCGGAGGCTGAGGCAGGCATCTACACCAAGGAACGCGCCTGCGGGGGGCAACGTGACCTGGGGGGGGCTGGAGGTCGGTGATCGCAGGGAGTCAGCACCACCGGGCGCCATGGGAACCCCTCCTGCCTCCGGCCCGGGGTTTCCTGACTGGGGAGCTCCGGCTCAACCTGCTCCGGTGGTACAGAGACTGCAGTGGCGGCAGGCTGGCGTGTTGGGGGACACGCACGACGACAGTGGAGGTGCACAGTTGCAGGGAGCTCAGCAGGAACCTCCAGAGCGTGACAGCAGGGGGTCAGCCGCGTCCCAGGGGGAAGCACGGCCGCGTAGTGAGCTTGGAAGGGGGTCCCCTCTAGGGCACCCCCAGCTCCTGTCAGATGAAGGCGAGCAGGGGGCGGCAGGGGCTCGTGCAGAACCTGGGATGGGCGGTGTGGCTGTGGACAGTGGGGTCAGCGAGGATGACATCGCTTCCTTTATGGATTATCCTACGCCAAGCAGGGTGAAGGTACTGAAGGTGGGCTCCAGAAAGGGGGCGAAGAAGGATATACAAGTTTTTTCAGTACTGGATGTTTCCAAGAGAAAAGCGAGGAATCTCAGTGTGTGGCCTATTGCCACTAAGGATGGCAGGGGGGCCTATGCACCTGAGGTGGGACAAACTGATTATGACATTCCTGCCCGCTGGAAGGATGATCCCGGTGAGTGGCAAGAACTGAGGGTCAATGCAAAGATGGGGGAGTGGGCTAATATACTGATGATGCCCACTTATGGCAGGCTGGCGGCTAGCAAAGAACTGACAGCTAACTTCAGAGCGGGTTATACAGCTATAGGGTATGATGTAATGCTCCGTAGAATGAAGAAAGCGGCATGCATATACTCTAAGGAGCTGGAACGCGCTGATAACGAGGGCCTCACTGATAGTGGGGAGGAGGAGAGAGCGCCGCAGCCGGCTGACCACCTGAACAGTGGGAAGGAGCGGGTTGTCAGCGCGGCAGAAATGTCAGCGCTCACTCCTGCACAGGACTTGACAGACTTTAAAAAAATAAGACTCATAGTTGCAGACAGGCCTCCTGAGCAAGACGTGGTGGATTATTTGAGAGAAAACTGGCCACTGGTGAATAGTGCTACAGACCATGAAGGTGCAAAAAAGCTGTGGCTTAGCCATGTGACCAGGAATCCAGTCTGCCAGCATGAACCAGCGCAGAACGTCTATAATAGACTGGTGCTGGATGATGACCAGGATGAGGATGCCTGGCTCCGCCGGGCACGGCAGAGGCTGTCCAGAGGTCAGACCCTGACACAGGTCTGGCATGAGATTCAGCAGAAAATTCCACCCAGGGGCTTTGTACGTGCACTCAGGTTGGTGACCGGAGGGGGGCAAGGAGAGGTGGAGTTTATTACTATGCCAGCAGACTCCACTGTTTTCCACATAACGTCGGTGGTGAAAAAGTGGGACTTGACCAGAAAATATTACAGAGAGAAGAGAGAGAAGGAGGCCGGCCAGCCGTCTAAACTTAAAGCGGCACGGCAGACGTCACACAACACAGCGCAGCAGCAGCAGCAGAGAGGAACAGCGCCGAGGCCGCCTGCACCGTCACCACAAATCAGACCAGAGGGGGGGCAGGAAGGTGGGGCCCAGCGCCCTCCGGCGCAGCGGCAGATCTCCGGTGGAGATAATAGGATTCCTTTTCTGCCCCGGGAGGAGTTTGATAAGCTTACAGCTGAGGAGAAGCAGGCCCTCCGAGAGTCCCGTAAAGCGGCATCTCGGGGGCCCAAATAATGGCGTCTGAGGAGGTGCGGGTCACCCTGGAGAATGCCTACTGGGATGGGGATGACATCTACACTAATGTGGAAGGGGTTCCCTATCTAGTAGACTCTGGGGCAGAGGTGTCCATGACCTGCAAAAACCTCGAGGCAAGGGGACACCTAAAAGTTCAGTTAGCAGATGGAACTATTACAAGATTTCCTTTTGCTGTTTGGAAAGGGATTATATGGTTATTGGGGCCTTATAATCTGATAACAACCACAGACTTAAAGGAGCTGTATAAACCCCAACATCGCAAAACATCGGTTAGAGGGAGACTGAGGAACCTGCGTGCCCACCTGATACGTCTGGATTCACAGCAGGGGGATGTATGGTACAGGGCTGTGAATGTCCCGGAGGTCACGGAGCAGAAGATTGAAAGGAGTGATTTTTCACAAGGGGGAAAAGAGAGACTGAAAGGAATTATAGAGGGAGCACAGGTGGCCCGTTTTAAGAACGACTGTGGCGACCTGGGGGAGAAATACACTCACACGATAACTGGGGGAGTCCATCCAGCAGTGAGGCAATATCCCCTTAACCCTGGTGCGATTGAGGAAATGGACATGATTGTGAAAGAACTGAGCGTTTTGGGGATTATACGAGAAGAGCCGAATCCTATAACCAACAGTCCGATACAGGCAGTGAAAAAGCCTGACTCGGCAGGAGGAGGCTGGAGGCCTGTCATCAACTTTAAGGCTCTCAATCGCCGGACAGTGGCGAATAAGGCAAGTTTAATAAACCCACAAGGTACTCTGAAAACGCTGCAGGTGAAAAAGTATAAATCCTGCATAGATTTGGCTAATGGATTTTTTTCTTTGAGGCTGGCTAAAGCGTCACAGGGTAAAACAGCTTTTACTCATAAGGGAAGAGCTTATGTGTGGACTCGCCTGCCACAAGGATTTAAGAACTCCCCTAATGTCTTCCAGTCAGCGGTGATGGACATTTTGGATGGACTAGGGGCAACGGTGTACATAGATGATGTGTTTATTGCGGATGACACAGAGGATGAACACTTGGACAGGCTGCAGAAGGTGGTGGAGCGGCTGACTGAGGCGGGGCTGAAATTAAATCTGAAGAAATGCCAGTTTGGACAGTTCCAGGTGGATTACCTTGGATTTAACGTATCTGCGGACTTGGGGCTGTCAGATGGATATCGAGAGAAGTTGAGTCAGATTCAGCCCCCCACATGTCTGAATGGATTACAAAAGATACTGGGACTGTGTAACTATGTGAGGGATCATGTTCCGGGTTATCAAAAATATGCCAAACCACTGTATGCAAAGCTAAAAATAGACAAGACAAAACCAGGGACAGGAGTGCGGCAGGAATGGACATGGACAGCTACAGACCAGAGTAACCTGGAGCAGCTTAAAGCAGCTATCGAGGGGGCTCTGAGGCTGGAGCCGAGGAGTACATGTTCTGGGCTGGTGGCGGAGATTACCTGCAATGGAGATGATGCGGTGGTTAAAGTCAGTAATGAAGGAGCGGGATTAGTGGCACTGTGGAGCTATACTCTGTCCTCAGTGGAGAAGAAGTATCCGCTGGAGGAGAAGGAGTTAGCCATTCTGGCTAGATACTGGGGGTCGCTGAAGGATTTATCGCAAGGCCTCAGTATCAGAGTGATTACACAAAGCCAGGTGCACAGATTCCTGAGAAAAGGTACGTTGGAGAGTACAAAGGCTACAAATGCTAGGTGGGGGAGATGGGAGGACATTCTTCTAGACCCTCAGCTAGATATTGATTCTGCACAGCCCGCTGCTAGGAAGACAGCCAAACCGGACGGGACTAATAATGGATTATGTGAATGGACACTTTACACAGATGGATCAAAGAGGAGTGCAGAGGACACTGGATTTTGGGGATTTATCCTAAAGCAGGGGGACAGAGAGTGCTGCCGGAGGAGAGGTCAAATTCAGGGCAGCGCGCAGGCAGCGGAAGTTACAGCAGTGCTGGAAGGGCTGTTAGAGTTAGAAAAGAGGAAGTTGTGGAGAGTAAAAATAGTGACTGACAGCTACTACTGTGTGCAGGCCCTGAATGAGGATTTATCCATTTGGGAGGATAATAACTATGAAAGTGCCAAGGGTAAACCGGTAGCTCATAGAGAGCTATGGGAAAAGGTAGCAGAGCTGCGGCACAACATGGAACTGGAAGTTGTGCATCAAAAAGCCCACACACGTGAGGGCATTCACTGGAGAGGAAATGATGAGGTCGATCGTTTTGTTCAAATAAGGAAAGTCGTCTTTGTGGGATTTGAGGAGTGGGACGAATCTCCTAGAGGAAGGGAGGTCCCGGAGAAGTACGTGGAGGAGGTGGTGCAGGCCGTACATGAGAGTATCGGGCATGCTGGCATCATTCCAACGCGGAGAGAGCTGGAGAAGCAACGTCTTTGGGTTTCGGGGCGCAATATCCGGCGTGTCCTGTGGAGCTGTGAGGTGTGTGGGAAGTACAACACTGGTCGCAGAGGACAGCGGGTAGATGGGCTCACTATTAAAAGCACCGTCCCCTGGGGGTCTGTTTGCATGGACGTTGCAGGGCCGATGGGGATTACAGGAAGAAAAGGTGAGAAATACCTTGTGGTGCTTGTGGATTCCATGTCAGGATATGTGGTCGTCAGACCAGTGAGGAAAGCTAATGGGAATAGTGTAATTTCTATGCTGGAGCAGGTGTGCAGCGGGTTGGGATTACCTAAAGAGCTTCGGACTGATAATGGGACTCACTTTAAGAATGCCAAGGTGGACTTATGGTGTCAGCAGCATGGAATAGCGAGGGTTTATTCCCCGCCGTACACCCCACAAGCGAATGGGGTGGTGGAACGCACCATAGGATTGGTAAAGAACTGGATTGCTAAAAATGCTAATTCCAGAGAGTGGAGTACTAAAGCCGTGGAGGTGGGGGAGGCCCTGAATGACCGTCATCGTGCTAAACGACCGTCCCCTGCGTTAGAACTAAATCACCGCCCCTTTACGTCAGAGGAAGTGGGGCGGGGCGCTGGACAGGCAGGGGAGGTGCCAGACCCAAAGGTTCCATTTAAAGTTGGGCAGCGGGTGTGGATTAAAGCGAGAGATGCCCCCACCGGTGCTGCAGTGAAGGCTAAGTACGAAAAATCAGACATTGTTAAAAGGATTTTAGACAGTAATACAGTACTGTTGAAGAAAGGGGGAATCCAGGGCGTGGAGCAGCTGAAACCAGTTCGCGACTAGGACAATTAGGGACATAAAATATGGCCACGAGCACACAGAAGCTGCCACCCTTTGTTAGAGTGGCCACTATTAAGGGGGTGGTTAACTTGAGAAGAACCACGACGGGGCTCTGGGCAGGAAGAGCTCTCAGAAAATTGGAATATGCAAAAAAAGGACTTTTGTCAAATGAGACTGAGGTGTTGCTGTGGAGAAAGGTGGAAAATGCGTGTGTGGTATGCAATGAGCAAACTGCACTGGGAGTACAGTGGGAGGGACCAGGTATGGATAAACCGACCACCATTAAGCAGAATAAGAAAGAATTGAAGAATCTGGTAGCTAAGCCAGTAAAAGTGATGGATGCATTTATCTGTGGGAAATGTAGAATAGAAGTCTCCCCAAGATTGTGCATCATAACGCAGTGGGACATTAAACCAGGGAGACCTAATTATGGGGAATGCATTTGCCAGTGGGACGGGGAGCAGCTACACTTCTGTGGGAGATGCAGTGTCCAGAGCAGAAGTGGACAGCTGGTCACGGTGGAAAAAGCTGAAGGCTGGCAGGTGAGAAAGTTCATCGATCCTCTGTTTGCTTTGCAGCCAGCAGGGGGAGAAATGCAGACCAAGACGGGCCTGGGGCCAGCTGTGGCGTCCAGAGCGGGAGCCTGCGCTGCTGGTGCGCAGCAGGCTGTGGCTTCAGCACCCTCCCTCTACCCAGACATTGAGTCAGGGGGAGAGGGGACTCCTGACCTATGGAAACAGGTCATACAGGAATCTTGGCCGTATGACCCCACGAGAGTAGGGATTACTACCCCTTTATTGGACTCTGTCATGGTCCCACAAGTGTTTAGGGTCTATCGAGACCCCGCCAGCCCCGGCTATACATCAGGGTTGGACTGCATACCCGACCAGCACCGTGAGATGGTGAGAGGCGGTGGCTGGGAGGGGCCTTGGGAGCTGACCACGTGGGGGAGACTGGTGGAGGAGGTTTTTCATGACCCCTCCATCCCCCTGAGGGACGCAAGCCCTGTTCCTGTGGAGCGTGGAATGAGGAAAACTAACCTCTATTACAGTGTCACCTGTATGGATGCACACGGCAGACTGGATGCGAAGACCAAAAAAAAGAGTGTGGAGTTTATTGTCACGCCTGAGGATTGGCTGCGGGAGGGGAAAGTGCAGCTGTTGGACTCATGGGTGTCCAGGGTGGCCACTCCCATAAGGCCGGACCAGACTGTGAAGATAAAAATCACAATTCGGATGGTCGTGGTGTCATTCAGAGGAGTTTATTCTGTGGGGGTTGAAGTGGCCCGCGTGAAAGAGGAAGTGAGAGCAGCCCTCCCGGTCGGCAAGAAAGCAGTGAAGCAGAAACCTACTTTCAAACAGTGGATTAAAAAGACGCTACAGAAGGTGGGAAGGGGTTCTGGTGACCCCGGGATGGACTTCTGAGATGGAAGAAGAGTATCGCGCAGGGTGGATGACCCCGCCGCCCTGCTGGCTTTATCACGCGATGCGGGTAAAGAAGGGAGCATATAAGAAAGCTCCTAAGGGGCAGCAAGTTGTTACTGGGAAGTCGCGATGGACTGGGATGCCTTTTTTGAAGGTTCCTAACAAAAGGATTTATTTGGATCACCCGAGAAGGGATTTTGACTTTCTCTACACTATCTGTGGATCTGCTGCCTATTTTGTGAGTAACTATGTGTATGTGCGCGACACGGACTTATCTGTGCCCCCAGGGAGAAAATGTGTCACGATGCCACAGATAAAAGCAGGGGGACAGCTGGACACCTACCGGAGGGATTATAGCTGGAGTGCTGTTAATTGTTTCTGGAAGCGTAGCTCCGTCCCTACCTGTCCAGTTTCATCACCATGGATCCTGAATGTGGTTTTTTTGGAGATAAACGGGATTCTGATTAAACTGAGATGGGGGCCGAACTATGCTGAACCCCTACAGGGATATTACATGGATATGTGGTTTGGAGACATGCTGGTGTGGACTACAAGCCCCAAGATGCAACGCCAGATGCAGGAAATGATAAGGGACAGAAAGAGGTATGTGATAGAGAACCAGACACTGCCTCTACGTACTGTGTGTTATCATGTGGCAACGAGAGCTGAGGATTTTGACTTTGCCGCTTTGCCACACACTGGATACACACTTGCTCGGCGGGGGCTAACAGAATGGTTTCCCTACGGCAGGTATGCGTACGCAGTGGAGTTGGTAACTGAGCAATGGCAGCCGTTGTATTCCTGTTTGTCACATGCATGGGATGATGCGTTAGGTCCCTCTTCACCTTATAGCAAGGCAAAGGAGGAAATGCAGCAGCTGGTGAGGGAGGTTGGTGCGTGGCAGGCACGATATGTGGGGCCTATGCCAGAACCAGACCAGCTACGTGTGGCGGTATGGAAGTGGGTGTGGCGAGGGCTGGACCCAAGCCTGCGGAAACACCCCTCACCGCTTTATATGAAGTTGCTGAAAGGACGGCGGTACGAAGCCAGGAACGGTACAGTGTGCAGCAGACCTCCTCTCTCTATAGTTCACATAAAAAGAACAAGCAGGGGGGCCAGACGGAAGAAGAAATCGCACAGGACACCATGGAGCTACCAGTGTGGGAGTCCGACCGGGCGGAGAGTGGTAGCTCGACGGGGTCTGGACCCTACGAAGAACTGACTGGTCGCCCGGCTTCTGGGGTCTATGAGGAGCTGAATTTTCAGCCTGCTCCTCAGGACCATGGACAGCTCACTCAGCAGCGGCACAGAGACAGAAAGTGGATTTGTATATATGTTTTTCTTAAGATTTTTGCGGGGATTATTGGAGTTGGGATTATCCTTGCCATTTTGTACACGTATGGACAGGAGCCTTGGGCTGAGGATTATGCCAGGGTCTATTACACCACCACCAAGAGATTTTGCCAGACCTGCGGAGTGGCCCAGCCCAGGACTGTTTTCCTCCCAAAGTTACGGGCGTGGGGAAGCGGCCGGAACGAGGCAGAACTGTCTCAGCTAATGAAGCAATTTGGACAGTTACGAGGGGGGGGAAACGGTCGGAATATTACAGCGGACATACTCACCTGGACTGGGCCATTGCAGGCTACGGCGGCGGATGAAGAAGCCACCTTGCAGACTTGGAATACAATTATTTCCTCTGAACACCTGACCGGCAGGAGCCGGTTTCTGGAGGGATGGTGGATTAGTGGGGAAGAAATAGGAATAAGGATTTGGGTCAAAAATGGGACGGAAAAAAGAAAGGCGCAGTGCAATTGGATTTATCCAGAAGCAGAGAGCCCCGCATGGTACTGCACGTCCGGCTGCACACCTTGGCCAGGTGAGGAGCGCCAAGGGTTCTGGCAGAATGAGGTGATATATACAGCACATTACAAGAATGAAACCTGCTTCACCGTCCTGCCTCGGAACAGATTGTTCTGGGGATATTACAATCTCACATGTGCAGCTGCAGCAGTTCCTGCTACGGTGGATCAGCCCTCGAGAGCGCCAGCGAACCGCCACGCCCGAGCTCTACAGGTAAATGCAGCACCCATTACACTTCAGAAAAGCACGCCAACACAGAAAGCTACTATAGAGTTAGTGGACCCAGCTTTCCAGCCAAGAGACCGCGCCCATCGTCGCAGCAGAAGCAGGGAATTAGCCAAGAATTGTGTGGAGAATAAAATCCCAGTGCTGAATCCATGCTATTGGAATATATTTCTCCTGTGTGAAACACAGAACTACCTGGTAATTACCCCTGCTACGCACCTGATATTTTATGTCAGTAAAGGAATGTATGGAGACCAGCCGAAAGCTTTCCATGAGGACTGGTTGAATGACACTCTGCCTTGGCTGTGGATTGTCCCGCTGGATCATTTCAGAGGGGCTTTTCCAAAGGGATATGCGAGAACCAGCCAGGGCTTAGCGGGCCCTGTACGGACTGATTTGTACGTGCAGAAGCTGCCAACGCCAGATGAACTGCTGAGGGTCCCTAAAACTGATTTCCAGAGAATCGACAGCTGCGTGGTGGAAAAAGTGTTCGAGGCCCTGAATGGATCTGATTATGTGAGTAATGGAGCATCACCTAGATGCCCCCTGTATCAGAGCTGGGCTGGATATTATGGCGTGTGGACATATAACTGTGACGAGCTGAAAGCCAACATGACAGTGAAAGGGATTTTACAAGCCTGGAGAGAGGGACATACGCGGAGCGAGAGCTCCACATGGTGGGGGCTGCAGAAACAAGAAATTGTGGACTGGGTCATCCCGTGCCTGAGGGAAACTGGCGATTATTGGGTCAAGTATCAATACTTGGCTACAGTTTACTCCAAAGACCGAGACATCTGGCCTGGCAGGTGGAGCAGACCAGACCCCTACGTCAGCCCGCGACCATGGAGTATGGTGTGTGACCGAGCTAACACCACATGTGTGGTCAGTTTGGCGCGGAAACACTGCGGAGAGGTGCCAGGCTGGCCTGAACACTGCCGGCAGCATTATGGTGAGGAGTATGGGATGCATGGGCTGGAGGTGAGATGGGTGAGAGGGGGAAGAGACGGCAAATGGAGAAGATCAATGCCAGCGCAGGTTGGATGTACTAAAGCTATTCTGGGACATCAGATGAAAGAAAGGAAGGATGTAAACGGGGAAATAATCCCCTATGTGGCCGACCCTACTATTTTTTTGGCAGAAGGACATGCTTTTAGACAAAGCCTCTGTGACGGAAAAGAAATCAGAGGGTTTGAGTGGGTGGGCCCAAATCGGATTTACAATAATGAGACTTGCTATTCACCTGCAGAGCACTGGATGCTCTGTGGCACCGGCGAGAAGAAGTATGATTGCCGCTGGTATGAAATAGCAGGGACTGTGGTGGCTGGTGGCTTCGTGACAGCGGTGACCGGAGTGACGGAAGCTATTGGAGAAGGATTTTCTGTAATAGGCGGCTGGATAGAGGACTTGTTCGCCTGGTTATGGCCCTATTTTCTGATGATAATTGGAGTAATCATTACAGCAGTGATGGGTTATGCGGTAGTGAAAGGAGGGGCACGAGCAACCTTTGGCTCCTGCGCCAGGGGCAGGATCTATGAGAGGAAGAGGGAGGAGCGCCTCCTCCCCCCCGCCTCCCAGGAGGGAGGTTACTGGAGTTATAAAAAATAGATAGGTCACCGGAGCGCCCTGAGCATCAAATCGAGCTGGGGGTCCTGAGACAGGAGCATCACTTAAGGAGCATTGGAGAAGAGGGGACAACTTTTATTTTATTTTATTATTTTTTTTTTTTTTTTCTCTTTCCATTTTTCTTTTTCTCTCCCTCTGCGGCCATGACTACTCAAGCATACCAGAACCCAGATTCAACTCGATATAATGTGAGTATGTCAAACTATATGTGTTATCCTGTTGATATATGCTACAGGAGGGCACTGAGAGACTGTGTGGAATTTTGGGCAATGGAAGTGACCTGGTTCATCTACTGCTGTGTGGGGAACTGGGCCCTTGACCAGCCACTGAGAATCCTCTCACTCCTCTTGGGGTGTGTGGAGACCACCGTAGAGAATATCTACCGCGGCAGGAGGGAGAGAACCGTGTCCATGTTTGTGACTTATCTCATGGGGCGCGCAAAGATTCGCTGTGACAGAGAGGGAATCGTGAAGGGGGCAGCGATCATCGTGTGGATGGGATTAAATTTTTCCACCCTGTTTTGTGAAACAATGATTTGGATTAACACGGTGTACGAAGGGATATTGGTTATCTTCCTCCTGGGTTACCTGATATCACTGGCCCTCACCTTGCAGCCAGAGGGGAGGAAGCAGTGGCTTCCAAAACTCTGTGCTGTGACCGTCTGGGGAGGCGGCTGGGGTTCTGCCGCGGTCCTGTACTGGACATTGGGGGGCACCGGTAACGTACTGATGGTATGGTTTATGTTGTATGAGGCCCTCTTCTCCAGGGGACAGTACACCGGAGCCCCGAAAAAAGCTCAACCGGTGCTGAATCCCCCATGGCTGAAAGCGATGCGACAGGGGCGCTCCAAAAGAAACGCGGAAGCCTAAAATAACAGGCTGACGCGCGCGCTTGCTAAGCAGCTGCAAATATAATCAAAAATTATAATCAATTACTGTGTTATCCCCAAAATTTTGTCTGTTAACAGAAGAATGCCCGTTGTGCGGACTGTGGGGACACCCTCCTGCGAGCGACTTGCTTATGGGAAGCCTATCAAGCCTTTTGGTGTACCAAATGTTACCTGAGCACCTTCCAGGTATGCTCGGCACGGGGCCTCTTCTGTGTTAAAGACGCCGCGAACGTACCATCTGTGCCTTTTGCCAACTGCCTTGCAATCGAGGGAAGGTCGGAGGTGATGTGTACCACTGCGGGCGAGGCATCACATCTTCCTGTGGATTATCCTGATGGAATACTTTATCCCACTTACGTGAGAATGTGGAGGAACCCTGATGGTACGAGGTTCTCCACAACGCATTTGGGGGACGGGAAATTCTTAACTGTGGGGCCTGTGATAACAAATGTGAGGAGCACCGGCCGGGAAACTGCATCCCGGGAGACGCAGACTGAAGCTGGGGAATCGTGGCATTGGGATTACGAATGTTTTCTGAAGGAGCTGACACAAAACCCACCGAGCCGGCCTGACGGGCCACCTGAGCTGACATACTACGGAGTGGAGGATGTAACCCCCCCGGGCAGTGCGACACCAGAAAGGATCTCTTCTGATGAAGAAGGTGAGGAGATGGAGAAGATGGCCCAAGCTGTGGAGACACAGGTGGGGGACCCACCGGCGGCGGAGCAGGTTGGGGGGGCGACTGAGTCACCTCCGGGTCGGGTCCAGGCAGCGAAGGACGGCAGCGGGGGGAGACCATCCGTCGATATGCAGCGAGTGCCAAGTGTGGAGCGTGCGGACCAGCCTGATGGGCTGGTGGTGGTATCCCTGTCTGATGAAGATGAGGATCTCTTCGCATGAGAGGAGGAATGGCTGTCGGTGATCTCAAGCAGGGGGTGTCAAAGATCAAGGAGGTATGAGATCCCCGAGTCAGCCAAAGGTGTGGGCTTCTGGCAGAATAGCAGCTAAATGAGGGGGCACAGTATAATATTATAACCTGTGATTTACCATTGATTCATGCTCTAACGTAATAAATGTGTGTAAGACTAACCAAATGCTTATATTTTCATACATATACAATATATTTTTATTTGAAACAGCGTAGAAATCAGAAGCGTACCTCACCAACAAGGGTGATGAGTTGATTATTTTTTGAATATGTCTTTTCTATACAATTTTTATTTGAAACAAGTGTGGAAATCAGAAGTGTACCTCACCAACAAGGGTGATGAGTTGATTATTTTTTGAATATGTCTTTTCTATACAATTTTTATTTGAAACAAGTGTGGAAATCAGAAGAATGGGGAGTTGATTATGTGTATACTTATCATGCATAATGTTGGTATAAGAAGTAACCACATGGGGGCAGCAACTCACTGTAGGAAGTGAGGCCTAGGGTTACCAGGAGAATTGATGTGTTAAGGGTTTTTATTACTATGAAAATGGAAATGCTTTTAAGGTTTTGATTACTACGAAATAGAGATGTTTACAGAAGAGTTTGATCACCCTGTGAGATGGGGAGGTTGTTGACTTGGAGATGAAGCACGAAGACGAGGCTAACTCGGGTCATCACACCAGTTAATAAGCTGTATATATTTTGGGGGTTTTAGTGTAAGTCTGTGCGCACTGTGCAGGGATGTGCAGTGGGATGTCAGTGATTATTAGGCGCTGACATCAGCTTCTCCTGTCCCCCGACCGGAGGTCTGCTCTGAGCTGTGGACGGAACAGATACATCAACGGAGAAGTGAGGCTGAGTGGGAGAGTCCAAGCAGGTGGTTTTGGTTCCTCCAGAGCATGCAGAGGCCATGAGGTCGGTGGGTGGGAGCAGTGCACGAGTGAGGGGAGGGATGAATGTTGTCATCACGTATGTAAATTAAAAGAGCACTGTCATCACGTATGCAACCTGAATGTTGACATCACATATGTAAATTCTGGAAAGAGAAATCATGCTATAAAAAGTGTCTGTTCTAAAGAATCAGTAGGAGAGTTACGAGGTAGTCACTGGATGCAGGCCAGGCAGCAATGTTCTGGGCATGGGGGATTTTACCACGTAACTTGGAAGGGAATTCAACACGATCTGTAAAGGAATAACTTTTCCACTGGAAATACGGATTTAAGGACTGCTCTTTCTGCGCTGTTGAAGGATTACACTGGCTGAAGGAACATTACTGAACTCTATTATTTCCCAAGGATTATCACCAGAGTGGATTACAAAAGTTTTTATGGGGCCAAACAACGTAAAGGATACAAGCAGATCTACATCGGGACTGAACTCTCTTTCCACCTCCTCCCTGGAGCGGAGCCCAGCGGGGCTTTGGTCTTCAGGTGAGCAGCCGGGTGTGGCCACACCGTCTGCTCTCCCCCTCCAAATTACATAGTCTGGGTGATTATTACTCTTCTTAGATAAAAGCATAGTTCCAGTTAGGAGTCATATTAGAGGATTATTATGAGAATGTTTTAATGTTTATTTGGTTGTCTGATGATTTATGAGCTATTGCTTTGCCCTTGCTAAAACTATAATAAAACATTTATCCTGCATTTAAAGTTGACAGATTGGAAATTCTATTTATTTTTGTCATGATGATGAATTAATCACATATATCTTCTCAGTTTTTAAAAAGTCAGGTTACTGTGTGCATTACATCTAAAACCAGGTTCTGTCGGATTACTTAGTCGTTGGGGCCAGGTGAGGCCTTTTTTAAACTTATCCTTGGGGTTATCCGTGCCTTAACCTCTAAATTTAAACCTAGCAACTTACCAAGTGCAGAATCCGTTGAGAGAAAAGCTGCCGTTAACAGACGTGACTGGTAATTAATTTGACCATTCGAAAGTGGCTACTCAGTTGAGTTAGTTATCAGAGGAAGCAGGATAGGCGTCTGGATGAAGGCAGTTAGTAGCTAGGCGAATTTTCTCGTTTACCAGCTTAAACGTTCCTCAGATCTCATCTGGGTTGACCCATATGGGCTACGGGAACCGGACCCGTTAGATGGAGAGCTGGTCCAGTGATCCTCTGATAATTGAATAATTAATTCGATTAATTTAGGGGGTTACTGGCCCTTAGGGTTCAACAAAAGTAAACACTACGTTATCAACCATACATTAAATTGCAACATTCCATAATACATAAAAGTCTCAAAGAGGCACTTCACTAGAACCAATAAATACATATTGAACATAAATAAGTAGTAATTATACATCATTTACAAGATTCCCAGACTGAATAGTTGCTGTAATGTGCCTGCCAGTTTTTGTAAGCATATTTTTGTCTAAATTAAGGCAGTATTTGCTCATTTTTTTCCTACATCATGTAAGCAGCAGCACTCATATATAAATAGAGCATTTAAATCCAATCCATGTGATCAGTATCGGTAATCGGCATTCAAGGATGATCGGTATCGGTGATCAGCAGCAAAAAACCTGATCGGCACATCCCTAATTATTATTAATATTATAGAAAAAACAGCACAGTGTTTAATGCCAATCTTATAATTTTATTTTGTTTTAATGATGGCAGCTAAAGAAGCCTTTAAGTTCCTCAAGTTAATGACTGTTTTGTAATGCAATTTGCACTTTTATTTACTACAAAGACGTGTTGGAACAATTTATTTTATTTTATAAGAACAGTAAATGTTTAAAAGTTTAAGTATTATTAAAGAGTTTATTTAAATACAAACACTGGGTTTTTTTCTTTCGTAATGTCGATAATCGTGAGTAATCGTAAAATCGCAATATTTCCTTCCACAATAATCGTGGCTCAAAAAATTGAAATCGGGACAACCCTATGCATAACCATTGTTTCGGATGACTGCAGCCATGCGTCTTGGCTGCTGTCCACCAGCTTCTGACATTGTTCTGCTGTCACAGCAGCCCATTGCTGTCGCACAAATTCAAGCAGATTTGCTTTGTTTTTGGGGCTTGTGGTTCTCCATTTTGCATTTGATGATTTTCCACAGGTTTTCAATTGGATTTAGATCTGGTGATTGAGCAGCCAAGGCATAGTTCCAATGTTCTGGTTCTCCATCCAGACTTTAACTGACATTGTCTTGTTGGAAAATCCAGTCATTGGAGGCAGGAAAGAGTTTTCCAGCTGATGGAAGAAGACTGTTTTCAAGAGTAGTCCTGTACATGCCCTGGTTCATTTGCACTTCACACAATTGCATTTGCCCTGTTCCATCCAGACTGAACAACCCCAGATGGTCCCTGATCCACCCCCATGTTTTACTGTAGGGGCAGACAGTCTGGTTTGTAGCTCCTCCAGGCTTCCTCCTAACCAGTAAGTTGGCTGGAGTGGACATCAACTGAAAACTGGATACATCCCTGAAGAGAACCTTAGTCCAATCATCAACAGTCCAATCCTTGTGATCCCAGCAAAGAGTAACCAGGCTTTCTTCTGCCTTTCCTTGATGAAGAGCTTCTTCCTGCTCTGTGTGACTTCAGACCGGCTTCAAGAAGTTGGTTTCCAACTGTCCTTGCCCAACAAGTCCCATTTCTCCACAGTGTCCACTCATTTTTAAGATCCCTGGAGGTCTGAGGACGATTCCTGACAGGAACAGATGAGTGACAGTCATCTGGTGGGTAGAAAGACGTTTCCTGACCAGCTAGCAGTTTGGTAGAACCATGTGGGCTTGTTTTTTCTTGGTGTAATGAACGGCTGTCTTGGAGATCTTCAGTTTTTTTGCTACCTGTCTCTCACTCATGCCAATTTCCAGCAGTGCCAAGATGGTTGTCTTTGTGGCTTCACATAATTCTTTAGTTTTAGGCGTTACGTGACAGCTGACAACTTCTGAGTTGTGCTACGGCTTGAATGTCGGCAGGAAACTACTCTAGACCTTTGCATGTGCAGAGCTGCTGATGACATGAAATGGCCTCTACGGACCCTGGGAATATAATTAAGCTTAAGCATGTCAAATAGGACATAAAGTATTATGGAATCAGCTGCATTTTTTGTCATGTTCATTGTATTCTTCAGGTAATATACCTTCAGTGGTACCAGGCATTAAAATGAACAAAAAAATGGAAGAAAACAAGGATGGTCTAATCATTTTTTCCATGACTGTATAATAAAGCTGTTTCAGCTCCCAGTCTGTTTATTTTATTTTTTTTGTCTAGAATATATATTTTAAAATGGTGTTTTTTATGTGTGTTTTGCAGTTTTTCATGTTCTGACACAGTGGCTGAATCCCTGGATTCACCTTCAAACATCTCTGAGAGTTGATGATGAAAAATAAACATTTTCCAATCGATTAAGCAGCTGATTTACCAAATTACTCACACACTAATTGATTATCAATAATAATTAACCACAGAGAGAAGCTGCTGTGTGGCTCAGAGGAACATCCAGCCTTCATGAACAGCTGAACTCCTGAACGTATGTCCTGCTGTTTTCCGACACGACGACGGCTATTGATCATTAAGGACGTCGCCATGGCGATGCCAGTCGCAGAATGAGACACAAACAACAAACACGTTGAAGCTGAAAGTTCTGAGACGAGAAACGATTCAAGCTCAGAGTCAAGACAAGAACCAAAACCAACGAAAATAAAGAGTGAAGAGTTTCTGAGTCTCTGCTGCTGTTTGTTGTAAAAGTTCATTTTTACTGCTTTAATCAAAAATCAGACTGAACAGATCTGATCAGTACAGCTCATTTGTTGATTATTCTCTAAATAATAAAATACTAGGAAGCAGTGAAGGATGTAATTAAATACAAGAAAACATCCAAACTACACACATGCATTTAGAATTGTCATTATGTGGGAAGATACATTCAGCATGGTGAAATATGTTTCTACAGATGATGAGCAGAGTAGAGAGAAAAAGTCTGTAGAAGCTGGAAACATGGAAATAGTTAAATATCTATAGAATGTGGAGACAAAAGCACCACAAAGAGACACCAAATGATATAAATAAGACACAAAACAACAAAAATAAGACGCAAAATGACATAAAAGTCAGATGAAATGACAAGAACAAGAAAGAAAGCAGCAAAAACGAGACACAAACTGAGCAAAAAAAATAGACACAAAATGACCAAAAAAAAAAGAAAAAATGAGAAGTATAACAACACAAACAGGACAAAATGACAAAAAAGACACAAAACAGACGAGAAGAGAGACTAAGAGGAAAATCAAAGCTACTGGATGAATAGAATAAATGCATCATGGCTCAGAAACAGTGAACAGAGGAGCAAGTTGTTGGGGATACATTCAGCATGGTGAAACATCTTTCTACTGATGATGAGCAGAGTAGAGAGAAAAATACTGAGTTTGTAGAAGATGCGAAAATGTGACACTTGGAAAATTGTACAAGTTGATTCCAGGTTTTTACATTTTGCTAAATAAATGATTAATGAAATTATAACTTTGTCATACTGTAAAGAGTTCTCTCTACTTCCAGTCAAGGCTCTGATGCAGGACTTTATATTGCAGTTAGAAATGAGCAAAGAGTGAGAAAAAAAGATGCAACAGGAGCAGAAAACGCCCAGAAACCACTTGGTTAGTGTTAAACTACGCAGCTGCAAAAAACCAAAAACCAAAAAAAAGCATTTAATAATTCTTTAGCATGCTTAAGTAATTTTTTCTCCTCCACACAGCAGCATCTGTACATAAAACATTATTTTCATTCTGGATTTGCCTCCAGAGTTTTATAATTTTAACAAAAATAGTGAGACATGATGAGAAACTTGAGAATTAAATTGAAGATTAATGACTGTTTTCACTGATGAGAGGTCTATAAAATGTTGTTTGTTTGCGACAAATTGTGAATTTTGTAAGGTCGGAGTATTTTCTCTCAGAATCCAGAAAAAATGGAAAATAAATTTCTGTGAATCTGTTTTTCAGATTTCTCTCAGAAAGTCTCCTTAGAGCCCAAAACCACATAAAGAAACATTTAAACTTGATGTTAAAGTCTACAGCAGGGAAGGAAATAGACTTTAACAATCTAAACTCAGAGTTTTAAAGACTTTCTAACTAAACCACAGGGGAAACAGGCTGTATTCAGAGGCAGTAATGAGAGTTTTACCTGCTGCAGCGAAGCTCCGTCCGTCCTCAGCTGCTGTGAATCTGTTCTCGTCCTCCTCTTGTTCTGAGCTCCGTCAGCTGGATCTGACATCAAACCTCGTCCACCCAAACCCCGAGACTCACCGGGACGCCGAGGAAGCAGAGGAACACAACGAACACGGACTCAGAGTGAAGCTGAACCTCAGTCTGCAGCACAAACAGGAAACTTCTGCTAGATAATCACAAAAATCAACAGTTTTTAATCTGAAATCACATTTTGTTTAACAAACCTTCTATTAATACAGACTTTAATGTTATTACTGATGTACGACTCTTCAAACTTTTTACATCAAAGTTCATCCAGAATTCAAAGTCTTATCGTTGGATTGTTTGGAGGCTCATTACAGACACACAAAAAAAAATCAATGAAATGTTCATATTTAAACAAGATAAACTATGGGATAAAAACGAAAAAATAAAGGATAACAACACAATATTATGAGATTAAAAAAATATATGATATAAAGAAAAAATAATGAAAGAAAAAGGTCATTTTGAACATGAAAAATGAACAGATAAAAATGAAGAGATAAGAAAAGGAAAAACAAACAAAACAATACAAAATACATATAACATGGCAATATTGCGAAAGATTTTAAGATAAAAATTAAGAGATATAAAGAAAAAATAATGAAAGAAAATTTTTAATTTGAAAAAGAAGATTTAAGACATAAAAATGAAGAGATTGAAAAGGAAAATCTACGAGATAAAAATGTGAAATTTACAAGATAAATATGAGATAAAGATTCAGAGTTAAAAAAAGAAAAATGAAGAGAAAATAGTTAAAAACTAAGAGATACAATAAAAAAAGAGATACATAAATATTAGATGCAAATTCTGAGTCTAAAAGGAAAAGTTGAATATTAAAAATTTTATTAAATATCTTTTACAAATCAAGAGATTGAAAAGTCAAAATTAAGAAGTAAAAATGCAAAATTATGAGACAAAATATGAAATAAAGGAAAAAATTAAAATACAAAGGAAAATAGTATATAAAAAAGAAGTGATTAAAGTAAACATGAGACAAAAAATAAATATAATGAAAAAATTATTAAGTGATAAAAGGCAAAAAATATGAGTTAAAGATTACTAAATTAAATGGAAAAATATTGAATAAAAAGAGACAATGAAAAAAATAAGAAAAATAATTAGATAACAGAAAAAAGTAAAGTGAAAGATTGAGACTTAGAATTTTTATTACAGATAATTTAAACTTTTTAACACATTTAACACAAAATATGAAAGAAAGGAAAAAATAAATAAGATATAAAGAAAATAATATATAAAAATGAAGAGATAAAACTAAAAATCAGGAGATAAAAAGGCAAAAAATATGAGTTAAAGATTATAAAATGAAAAAGAAAATATTAAATAAAAATAATAAGAGGCATAGGGAGAAAATAAGAAAAATAATTAAATAACAGAAAGAGTATTAAAGAAAAGAGGAAACATTGCAAAGCTAAAAAACAGAATTTTTATTACAGATAATTTAGACAAAATATGTACACATTTAACACAAAATATGAAACAAAGGAAAAAAAATTAAAAAGATATAAAGGCAAATACTAAAATAAAAATAAAGAGATGAAAGTAAAAATCATGAGATAAAAAGCAAAAAATTATGAGTTAAAGATTATAAAATAAAAAGGAAAAATACTAAATAGAAACAGAGAGAAAATAAGAAAAATAATGAGATAACAGAAAACATATTAGAAAAAAGAGGAAACATTGTTGTTTTTTAAAAAATGATTTTGAATTTTTATTACAGATAAGTTAGACTTTTAACACCTTTAACACAAAATAAGAAATAAAGGAAAAAATAAATAAGATATAAAGGAAAAAATATAATAAAAATGAAGAGATAAAAGCAAAAATCAGGAGATTAAAAAGAAAAAAATGAGTTAACTATTACATAATAAAAAGGAAAAATATGAAATAAAAATAAAGAGAGAAACAGATAAAAAAATAAGAAAAATGTATAAAAACAACTCTATATTCAAGCACAATATAAAACTTCATACAGAAAATATCAAATTTAAGGCACATTAGCTGTAGTTTGTGTCACTTAAAACATCCTCCAGAGTCGACTCACCTGTTTCAGAGTTTCTCACCTGTCAGACAATTAATTCATCACCTGCAGGTGAAACTAAAACCTGAAACACGTTAAACACTTTAATTCAACACGTTAAATCATCTTAAACACAGATCACTGCTGTACACTTTAACCACAAACCTGCCACTCCAAGTCTTTGTACAAAACTCTACAAAATAAATAACTTCATTTACAATCAAAACAGACCTCAGTAGATTTATTTTAACACAGATTAACCTCTTAAATAACTTTTATCCACTGTTTTATCCACAGACAGACAACACTTTTACCGTCTTATCTCAGCCTCTAACAGACAAAAATGAGTTAAATTAGGTGAAAATTTAAAGTTTTCTTAGTCAGAATGGTTTCACATTATGGCTGATTTAGTGTTGAAATAAATCTATACTAAATCCAGTGAAAAGCTGCTGCAACACGTAATAAGGAACACCGACTTTTGAAAGAATCTCCAGCAGAATCAACAGCGCTTTGAGCTAAACGCTAACACGCTAATGTTAGCAGGTATCATGTTTATCATCGTCCTTCACGCTAACGTTAGATAATTATCAGTAAACACAGCTGGTTCTGATGGGAAAGTCTTTAGTTCTGCAGGTTTCTATGAACATGTTGACCTAATGATGGTTCAAGTTTAACCCTCTGAACTCCAAGCAGTTTCTGTCACATTTTTCTTCACTGTGTTTTCATTTTTTCACTACAATCTAAAGTCCTGCATCTCTATGGAAACAGAACAACCAGGACTAAAAGCAGAGAGAACTTAGAAATGTCTTCTGTGCAGAATGACACCATTAAAATGCCATGAATCATTTCAAAATACATAGAAAACCTTGATTATTTATGTTACCAAAAATGAAAAACACTATTTTTACAGGTTCCCACAGCTGTGGTAGCGCCATACACTTTACATATTTAACTATAGATATTTTTACAACCTCTACAAACTCTGCACATTACCTATAAAAGATGTTTCACATGCTGAATGTATCTGCCAACAACTTGCTCCTCTCTATACGGTTTCTGAGCCGTTTATTTTGCATTATTGTTTTTCTTTTGCATTTTTTTAGTTGTCTTGTGTCTTTGTGGTCACTTTGAATCTCAAATTTGTCAATTTGTGTCTTCTTTTTGCTGTTTTCAGTCTAGTTTGTGTCATTCGGTATCTCGCTTTTGTCATTTTGTGTCACATTTCTGTTGTTTTCTATCTTGTTTTTAGCATTTCATCTCTCAGTTTGGTCGTTTTGTCTCAACATTCTATCAATATTTAACTATTTCCATGTTTCCAGCCTCTACAAACCTTTTCCTCTCTACTCTGCTCATCATCCGTAGAAAGATGTTTCTCCATGCTGGATGTATCTCCAACAACTTCCTCCTCTGTTCACTGTTTCTGAGCCATGCTGCATTTATTGTATTGATCCAGTAGGTTTGATTTTCCTCTCAGTCTCTTTTATTATCTCAGTTTTGTGTCTTGTCATTTTGTCTTCCTCTTATGCCATTTTGCCTCTTATTTTTGTCGTTTTGTCCCCACATTTTATCAATATTTAACTATTTCTATGTTTCCAGTCTCTACAAACTTACTCTGCTCATCATCCGTAGAAAGATGTTTCTCCATGCTGAATGCATCTTCCAACAACTTCCTCCTCCGTTCACCGTTTCTGAGCCATGCTGCATTTATTTTATTGATCCTGTAGCTTTAATTTTGCTCTGTTCATCACAGCTACGCTTTTCATTTGGTCCGAAGAGCTACGAATTTTAGTGTTTTTACAGGATCTGGTGCTAAAGCTTTACTTTTCTGGGAGAATTTTGGAATGAAACATGTACAATAAAGTGATTTTAATGAAATATTAGAATTTTAAAATGAGATTTGTCTAGTTTTCCTCGAGGAATTGTACATCACATATGATGATCAGTTCAAGGACAATCGGAAAGTTGGAGATTATTTCTGTTCTTACGGTTTCTGACGGGTCAATGTCGTCATTTTAGTGACATTCTTCAATAAATACACCTTTAAAACTGACGGGAGGTTTTGGGGTTCAGAGGGATCAACTTTTTTTTTTTTTTTTTTTAAATCAAACTTCATCCAGTCTTTTTCTGGTGGAAACTGAATTTTAAGAATCAGATTTTTAACAATCCATCCTGCGGCTATTGAGATATTTCAGTCTCAACAGTTTTATCTGTGTTTATTTTGGCAAAAAATAAAAGTATTTGAGCATAAAATGTTCCAACTGTTTTACTAAATAAGTACAAAATACAAACACAGTGTAAAGTCTGAGTCAGTGTTTGATATAAAGTGTTAAAGCTTCAGCTGCCTGACTGTGAGGTGAAATGTGTCTGTTGTTGCCTCGCAGTGATGTAAACGGCGAGGAGGCGGAGCTTCAGTCGCTGTCGTCGTCCTCCATGATGGATCTCAGAGCCTCCAGTCCTTCCACAGAGACGGTCAGACATCCGATCAGCTGACGGCTGTCCTCAACGTCCAACACTGCAGCAGGAAGACAAACAAATAAAATAATATGCAATAAAGAGGTCCTTGTGTCATGTCTGACCTTCACTGAAAACTTCATCCAAATCCGTTCGTCTGTTTATGAGAAATGCTGCCAACAGACAGATAAACGTACGCCGATCGTCACATAACTCCACCACATTCCTTGGTGGAGTAAAAAGAACAAAAGAAAAGCTTCAATTTCAGCCTGTGGTGCTTCATGCAAACAGGAAACTGCCAGAAATTCTTGCTAAAAGTGATCATTTCAGGGCGTTTGTAAAGAGCTTCATCATTATTATTATCATTACAATACTGGGTGTAGTTTAATCCTGGTGTTTGTGTGTTTGCTGACCGTCCAGACTGGCCTCCATCAGGTCTCGTTGTTTCTCCAGGATCTCAGGAATCCTCAGAAAGGCGACACCGACGTCTTCACACTCCTTCTCCTGCTCCTCCTCTGGAGGATCGCTGACCACCGTGAACCGGATCCTGTCGGGAATGAGTCAGAGTTTCTTCACTTAACCCTTTAAGATTTTTACATCCTGTAGTGCAATGTCTCGCAGATATGGATCACAGCAACAGGCTAACGATCTTGGAGAAGCTAGCGGCTACACTTCAAGATGAGAACACAGAGAAGGCAGAGAAATCCACAACAGAATGTCAGAAATAGTGGTTGTCTGATGCCTCTCCCCTCAAAATAACCAATCATCTGCTTTATACCAGCCATGGTGGAAAACATTTAACGAATCATGCTATTACACTGAGCGTGGTGTTGGTAAAATGTGCACGTCTAGAAGAACACCTGCTTTATAAACCTTATTTTGGGTCAATACCACCAAGATTTTTATCAGATTTTACTTCTTTTTGTGTCACCAGGTGTGGCTCAAACAGACTGTTGGAAGGAAACAGCTGGTTATTTCAGACAGTAAAACTTGTCCTAGATTGATTTTGGGGTTTTCCATTGTCGTACACTGATCCAGTCGTCTCATTTTGTGTTCCAAAAAGACAAACCCACGTCTTCCTGTCCTCACCTCTCCATCTGAGGGTTTCGACCCTGCAGGACTCCCCTCAGCAGCCGTCGCCTCGCCTCGTTGGTTTCAGCGTCAACAGGAATCACTGAACAAACAAACAAAGACCTTGATCTTAATGCTGAGATTCTGTAGGAAACACAAAGACTCACTGGCTGATGTGAGACGTAACGTAAGTCAGTAAAACTCTGTCACCTCAGAGATGTTTTTATAACACTTCATAGACAGACAGCTGCTTCTTTATGATGCTTGAGGGAGTTTAAGACGCAGGATTTTCCAAGAGCAGACGTGATTTCCTCCACCTTACCTGACTTTCTGAATGATTTATCAAACATCAACGCTGCCTCACAGACATTTTGTACCTTTGCTGTAGTTGTAGTTGATGCTCCGGCCCGGTGGAGGTTTGGGCAGAGACAGGGGGGTCTCCTCAGTGGGCTGGTCCAGGATGGAGTATTCGATAAACAGACGAACCACGCTGACGTCCTGAGACACCCGAGAGTCCGGCTTCAGGCTCAGAGAGACGATCTCCACCCGAAGACGCTCCGACGGCTGAAACGGCACCGGACCACAAGTTATTACACAGTTCTACGCATTATCTTTAAACAGCTTCTACCTTTAATACTGTGTTTCCTTCATTTGGTGCCACATTTTGATCATTATTTGTCTCATCTTCTTCATTTTGCACGTCACTGTGGTCCTTTTGCGTCACATTTCCATCATTTGTTGGCACTTTGCCTCACACTTTGATGGATTTCCTTCTTCTTGTGGTCCATTTGCATCACATTATGGGCCATCTGGGTCATTTTGCATCTTTTTGTGATTGCTTTGCTTTCCATTTTTGTCATTTGTGGACATTTTGCGTCCAATATTGGTCTTACACATTGCTTTGTTGTCATTTCGCATCATATTTGGGTCATTTTACACCTTTTTGTTGTCATTTCAAAACACATTTTGATCATTTTACATTTATTTGAGGTCGTTTTGCATCCAGTTATTATTGCTTTACTTTTTTCCATGTTCATTTTGCATCCAGTTTTGGTCCTTTTACGCATTCTTGTGGTAGTTTTGCATCAAATTTGATCCTTTTACATCTTTTTGTGGTCAATGTGAGGTACACTTTGGTGGCTTTACATCTTTTTGAGGTCATTTTGAGGTAATTTTGACTAACATGTTGATCGTTTTACATCTGTTTGAAGGTGTTTACATCTTTACATCTTTTTGTGTTCAATTTGCATCATATTTTCAGCATTTTGCGTCTGTTTGAGGTCATCTTGAGTAACTCATTCTGAGTAACATGTTGATCGTTTTACATCTGTTTGAAGGTGTTCAGAGGCACATTTTGGGCATCTTGAACCTTTTTGTGGTCATTTTACATCTCGTTTTGGTCGTTTTTAGATCTTTTTGTGGTCATTTGCTGTCACTTTGTGAATCTCGTTTTAGTTTTGTGTCACATTTTGGTAGTTTTACACGTGTTTGTGGCTGTTTTGCATGTTTTGCTTGAGTACTGCCGTCTTTAAAGCAAAAGTTGGTTAACAGATACTGGAGAGTCTCAATCAAACTGTAAAACTTCTATAATCTGGAAACAAACACTCTGGATTAAATTTAGATCAGATGAAGAACAGCAGAATCCTCATGGAAACATCTGCCTAATGATTTAGTAATAAAGAAGTTAGCAGCAGCCTCCATCATCGTCTCTCCAGATTTAACTGTTGACTGGTTCGACTTGATGCCGTCTTCTGTGTAGAATCACAAAAAAACAACAACTCTGACTTCATGTGGAAGTTTGTGTTTTTAACAAACAGACTCAGTCAGGATTGAGAAACAATAAAATCGAAGCAAAAACAAAACACCTTCACAAATGACTCCACGGTGAAAACACGAGCCGAGCTGAGTTTTCCTCCACAGCTGGACATCAAGTCTCTCTGTAGCCGACAACACAACACCGACAGAAGTCTGCTGTGTGGAAGGTAAACAGAGCGAGGCGTTCACTGACCTTCCTCCCCGTGGCCTGACCGTGAACGATGCAGTCATCGCTGTCGGACTGAGTCGATTCGCTCTGATCCTCTGCAGCTGCCGGAGCCTCCTCAACATCTGGATGGAAGCAGGAGACGAACACAAACAAACCGCAAAGAGAGACAATGAAGGAGGCAAAAAAATGTGCTTCTGCTGTTTGAGAAAGAAATAAAAACAGACGATTCGAACACATCGCCTCCCGCTGATGCTCGGTAACAACAAGATGTTTGGCGTCATTAACATTTATGAAGTCTGATCTGAGGATTATTGGCAGCAGCATTAAATATTTACGGCGGCTCTCCTCAGGAAACATTGCAGAAAAACAATAACATTAGCAGCTTTAAGTCGGAGGCTAAAACAACAGCAGAGTTCAGGGAGCTGCAGATCGACCTGTGATTAAAAACCAACAGAGTCGATGCCGGTTTTCTCTCCACAGAGCAAATCTGATAACAAGCAGAGCATCGGGTTTGTCTGGAAACTCATCTACACCAGTAAGAGACGAGACAAAGAAGAAAAGTCACAATAAAATTACTAAATAAAGTGAATTTTGATAAAATTATGAGACAAAAGCCAACATTATGAAATTGAAACCAACAAAATGTTTTGATTTTATAATTTAAATTCATAATTGTTCACAATTTCAGTGTTTTAATGGTTTTTATTCCATATTTTATTTAATGACTAAGCTTTTATCTCAATTGTGAATTTTAACCTTTTATCCATAATTGGATTTTTATTCTGAAAATTTTGCCTTTTTACCTTCAGTTTGGAGTTTTAGCTCATAATTTTAACTTTTCATTAATAACTGATTTTTTTCTCATAATTTGATCTTTTAAATCACAGAATTCAGCATTTTTGTGTCAGAATTTTGACTTTTTAATAAATAATTTGGAGTTTTGATCTTAAATTGAAACAATTCTGTTTTAACCACAACTTTTGATCCTCATTTTGACTTTTTAAATCAAAATTTTTTACTTTTCATAAATAAGATTTTTTTTCGCATAATTTGATCTTTTAAATCAGAGAATTTAATATTTCTGTCTCAGAATTTTGACTTTTTAATTAATGATTTGAGTTTTGATCTTATAATCTAAACCAATTTTGTTTTAACCACAACTTTTTAAATCACGATTTTAATTTTTAGCTTAAAAATGGATTTTTAGCACTGTTTTTCAAAATTGCACCTTAATTTTGATACTTTTAATGGCTTTTATCTCAAAATTTTACGTTATTTTAGAATTTCGGTGTTAATCTCATAATTTCGAGTGTTCATCTCACAAATGTAGTTTTTTTTATCCAAGAAATTTAACATTTTATCTCAATTTTGAGTTTTTTCTCTCATAATTTAAACTTTTTGTCGTCTAATTCCATTTTATATCTTACAATGTAATGATTCATATAATTTTCAGACTATACCTTTCAAGTTTGACTTTTTAATCTCGTGATAAATGACTTTAATCAATAACTTGACGACATTCTCACACTAACATCAATGAACTTCTTTTTATTTGTCCGCCTTAAATGGGATCCGTAGTTTTGATAAGAGAAAAGAAAATGACAGAAGCTGAAAACTTTGACGGAGGAAACATATTTTGTCAGTTAGAATGAAATTACTGTGAGACTGATCAGCATCTTCTGACCTTCAGCTATTTCCTCAGAGATGTCCGAGTCGTCAGAGTAGGACTGAGTGCTCGCTGGGACCAGCTGTCCTTCAGAGACGTGGGACTCTTCCTCTTCATCATCGTCTTCTTTCTCTGTGGTGCTTTGAGGAGCTTTAGACAAAACCTGCAAATAAGAAACAGTTTTACAAAGAGACACACGGGAGACGACTTTGGTTCAGAGTGTAATCAATAATTTGGATCGTTTTGCATATTTTGAGGTTGTTTTTGGCAACGTTTTGGTCTTCTCACATCTTTTTGCTGTGATTTTGCAACCCTTTTTGTGTCCCCTTTTGAAAATTTGGTTCTTTTCTATCACATTTTGGACCTTTTGCTTCTGGATGTTGTTGTTTTGAGTCACATTTGGGTCATTTTGCATGTTCTTGTGGTTGTTTTGCTTTCCATTTTGGTAATTCGTGGACATTTTGCATCCAGTTTTGGTCTTTTACACCTTTTTGTTATCATTTTGAATCATATTTTGGTAATTTTACATCTCTTTGTGGTCATTTTACATTTATTTGTGGTCATTTTGCATCCAGTTATAATTGCTTTACTTTTTTTGTGGTAATTTTCCATCACATTTTGGACGTTTTATTTCTTTATGTTGTTGTTTTGAGTCACACTAAGATTATTTTAGGCACCATTTTGGTCTTCTCACATCTTTTTGTTGTTATTTTGCATCCCACTTTGTGTGCACTTTTGGAAATTTGAGGTCATCCGTCATTACATTTAGATTTTTTTGCATCACATTTTGAACACTTTACTTCTTTATGTTGTTGTTCTGAGTCACATTTGGGTAATTTTGCATCCTCTTATGGTCGTTTTGCTTTCCATTCTGGTCATTCGTGGACAGTTTGCATCCAGTTTTGGTCTTATTACACCTTTTTGTTGTCATTTTGCATCATATTTTGGTAATTTTACATCTTTTTGCAGTCATTTCAAATCACATTTTGATCATTTTACATTTATTTGCAGTTGTTTTGCATCCAGTGATTATTTTTTACTTTTTTCCGTGGTCATTTTGTATCCAATGTGCTTCGACCTTGGTTCAGAGTGTAATCAATGATTAAAGAGATGTTTCAACAACAACCTCCTGTTAAATGATGTTTATTAGTGTTGGGTTAATTTCTGGGTGAAGAGAAGAATCTCTGAATAAAACAGACGTTAGGTTTACCTTGATAGCAGGTAGGGATGTTTCTCTCTTCTCTGCAGACTTACTAGAAGCTGCTGAGCTTCGTTCTTCCAGCTACACAAGAAAAACAAAGAAACTGGTTTAGATCAGCTGAAAAATGTTCCCACCTCTTATTTGTTTCAGCAGATAAAGTTGGAGTGAAGCTAACATGATGGATCAGGTCACAGTACTTAACCTCTCACTCAGAAATCTCACCTGTTCGTCCGAAGATGTTGTTTCTACAAATGTGACTCTTCTGGCAGCCGTTGTTTCCTTTACTAGTGTTTTCGTTCTGAGTTTGGGCAGTGGAGCCTGATGGTCACAAAACAGTCAGAGGTTATAAAATATGAAGAAATATTGCAGGTTAAAGCTCCTGAGAATAAAACCAAGCAGGTGTTTCCGGTATGAGGCCAGTCAGAGCTGCTGGGGTTGGATAATGAAGTCTCCTTGCATTGATGAGGAGTGACCTTCTGAACACATTTAATAAAAGTAGAACTTGTTTTAGTTTTTGAAAAATTGATGAAAAAATGTCCTTTACAACCTTTAAGTTTTCCATTTTTTAACAAATAGCAGAAGGATTATTTTGCTTTTGATTCTGTAAGAACATTTTGCTAGTAATACCTACTTTTTTCTCAAGTAGAAGTTGAAATGTAGGACTTTTACTTGCATCTTAGTATTTTTACATTTCTAGATTGACTAATAGCAAAGGATAATGGGATTTCTTCCAACGCTATTTGAAAAAACTCAATTCCCTGCTAACATTTTAATTTCACACTTTGGTTCATTTGCCAATTAAATAAACCAGATTGAATGTATTCATCAGAACTTTAGAGGAGCTGGAAGGTGAATTTAGTTTCATTTGGACAAAACAAGACTAGCCGTTTAATCCTGTTACCAGTCTTTATGCTAAGCTAAGCTAGCTGTTTCTCCAGTGTCTAGTCTTCACGCTAGGCAAAGCTAGCAGTTTTCCTTGTTTCCAGTCTTTATGCAAAGATAACTGTGTCGAGCCTTTATGTTAAGCTAAGCTAGCTGATTTCCAATCATTATGCCAAGCTAAGGGAGCTAACCCTTTTTCCATTTTTTTGCAAAGCTTAGCTAGATGATGATTTATGCTAAGTTGTTGGTTTCCATGTCTCTGGTTTTTCTGCAAAACTAAGTTACCTGTTTAACCCTGTTTGCAGTCTTTATGCTAAACTAACTGTTTTTCCTGTGTCTGGCCTTTATGCTAAGCTAAACAAGCGGTTTCCCTTACACTAAGTCTTTATGCTAACCTAAATATTTCTCCTGTTTTCAGCCTTTATGCTAAGCTAAGCTAAGCAAGCTGTTTCCCTTGTTTTTATCTGTTTTTTTAGTCTTTAGCTGGATGTTTAACGTGTGCCCAGTCTTCATGCTAAGTTAAATCAACCCTTTCCCTGTCTCCAGTCTTATTGTGAAGCAAAACTAGCCGTTTCCGTCTTTATGATTAGTATGAATGAATGTCCTGACCTTAGTAGCAGCTGCTTGAGGTTGAGAGGTGGATTGATGGAGGTCTTTGTTTTCCTCCTGCAGTTTCTCTTTGGCATCTTTCAGCTGTGAGTGTTTCTTTTGTTCCTCCACTGTCTCTTTTTCCTGATTCAGTCCAGAGGTTTCCTCTACAGGTTTCTCCTCTGGAATAAATCTGGGTTCTTCAGGAGCCATGATAGATCCAGGTGGACGGAGGTAAGTGGATTTCCACTTCAGTGTGACTTCTATGTGGCCGGCAGGTAGACCAGTGGGATCGACCAGTTCAAACACACCTGAGAGAGAAAACAGGACAATTATCTGTCTTGGACTTGAATATAACTGTTTCCATGTTTCTGTTTAAACGTTTAACCCTGTTTTGGTCTTTATGCTAAGCTAAGCTAGCTGTTATCCTTCTTGCCAGTCTTTATGCAAAGCTAAGTTAACCGTTTAACCCCGTTTCCAGTCTTGATGCTAAGCTAAGTTAGCCGTTTTCCATATTTCCAATCCTCGTGCTAAGCTAACTGTTTCTTCTGTTTCCAGTCTTAATGCAAAGCTAAGTTAACTGTGTACCCCTTTTTCCACACTTTATGCTAAGCTAATTAACTGCTTAACCTTGTTTCCAGTCTTTAGGTTAAGTTAAGCTAGCCATGTCCCTTATTTCCAGTCTTTATACAACACTAAGTCAACCATTTAATCTTGTTTCCAGTCTTTACACTAAGCTAAGCTAGCTGGTTTTCTTATTTGCAGTCTTTATGCTAAACTAAGTTAACCGTTTCTTCTGTTTTCAGCCTTTATGCTAAGCTAACTGTTTAACCCCATCTCCAGCCTTTATGCTAAGTCAAGCTAGTCCATTTCCTTATTTCCAGTCTTTATGTTAAGCTAGCCTAACTGTTTCGTCTGCTTTCAGTCTTTATGCTAAGCTAAGTTAGCTGTATTCCTTATGTCCAGTCTTTATGCAAAGCTAAGTTAACCATTTAACCCCATTTCCAGTCTTTATGCTAAGCTAAGCTAGCCATTTTCCTTATTTCCAGTCTTTATGCAAAGCTAAGTTAACTGTTTAACCCTGTCTCCACACTGTACGCTAAGTTAATTAACTGCTTAGCTTGTTTCCTGTCTTTATACAAAGCAAGGTCAACTGTTTAACCTTGTTAGCTAAGCTAGTTTTCCTTATTTCCAGTCTTTATGCTAAATTAACCATTTCATCTGTTTCCAGACTTTATGCTAAGCTAACTTAACTGTTTCCAGTCTTTATGCCAAACTAAGCTAGCAGGTTTCTCCTGTTTCCAGTCTTGGACTTGAATATAATTGCCTGTTTTTACAAACAGCTGATTGAATATAAATGTTTAATGCTGCTGTTGCTGACTATGTCTTCACACATAAACAGCAAACTCCTCACCAGTGACGTTCTGGTCGCAGGCCAGTCCCAGTAGAGGAACTCTGGCCTTCCCCAGGTACGTATCCATCTGCTCCTCCTTGTAGTCGAACACGTAGAACTGCAGGACGTCAGACTGCAGGTACCGGTCCAGATCCACGTCCATCAGGACTGCGTAGGACTTCAGGTCGTTGAAGGTCGGATCACAGCGGTCGTGGACGGTGGAGGTCGGGTAGTCGGGGAAGTCAAAGAACTTGTAGACGATGTAGGGACTCGGCAGCTGAGAGCTTCTGGACTGGAGGTCTGAGCAGCGCTGGACGGTGATGAAGAGTTCGTTGTTGCTGCTGCTGGACGGCTGCAGCTGAGAGGCAACGAAACAGAAACAGTACAAACAAATACACAAATTACAAAACCGAACCTTCAACCGTGCAGCTGTTTTAGACAACAACACTTTACAAAACCCGAGTGCTTCACAAGGCAGCAAAATAAAAACACAATTCAGTTTATGAACACCAAAAAAGTGCAGGAAATGGCAAAAACAAGTTGAAAAATCATAAAAGATGGGTTAAAGGAAGCTAAAAGTCAAGAAAATGAGCAAAGGCTCTTCAGTAAAAGCCTGTTTTAAGAGGCAAAGTGACACTAAATTAAAACGACAGTTGATTACAACATGGAGCAGGTCCAATGTATTCTTGTTTACAGAAAATTGTTCAGCAAATATTTAGAAAATCAGATATTGTTATTTTCCCAAGCAGAAATGCCAAATATTAACTTGATTACTTTAAGTTTATATTTTGCATATAATATTTAGCTGCAGCCCCACTCTTTACAACTAATAGAACAGATAAATAAAGTCTTGTCCTTTAACTCTCAGGTACCTGTGCAGGTTGACTGATGTATCCTACAGCCTTCAGCTTCTCCTTAAACAGCTGGATGGTTTCTGTCATGGGGATCCTCAGCCTCAGCCAATAATCCACTGAACCAAAGGTTCGACTCTCCTCACTTGTTCCTTAGGAGGAATTACATACATGAGTTTGTTACTGTATTCCAAGAAAAACTGAGAAAAGACATCAAAATCAATTATCAATATTAAAATGGATCTTTGACTCTCTCACCTTAATACCTGCTGACGAGTTTAAAAGGCTCGTTATCTTTATTTAATTAAAGACATTTTTTTCTTTTCCCCAGGGTCCATCAGACTGATGAACTCAAAACAGTAACGCTGTGCCACTTTAATGGTTCTAATGTTGCCCAAATGTATTCTATTTTATTGGTTTTTATTTGATTTAAGTGATTTAATTGACCTCCCACACTGTATTGTATGTATCTTGCCTCTTTTGCATATCTTGTTTTATATGTACATTTGATTTTATTATTTATTATTGTCAATTTAGCTTGTTATCAATGCACCATCCAGGGGCACATATTTATATTTTTGTCATGGCCCCATGTATGATGATAATAAAGATATTCTATTCTATTCTTTAAAAAAAGCAAAAAAAAAAACCCCACAAAACACCAAAACAACACAATTTACGAGCTAGAAACTGTGAAAACAAAAAGACGTATTAGATTTTCAGCTTTTTGTCTGTTCCTCACCATATCATTTGTCAATCTAAGCTGAAAATCATGACATTTCTTCAAATGACTTTTAGAAAAATTATCCAAAAGTAAATAATCTGCACAACCGCGAAGCCATCGGCTGTGACCAACAGTCATGTGACAAAAATTCAGAGAGTTTTCAGGTTGAACTGCACCATTTATCGGCCAGAAAATGTAAAAGCAGGAAAGAATCACTGGTATTCCTTGACTGTATTTTGTGTGATTTGTGCACATTAGCTTAAAATCATGCTATCCTGGAGGCTTTGTTTGGAGGGAAAAAAAGGAAATGGAAAAAATTATTCATAAGCTAAATCTGTGTTTGTCTGCCCAAATACAAAGCCATGACTGACTCAGCTGTGACCAACAGTTAGGTGACAAAAATTCAGGGTTTTTAGGTTGAACTGCAGGCAGTGTTTCCACAAAGCAGAGAGGATAATAAAGCCTATTGGATGAATAAAATAAATGCATCATGGCTCAGAAACAGTGAACAGAGGAGCAAGTTGCTGGAAGATACATTCAGCATGGAGAAACATCTTTCTACTGAGGATGAGCAGAGTAGAGAGGAAAAGTCTGGAGAGTCTGGAAACATGAAAATAGTTAAATATTGATACAATGTGAAGACAAAATCACCACCATTCTCTGAAATCCGTGTTTTCTAGCCATTTTTGCTGGAATTTGCATTTTCCCATTTCCCAGCTCTCCTCCACCTGGTCCAGTCTGCCGGCCACTTTCCAGACATCCAGTTTAACGGCAACTGCACCCGACCGGCCGGAACAATTATTACAATGGTTCCGCATGTTTACACTGATATACATATCTGTCAAATCGCAGTCTATAATTATATATTACTATATTATTATTATCATCATCATCATCATCATCATCATCATCATCAAATATTTTTCTTGAAAACTGTAGAAATAATTTTTAATGCCACTGAGAATGAAATTTAATGATTTTTAATGCCATTTAAGGTCTTAACTTTAGCAAAATCAATTTAATGATTATTAAAGCTTTTTAATGCCCTGCAGAAACCCAGTAAATGCAGCATGGCTCAGAAACCGTGAACAGAGGAGCAATGCATGGTGAAACATCTTTCTACAGCTGTTTTGCAGAGTTTGTAGAGGTTGTAAAAATGTAAATTGTCATTGATCAATAGTATGTGAAGACCCCGAGCTTTTTTCCAGTGTCGGTAACTCCTGTAGGCACCTGGAAAAATGTTACACATGCTGATTCCCTGTTTTTCATTATTATGTATGATACATAGTAAAAAAAAATTCAACTTTTATTTTCCGTTTTTGTATGATTTATATTTGTCTAATGTTATATACTACACAGTAGACATGTTTGAGTTCTCTCTCCTTCTAGTCCTGGTTGTTTGGCTTCCATAAAGTTGTACGATTTTATATTTACTCCTGTCACATTTTTCACAAAGGCCACACAGTGCCTGGAAAAAACACTCCTCAGATGAAATAGAGGAGTAAATGTTTGTAGTTTTTACAGCTGGTGTGAGGATGTGGAGCTGCAGGTCTTAATTCTGTCTCCACATGGAAACTTCTACAGATCTTCTACTGTTTAGAGTTCATTATTTTCCACCACTTTTATAATTATCAGTCTGATTGCACTCACCGACCAGCGGTATGCTGCCGTGGATCTTCCCGTCCTGCTCCAGCAGCTGCTGCAGCCTCAGCTGTCCGCTCGCCAGCGTCCTCCAGTCCAGACCGAGCGCCTGGTGTAGCTCCACCATGACCGAGTACCTGTGCAGGTAGTGCAGGAAGCCGTCGTCCATGTTCACCACGTACCTGGAGGTGAAGCCGTATCTGGGCCGGCGTCCCGTCACCACCGGAGTGGAGTGCAGGTCGAACAGGTAGAAGGAATAAGTGCAGAAGGTGGAGGGTTCGGTGTCGCCCAGGACCTGCAGGGCGGACGGAGACAGAGCGGCGCTGACGATCTGAAGCTCCAGCAGGTTTTCTCCTCGTTCTAGATGCAGAGTCTCGTTGAACTCGCCTGCCTCGTCTTCACCGGTGACGTCCGGTTTGAAGACGTAGGTTTTGGTGCCGTAGGCGATTTCTCTGAGCTGAGCTGAGGAGCAGCGACAGAAAAAAAGCTTCAGGTGATGAATAATTTCAAGCCAGAAAAAGCAATATATTATCAAAACTAATCACATCAATTCAAACATTTTAGAGCATTTGTGATAACTAGTTTACAGTTGGACACTGTATACTGCTGCCGTCTGTTTGAGATTAGTGGTTAATTGATTATCTTCATTTTGTCATTTTCTCATATTAGTGATTCTTTTTTGCCGACAAAGTTAGTAAAGATGAGTTTTTACCCTCGTCCCAGTTCATGGAATTCTTGGCCTGCTTTCTGATCTCCATGGCCTCCTTTATCCAGCTCTTGTGCTTGCTGGTCTCTGATGTTATAACTTTGCTCTTATCCCAGTTTATAATATATTTGTTTCTCTTGCAGTGGTCTGTGATGGCTGATTTTTTGTTTTCTTGATCGGCTTTTTCTTTTAGTGTTCCAAGGGAACACAAAACAAAAGCCTCTCCTTGTGACCCTTCTAGGTCTCTGTAGGAGTGCTGCTAATTAACCTGCATAAATAGGAAGCTACAAAAATAAGAGCTAAAGAACAAGAACTACCAATCAAAAGTTTGGACACACCTTCTCATTCAATGCTTTTTATTTATTTCTATTATCTTCTACATTGTAGATTAATACTGAAGATTAACACTTTTTTCTGTACAACATAATTCCATATGTATTCTTTTACAGTTGTGATGTCGTCAGTATTAATCTGTAATGCAGAAAATAATTAAATAAAAACACTGAATGAGAAGGTGTGTCCGAACTTTTGACAGGTCGTGCAATTTTGATTTACTGAGTGAAAATTACAAACAAAAATGTGAATTTATGAGACAAAATATCAAAAGTTTGACTAAACCTGAACTCTAATTCAACATTTTGGGCTAGTAAATGTAGGTTCTGACTGATTCCTCAGTAGATCTGTTAGAATGAGGACGATACCTTCCAGCTTCCGGATCTTTGCCGCCCTGGTGTCCAGCAGCTGAGCCTGACGTTCCAGCTTCTGTTCGTACTCGACTTTATCACTTTCCTTCTTCCGTACCGCAGCGTCCAGCTCCGCCTCGTTACCATGACGACAGAAAACAGACTTCACTTAGTATGTTTACATTTCAGGTAACGAGCTGAGACTCTTATTACAACAAAATCCAATGAGGAAACCGAGGAACTAAATTCTTGTTCTTCCTGATGAGCTCCTTCTATTTCACAGCGTTTTATAACAATCTTATCCACCAACATCCAAACATCTGCAACTATTATATATAGATATATTTCTCGATATAGTCAGACTAGTCATAATGATGCTACTGATAATTGCTGTTGTAATCTGAGTCCCTGAGAGTCAGTCTCAGCCTTTTAATCCTAGAACAGCTGCTATATGCGAGTGAAGACTGGGATTAGGCCTAAAACACTGCTGCTCTACATGTTCTCCCTCCACCTTGTAGTCTTTGCTGATCCTGTTCTCCACGTTCAGCAAGCTTCTGGTCTTCTCCAGCTCCTGGATGGTTTCAGCGTGAGCGGCTCTCAGCTCTCTGACGGAGCTCTCGGTGCTGTTCGCCTCCTCCTCCACCTCCTTCAGGAAGCCCAGATCTCCGTTCTTCTGGGATTTACGGGTCTGAGGAGGAGACGTGGCGACGTTACGGAAGAAAACATGAGATAACTCACTGAGGAAACAAAAACAAAGACGTTCCTCTTACTTTAACCAGCAGCAGAGCCTCAGTGAGTTCAGCCACATCATAATCTCCCTCCTTTAAAGAAAACAATGATTAACTTCAGAAACAGTGATGAACGTTGTTGTTTAACATCTCTGATACTGAGACTCTTTTGATATTTATGTCGCTTTAAATTTAGACTAAACAGGTATCTGACAAACTGAAATAACAGCTGTAGCTTCTAAAGTCACAATTTATTAATGTGATCAGTTTCAATGACTGATCTAAAGGTACAAAAGCTCAAGTGAAAAATGTGACACTGCAGGACTTATTGATTATTATTGATTATGTATTAACTCTACGATCGGAGGATTTATTCTAAAATCAGTTCGTCTCACTCTGTTGTAGAACTTCATCCGGCCGTTCAGCTCCTCCAGCTGCTGCTTCTGTTCCAGAAACTGGATCTGAAGTTTCTTATTTTCTTCTGTCAGCTTCTCATTTGTATCTGAAGAGAGAACCACAGGCTAATCCACGGTGTTACTGTTTCTTATTACTTTTGATAAATATCCTGATTTACTCTCCACTCTGCAGCAGGAACATATACTTCATGCTACTGAAGGTAAATCTCCTAATCATAAATTACAAGGTGTAAGCAGAACACAAACATTTAAACGTACCTCTCTCAGCCTTGATTTTGTCGAGGATTTGGTTTTTGTCGACGAGGTCGGCCTTCAGCGCCGTCTCCAGCTGACAGATCTGTAACCTCAGCTGCTGCTCCTGAATCTGCCATTTTTGTTGCTGAGATACATCAAAGGCACTGCAGACACACAAAAACACTAAAATAATCATCTGAAATTTGACTTTGGTGACACAAAAACATCAACAATGATGATAGAGGGAGTGACAGCTGAGTGCAGACTAAAGCTGCAGTGATTAATTGAATAGTTGCCAACTATTAAATGAATTACCAACTAACTATTATATTAACTGATTAGTCTACAGAAGTAATATTTTAATTCTAAATAGTCTAAAATGTTCACATTAAAGCAGCTACTTCAATTGAACATTTTCTTGTTTCTTTCTTTGTATCACAGTAAATGATAATGCTGTGTTTATTATGAATATTATTCAAATTTACAAAACCTGTGTGCCAGCAGATGTAAACAAATAACCTGTCTTTGGTGGGCTGAGGTTCATGCAGATACTGATTCGTTTAAAAAAATAAAAATCAATCAATCGCTTTTTAGTCGAGCTTGTAAGACTAATCTTGCAGACACATAGCGACAACAGAAAGCATGAATTGATCTTAATTCTAGTTGGTTTGTGTTGACATCAGATGTCTCGTAACGTTTTCTGTTTTCAGTTTCTCTCTATCTGATCGCCTCACATCAGCTTCATTAATCACATCTTTTCTATCTTTTCATGTCGGATCAGTAATTTAATTTAAGTCAGTTGGTCAGATTAATAGTTAATTTGAACCATGGCCTTCGGTAATTTGACTTGACAAATTGTAAAAAGTCCGATGAGTCAGATTTAGAAACTTCAGCTGGTATTTCAGGGTTTTATATCAGAGACTCCCAAAAGTAAAAGATGTGGATTTCCAGTTTATTTGCAGAAGCTGCTGAAGAATCTACCTGAGGCCTGCAGTATGAAGCAGGATTTGAGGTTATTGAGGGAACGTCAGGTTTATTACTCTGAGTTTTCTGGACTATGATGGAGGTTCATTTCTGACTGGGTTTAACTCCTAAAACAGAAACTGATTTAAACACTACAGAATTACAGTCTGCATGTTGACCGCGGAAGATCTGCAATAAGAAATCTACTTATTAGTTTAATGTTTATATATGTGGTGTTGACTTGCTCCAAAAACGGAAAGACAAGCAGCTGAAACAATGAAAGTGCTTTACACGCTATAAGAATGAGACTGAAACTGACATCACTGTGGAAATAATCGTATTTTTATGACTTATTTATTCTTATTCCTATCATTTGTCTTGTCTGTGTGAAGCTTAAAGTTTTGGTATTCAATCTTTTGATGCATGATGGTAATTAAACTGAAATCTTTAATCCTGAATAAGAAGCCTGCATCTAACCAATTCACACACAAATGAGCAGAGATATCGTTAAGTATATTAAAAAAAATACATTCACAGTCTGTAGTTTTTGTGCAGCTTTTCTTCCAACTTTTGCTGCTGCAGTTGTGTTAGTTTTAGTCTTTATTATAGTTTTAAACTCCTCATATTGGTTTAGGATTACAGTTTGTTCTTCTTGTGATAAATATGCAGCTCTACGTCTGTCCATGTTGGTGAACCTGTCCAACGTGCTCATATTCAGAAACCCTCCATGACGGCTTTGTGTAGTCTGACTGCAGTTGTTCGGTTTAATAAAACCAGGTAACACAAAGATGTGTTGCTCACCTGTTGACCAGTTTATCATTGTTGTCCTTCAGCAGGTCTCTGTCCTGCTCCAGCTCACCGATTCTCTCCTGCAGCTGCAACAACACAAGACAGGAAGGGTTAGGGGGGTTAGAGTCGTCCTGCAGGTATCGACAGGTGAACATTAACCTGAGAACCACCCCGTAACCACGGTAACTGTACACAACAAACATGGCCGCTGCTGCAGCCCGACGGTGTTGTGAAGACATAAAATGATGAAAACTTCAACGTTCACCTGCTCCATCCTGAGCCTGGATATAGTGGAGCTCTGCAGCTGCTTCTCCAGATCCAGACTCTTGAGCCGCTCGTCTTTCAGCTGAGCCGACAGCTCGTCCACCTTCACCATCGCCGCCTCATGACTGGCCTTCAATGCCTGCTGACTCTGCAAACCACACACTCACTTTCTCAACACATTTACTCAGCATTTTATTAATATGCATAAATCAATGCATTTGGGCTCAGAGGGTCTTCTGTTCTTCATCTCATCAGTAATCAGTGACAATAAAGCCTGATGGCTCTGACAGATTGACCCTTTGTTTGTTGATACTTCCTCTCGCTGTGCATCATGACTTCTTCCAGGCTGTATTTATGTAAAGGGAGCTTCCACTGTTTGTCCAGCAGATCAATATGTGGAGCTCATTAGGCTCAGAGCTGAGAATCAGCACCTCTGTGATCCGGTTTGTAAAAATATCAGCAGACATTTTATTATCCTGCTGCTCAGGTCTGTCGACGTGAATCCAATAATGTTCATGTTTATTCATTTAGCAGCTGTAAATAAACAGCTGATGACAGAAGTGAGCTGAATCTGAGACTCCAGTTTCTTAAAAACATAAATAAATCTAGAATTAATGAGATTTGACAGGAGATTTAAAGTGTTTGGATCTGATAAGAGGATCTGATGCTGGATTATTGATCCCCTGAACCCGAGCGGTTAGAGAGAAAACTGAGCCTGATGGGAAAATCAGCACCATAACATGATGTCGACTGGCCTCAGACTGGTTGCTGATTTGTTATCTGGGAGACAACAGGTGAAATTGATTTGCTGGACTCATTGTTTCTCCCTGTGAGTTGATTCCGGCGAGGAGGAAGCGCCTCACCTCCTGCAGTTGCAGGAATCGACCCTCCAGCTCGGCCACGGCGTTGGATCTGTCTTCCAGCTGCTTCTGCAGTTTGATCATCGTCACGTTGCTGCTGACGTGAGACCTGAGAGGAGGAGATGTTTGTTTACAGCTCAGAAAACACGGCGTCTCCTCTGTCTGTTTAATGAAGAGGTCGAACCGAACACAGTCAACGCGGATCACATTCAGGCTGCAGACAAACCGAGACAAACTCGCCGATTCTCCAGTTTCTATGCGCTGATGAATAACGTTCAAGTCCTACACAGACTGCATTATTCAGCTGTAAAACTCCACAGAATCTTCCCAGAAATATTACATATGTGTGATATGGATCAACTGATATGTTTTTGGCCAGTAAGAATGGCGATTATAGGCAATCAAGAAATCCTGATAACTGATATTTGGAACCGATATAGACTGAATGAAGTGTTTTTGCCAGCATGTGATAGCAGAGAACCTGTCATTCATAACTACACTTCTACATTAATAAGGGTGACTGGAACGGAATATGTAAAAGAGAAATATGAATGATGCAATTTTGTTACTCTTTTGTATTGTTTTATGTTGTTCTGTGTCTCATTTGTTGTTGTCTTTTGTCATTTCTTGGCTAATTTTGTCATTTTATGTTTCATTTCGGTCGTTTTTTTTAGTCTTTGGCACATTTTGTCTCTTTGTGGTCACTTTGTGTCCCCTCTTTTTTGTTGTCTTATGTCTAGTTTTTGGCATTTTGTGTGTCGTTAGCGCTGTTTTGTGTCTGTTTTTTGTCTTTTCATTGTTTTATGTCTCCTTTGTTGTGTTTTTTTTTGTCATTTCGTGGCCAATTTTGTGTTTGTTTATGTGGGATCAACTGATCAGTTCTTCTCTATTATCATAATCTTCCACTGTTTTATCACTTTCATTGCCCACTGAGGACTAGATCTTAAATCATTATTAATAACTGTTTTTCAGACTCTGTTTGAGGTTAATCTGTGGCTGCCTTCTAACTTAGCTGCTAGCCGTTAGCATAGCCGTTAGCCACGGTGAGAGAGGCTAATTTCCTGCTTTGTGTTTCTCGTTCAGGTTTTGCTGCTTGAGAGACATTTGTGAGACCACAGATAGAAAGAGGAGGCTGCGTCTGACATGAAATAAAGCATTTAATTCATCAATAATGGGAAGAATTCTGAATTTGTTATAAATGTGGCCAAACAGGAGCAACTTACTTCACTGTTGGACTATGTGTCCAAAACTGCAAAACATCTGGGGGCAATATTTAAAGTTTTTCAAGTTCTTCAGATACAAGCAAAACCACCAAAAAAACTCTTTTCTAAATCTAAAACTGTTATAAAATTATAATAATGTTATGAATAAATGCTCTTTATGATTTCAAACTACTGTATAACTGTGTGACTGTGAACTTATATAAAACAACATACTCAGTAAATTTCCATCATTAACTTTGGCCATGAAAATATAACAAGTTGGTGTTGCAAGCAGCCGGCTGAAATGTCCTGTAACTCAGGGTAATGTAACTCTGACTGTTCTTTTGAGCAAACAGTATTCCACTGAAGAATTTTCTTCACAAAAACCTACTTTCTCATGGACTTCTCTGTGCAAAGAAACGGATTTAAAATGAACCAGACAAACACTAAACTCTCACACTTCTAGTAGCACTTCCAGAAGAAGAAGGGTTTAATTCTTTTTTTTTTTTTTAAATTAATCCCAAATTTGCAGTGTTACAGCTGCAAAGGGGATGGTGCAAATGTGTGAAGAATATCAGTAGAAAACAACAACAAACTAAAAATATACAAAGTACTGATTCTTCCATATGGGGCTATTAATGAAAAAATATTCTGGATGTGGAAAATAACAATAATGCACAGATTGTTCCATAAGTAGAAATACTGGTTTTGCACAGATTATTGTATGTGTAGAAAAACAGACACACACAATAATTTGCCATATGCACTACTTCCACATTGACAGCATTTCTGGTCACAGAAAGCTTTAATTAAAGGGTCAGTTTGCCGTCATTACAAACCAACATGTTACCTGAGTTTGGAGGTTTGCTGCTGTCGGACCTGCAGGAGTTTTTCTTCGTACTCGGCCTCCTTCTTCCTCAGTTCCTCCCTCAGCAGCTCTGAGATTCCTTCCTGCTCCTCCATGTGGCTCCGCTGGGACTCGATCACGTTTTCTCTGGACGCACAACATCACAATTCTTCAGTTATTTAACCTCATTGCAAATGGAGCTAGAATTAAATGATTAGCTCTCAGCTATTTAATTAAATGGAAGCGATTTGGATAAATGATCTGATTGAATTTCTGAAGAAACAATGACTAAATTCTGTGATTCCAGCTTCTTAAATGTGAATATTTTCTGTTTTCGTTCTTTCTCAGTGACAATAAACCAGCCACCATCATCCAGCTGTAAAGCACAGCTACTTGGTGACATCGTTCAGGACTCACAGGTTGCGTATTTCAGCCCTCGCCTCCTCCAGCAGACTGTGTCCATACCGAGGCAGCTGACCGATCGGAGGTCTTCCACCTCCCTCCAAACTCCTCGTACCTGCAGGAGGCACATTCACAGACGATTTGTTATAACAGCACGACTTTGACCAGTAATGTGGAGACGCTTGCTTAAGAGATTACTGCAGGAAAAAACTAACAAATGAAGGATGAACACGAAGTCCTCAGAGTCAGTGAGGAAGATGTAGGAGACGGGGAAGTAAAAACTAGACTTAGTGGCAGAGAAGAGACTTCAGTAACTCTGGTGGCAGAAGAAGAATGAACTCATCTACACTGACAGTAAAAACAGAAATGTTTCAAATCCCAAATCAGAGTTTTAACCACTACATTTATGTGCATTCTCGCAGTCATAGAAACCAACACGATGGTTAGTTTTAATAAAGAAAACTCATTTTGGATCATGTTTTGTCTTGGGTTCATGTGGACCAGGGGTGTCAAACATGCGGCCTGCGGGCCAAAACTGGTCCTCCAGAGGGTCCAATTCGGCCCCACTTTGTAAAGAGCAAAAATTGCAGAGAAGACATTAACTGCAGATTGTAAATTTGTAAAACTATAAATTTTAAATCATTTCTAGACCATGACAAGTTGTTTAGATCATAAAGTAAAATACTACATTGTTCATTGTTCTTTTGTGTCTCATTTTTGTAACATTTTGCTTTTTTTGTTGTTGTTTGACTTTTGTCGCTTCTCTCACATTTTTGTCATTTTGTGTTTCCTTTTTTGTCTTATTTTTGTTGTTTTGTGTTTTGCTTTACTCGTTGTTTTGAGCATCGTTTTGTGTTTTTTTTATCTGTTTGTGTTGTGTCTCGTTTTTAGCCATTTTGTTTCTCACTTGTCATTTTTGGCCTCGTTTGTGCCATTTGTGTAATTTTTTTGTCTTGTTTTTGTCGTATGCACTTTTTTTGTCGCTATGTAACTTTTTTGTGAAATGTTTTTGTTTTGTTTCGTGTCGTTTGTCTAATTTTTTTTCTTGTTTTTGTGTCTCTTTTGTAATATTTTGTCCTGTTTTTGTTGTTTTTTGTATTTTTCTGTCTTTTTTCTTTGTTGTTTTGATCATAAAGTAAAATACTGTATCGTTCAGTTCCAGATACCTGTGACTAAATGTTTTGTTCCTTTGTAGATCCACTGTGATCTGTAGGTTGTAACGTGTAAATGATAAACTTGAATGTATTTTCCTTAAGAAATTTCAGGTTGTTAATAATGTTTAGTAAAAAGATAATTCCTTAATTGTGAACATTTTTGCACTAAAACAAAGGAAAATATTTGGAGTTATAGTTATTTATGGGTTATTATGCTCTGATTTTACTGGTCACTGGAAATTAAATTGGGCTGAATGTGGCTCCTGAACTAAAATGAGTTTGAGACCCCTGATCTAGAGAGAGAGAAAAAAGAAACTGTAGGTCATCCCCCCCAAAAAATTAAGACTTAACTCAATAACCAAGTCACCCAGCCTGACACTGATTAATCATTGTGAGTCACTTTTAAAGAAAACTTGTGTGTTTTCAACCTCACAAATGTAAATATTCTGTGTTTTCTTTGGTATGCACAGTAAACGGAATCTCTCTGGAGATATCAGAAACTAGGATGGTCATTTCTTAAATTTTCTGACATTTTTAAGACGGCTAACTAATTGATAAACAGTCAAAGCAGGTGCTTTATATTGAAAAAATACTCACTTTTCGGTCGAGCCTGAGAAGGAGACGAAGCGTCATCTCTTAACCTCTTCAGTCCAGAGTTGACTCGTGACTGGACGTGTCCGTACGGCGTCGGCCTGTGGCTCTGAGAGTTGACGAGCTGCTGCTTGGCCAGTAGGAGGCGCTGCTTCAGTCCTTCGTTCTCGGTTTGTAGCCGCCGAACTTTATCCTGCAGCTCCTCCACCATCTCCTCCATCTCCACGTCTCGAACCCTGGACAGCGGCTGAGCTCCTCCGGCCGCCAGCTGCTCCATCCGGCCTCGATCCTTCACCAGCCTCATCAGCTTGGTGCCCAGTCTGGAGGAGATGCAGGATTAGAGTGAGACTTACAGATCAACCAGAGTCACAGTGTGAATGTGTGGAGGTTAAAGGGGCATTTTGAACATTATACACATTAAGTTCATCAGCAGCGGTATCTTACACAACTTAGGAAAGCAAACTGCTGGGAGCTCTAATAGTTTAGCTTGGTCTAATTAAAGAAACTATCAATCTGTGAAAGAACCCAAATAGACAAAAAATGTGACACAAAACAGACACAAATCAACCATAAAGCGACACAAAGCAACGTTAAAGAGACACAAACCAACAACAAAGATACATAACACAGTCAACAAGAGATGCAGAGCAACAACAATGAGATACAAACCAAGCACAAGGGGACATAAAACGATCACAAAGAGACAAAAAGCGACACAAAGTAGCAAAAAACAACCAAAAGAGATACACTATGACCCCAAAGAACCACAATATGACCACACACAGACACAAAATGACCACAAACAGAAAAAAAACTATCACAAATGGACTCAAAATGACAACAAAGAGGTGCAAAACATTCAAAAAGTGACACAAAGCAAACAATAACAAAGAGACACAATACAACTAGAAGTGACAACATGACCACTACGAGACACAAAATGACCACAAATAGAGAAAAAATAATCAGAGACACAAAACATCTAAAAAGAGACACCAAGCAACTCGGATACAACATGACTACTAAGAGACATACAATGACAAGTAGACAAAAATGACCAGAAAGACACACAAAATGACAACAAAGGGATGCAAAACATCTAAAAAAAAAAAAAAAAAAGACACTAAACAACCAAACGCAGACACAACATGACCACAAGTAGACAGCAATCATCACAAAGAGACACAAAATAGCAACAGACGCAAACCAACTACAAGGGACACAATGTGACCACTAAGAGACACAAAATAACCACAAATAGAAACAAAATTACCACAGAGAGACACCAAATGGCAACAAAGAGATGCACAACATTTAAAAAGAGACACAAAGCAACCAAAAAGTCACACAACATGACCACTACAAGAAGCAACATGGCAGACAAAAAATTACCAAAACAAGACACACAATAACAAAAAAAATACCACAAGACAACCCTAAAGAGACACAGAGCGAGGTGATGTATTGTTTTATCGAATTTTTCACATTTATAATAATAAGGGTGTCAATGAGCATCTGAGTAGCTCAAGTTTGTGTCAAAAACAGGCAACACAATATATTCAAAAACCTGCGTAAATGAAATATAAGTCTGATAAACACCCTTAGACTTTCTGAAATGATGTTGACGAACTCAGAAAATAAAACCTCCTGTGTTTGTTTGTTTCAGGCTCGTGTCACACGTGTTCGTCTCACTTCTTAATCTTGTCGTCCTGTTTGTTAATGTGCTGTTTGAGGAGCAGCGTCTCCTCGTTGAGACGCAGGAATCGATCCTCCAGCTCCTCCCTGGACACCCGAGAGATGTCCTGTCTGGCCCGAGCATGCTGGTACACCGACGAGTCTGAAAACAACACATTTTAAAGCGTGGACACATCAAAATTACAGCTTTGAAGGACTTAAACAAAGAAGATTTAATAAACTTTCTGCAGCTGAGAAGCTGTTTTGAATCAATAATGATATTAACATGTATTTACTTCCGATATTCATCTGTATTTCCACCTGACCAACATGTAAAATCACATTTATATCTGTCAAAACAACGCACACGTCTGAAACTAAACTCTACAGAACAAATATTGTTCGTTTTAAGGTAAAGTTTGCTAACTTAGGAACAGAAAAGCAGAGAAAAATAAACTTATAGCATAAAATTTACACTGACTGATGCAATTTCTAATTTAAAAAAAGGCATCAGTTCACAATTTAGGAACTTTTACAATAAAAATACGACTTTTGAGGACATTTTATGATCTTTAAATATCAAATTGTACTTGTACTGTCAACAGGAAATGCACAAATACAGGCAGGAAGGCCCATTTATTAATACATGGCATAATTTCAAGCTGACATGCAGCAATAAAATATCAGTATCTATTGACTATCCATAAAAGTAAATACCTTGCTGGTCATCTTAGAATTGGTGCAATTATTGTAAAGTGATATAGTTTTGGATCATTTAACATTTACTTAGTATTGCACAGAGGTGTATGCAGTTTCATAGAAAAACACGCTAACAGTGGGTCACATATTTTAACAAACCTTGTGCAGCAGCTGTAAGTCTGGACAGGGTGACTGTGATGTCTTTGACCGGCACATCTGCTGCTGTCTCATCCAATACAGAGGACATGTTTCAATCTGAAAAAAAAGTAAAGCTCTTCAGTTAAGGTTTTAACATCTATTTCAACTGGTACACGGCAGGGGTTGTGTTAATAATGAGTCCTCGGTCAGTACATTGATGTAAACCGTTCTGAACAACCTCACGCCAAACTTCAATTAAGAATCCACTAATATAAACTTTTCTCCGTGTGGGGTTAAAAACACACAAAGCAGAACAACATTTATTCCATTTCAGTAAAGGCTCGGGTCATTTGATGTATTCGGCATACATGTGACACATCAACAGTGCGTAATTTTAACATTATTTATAGTTTTATAGCCTTATATATAGCTGTCATCACTTAGTACAAAACCGAGCAACATGACGCAGGCAGCTTCTACAGTTTCTAATTTCACTAAACTACAATCTGCTTGGTGTGTTGAAAACGTGCCGAAATGAAAACTGTCTCTTCACAATTTTTTGGTTTTATTACGTGTATGTCTGAAATCCTGTGTAGTGTTTCTTTCAACAGGAAGCACGAAAAACTGCCAGAATTTAAACGGAGTCTGGCGTCACTTCCTGTACACTGATTTGTAAAATTATTCGCAATAAGAGAAAATGAAAACATCACATGAGATTCAAGTAAACGTATAAGCGATAGTTAAAGGATTATATGTGGTGGAAAAGCACTAATAGTTGGCTTAGTATATCTCCATCAAATTTCAAACTGAGTTAGCAGCTGTAGTTAGCATCTTGACGCGGCTAACAGCTTAGCTTAGCTTTCTAATGAAGTTAATATGAGACAGCTGTGGCACCGGAAGCCCCGTATTCTACCAAACTGCCCTTAAAGTAAATTCTAAGCTTAGTTGTGAATCATTTCTTACCCTTTACGCCAACTTTATCCAGTTCGGAATAACGGTTGCTACTGAAAACATAACCGTTCGTCATGTCGTTATGGTACAACAACGCATGCGCCGTGCCAAGAGATTCGTGGGATTTGTAGTTTTTCTTTGAACTGACCGCTAATTGCCTCTTCAGGTGATTCACCTTGCTTGTTTTCTACTCTAAACGCGTTGTACTCTCACTCTAATAAGGCAACGTTATTTATTGCTTTAAAGAGACACAAAACAACCAAAAAGATAAACAAAGTAATCAAAACCAGACACAAAAATATGACAAAGGGATACATCACAGTAGAAAAGCAAATGTAAAACAGCAAAAAAAAAAAAGAGACACGAAAGAAGCACAAATAGATGAACCAACCACAGAGACTCAAAATGAGGACAACATTATGACAGAGAAACAAAGTGACTAAAAATAGACACAAAACAACTGCATAAAATTGCTGTAAAGAACCACAAAACAATGACAAAGAGAGGCAAACAACACAAAATTGCAAAAAATAGACACAAAATCACCAAATAGAGGGGCAGCAAAGACACACAAAATTATTTCAGACAAAAATTTTCACAAAATGACACACAACAACCTCCAGAGACAGGAAATAACTAAAAAGAGGTGCAAAATACCACAAAGAGACAAAATATGACCACAAACAGACACAAAACAAATCAGACAACAACAAAAAAGACACAAAAATGACCCAAGACAGACACAAAACAGCCACAAAGACACAACAAACGGCCGAAAAGAGACATAAAAACGACCATAAAGAGACACAAAACAACTGAAAACAGACAACAAATGACCAAAAAGAGACTTAAAACAACTATAAAGAGAAACAAAATAATTAAAAGAGACAAGAAATGACCAAAACGAGACACAACAAGACACAAAATTTCTGTAAAGAGACATAAAATTATCAAAAGAGACACAAAACAACCAAAAAGAGACAAAAACAACCACAAAGAGACACAAAAACACCACTAAAAAGTGACAATAATTTACCAAAAAAAGACATAAATTTACTGTAAAGATTCACAAAACTAAAAAGAGACATCAAATGACCTAAAAGAGACACAAAATTACTGTAAAGAGACACATAATGGCCAAATGAGACTCAAAACAACTAAAAAGAGACAACAAATGGCCAAAAGAGACACAAAACAACCACAAACAGACAAGGAATGACCTAAAAGAGGCAGAAAATTACTGTAAAGAAACACAAAATGGCCAAGAGACACAGAACTAAAAAGAGACAACAAACAACCAAAAAGAGACAAGTGCCCAAAAGAGACACAAAACAACTAAAAAGAGACAGCAAATGACCTAAAATAAACAACAAATGAGACATAAAACAACCATAATCAGACAACAAACGACCAAAACGAGACACTAAATTACTGTATAGAGACGTAAAATGATCAGAAGTGAGTGTCTGTTTCAGTTCCCCCTCATGTCTCTGGTGTAAACCCATCAGCTGTTTGACCAATCTGACTTTACATGTAGGCGTATTTATGACGCTGCTGTCAGGCTGCTGTCAGACGTCTGCCGCTCATGAATCGGCGGCGGGTCTAATTGAGCGTCCTGAGATGAGCCGGACAGAATGAGTTCACCGTCTTCAGGCCGACCGCCGGGCCGTGACAGTCTCCCATCACTGCTGCTTCTCCCAGCCGTGACCTCTGACCCCCCTCCTCCTCGCCGTCGTCTCTCCAGGCCGAGGCGAGCGGCGATCTGTCAGCGAGTCAGCCTGTCGGTGAAGCCCATGATGCCTGCCGACCTTCTGCTCAGCAGGCCGTAACCCACAGCCCAGCAACAACTGTCAAGCGCATGATCGGACGAGCACGGAGGCCCTTCTCCCCTCTTATTGTAATATAGGCAGATTTCCCCCCGAACAGCCCCTGTCACGACTTTTATTCGCTGTATTCAGATGAGAGCCGCTGAGGGGGGCAGGCCAGAGTCTGGAATCACAGTTCTGTCAGTTTAATCTGAATATATACAGACGTCTGACACGACACCAGCACACATCTGCTAGATCACCGTTACTGTGGGATTACTGAGGGACCGACTGGCTGTCAAGAGTTCCCTGTAGCAGACTTTAAAACGGCAACAAACTGATTCAAAATAAACACAAAGACATGCAGAACACCCAGAGAGTGACATAAAAATACACCAAGCAAGCAAAAATGAACGCTAATCAGTACAAAATCACTACTCAGACACACAGAACAACCACAAAATGACATTAGAAAGACACAAAAAGACCAAAAAGTGACATAAAATGACCATAAATAGACACAAAACGACCATAAAAAGACACAAAATGGCTACAAAGAGGCACAAAATACCTGTAAATAGACACAAAATGACCATAAAAAGACACAAAATTACCATAAAGACACACAAAATGATTATAAAGAAAAGCACACGGACTACAAAGTGACATTAAAAACACTAAATGACTATAAAAAGATGCCAAATGACAATAAAGATACAGAAAATGGCCACAAACAGACACAAAATTACAAAAAAAAGACTCAAAATGGCCACAAAGAGACACAAAATGACCAAAAAGAGACACAAAATGGCCACAAACAGACACAAAATTACAAAACAAGATGCAAAATGGCCACAGAGAGGCACAAAATAACTATAGAAAGACAAGAAATTACCAAAAAGAGATACAAAATGACAATAAAAATACACAAAATGTCCACAAAGAGGCACAAAATAACCATAAAAAGACACAAAATGATCACAAAGAGACACAAAATGACCAAAAAGAGACACAAATAGACACAAATTGACAATAAAGAAAAGAACACGGACACAATACTACTAGAGCAACAAAAAAATAACCATGAAGTGACATAAAATAATGACAAAAAGACACAAAACAACCACAGAAACAAAAAATGATGACAAAGAAACACGACATGACCACAAAATGGCATTAATAAAAAATTAATTTGAGCAAAATTACTAAGACACACACATCTAAAAGGAGACACAAAATTACTGTAAAGAGACATAAAATGATCAATGAGTGACAAAAGATGACAACAAAGAAACACAAAACAACCACAAATAGACTAAAAATGACCACAAAAGAAATCAAATCAGCCACAGCAACACAAAACAACCATAACGTAACCCTAAAGAATACAAAAAGACACAAATTTACAGCAGACAAACAGGTTGGAAACCATGTCATTTACGCAGCACTTTTCAAAACCAAGAAAATACCAGAACTTCACAGTATAATCATTTAAAACAGAGGAATAACAACACAGTTAAACATTAAAACAGGAAGTTAAACTGTGTAGAGTCTGACGCTGTTGAGTGAATCTCCAGATGTGACACTAGGTGGCAGCTGGTCGACACGTCTGAGCAGCTGATCGGATCCTCACACTGCTGCCTTCCAGTCATGAAGAACAAGAACCAGTTCATCTCTCTGGTAATCAGACAACACACACGGAAAAACAGCAGAGTTGTTGTTGGTTGAAAACTATTTAATGCCCAGTTTGGAGTTTAATTTACATTTATGTTGTCCAGGTAAAGTCAAAAAGATACGGACAAAGAGGAAACTAAATCAATACGCAGAGAGGGATAAGTGACCTCAGATATATAAATAAACATGCACAAATTTAAAACCCAGAAACTCAGAGAGTAGAAATAAAAAAACATAAATCACAGAGACACAAAATGACCACAAACATACAAAAAAATAACCAAAAGACACACAAAAGGGCTACAATGTGATGGAAGAATTAACTAAAAAGACACAAAAAACACCAAAACAGATGCAAAACGAGCACAAAAAAACAAACTAAAATAGATACACAACAACCAAAAGAGACATAAAATGACCAGATGTGACTCAAAATCACCACAAAGAGACGAAAAAGAACCAAAAGAAACCACAATAAGATAGAAAACAACCATGGAGAGACAAAAAAAAAATCAAGAGACACAAAACAAATACAAAAAGACAACAAATGAACCAAAATACACACAAAACTGCTATAAAAATACCAAAATAAACACCAAAACACAGAGAACCTCCACAAAGACACACAAAACCACCAAAACAGACACAAATACAAAAACTAAAACAGATACAAAACAACCAGCAGAGACATAAAATGACCAGATTTGACTCAAAATCACCACAGAGATGCAAAACGAGCAGAAAAAGAAAAAAACAACAAAGTAAAAGACATAAAAAACACTCGAAATGACAGAAAACAACCACAAAAACACAAAAAAGAAATCAAAAGAAACAAAAAAGATGACAGTAAGATAAAAAAAGAACCAAAAAAGACATAAAATCTGTATAAAAATACCAAATAAACATCAAAACACACAAAACCACCAAAAGAGATGCAAAACAAGCACAAAAAGACAAAAAAGAAACCAAAAGAGACACAAAAATATCCCAGTACGACAAACAACGAACCAAAAACTATACAAAACCGTTATAAAAAAAACAAAATAAACACTAAAACACGCAAAACCATCAAACGAGATGCAAAACAAACACAAAAAGAGACACAAAACAAGCACAAAGACGCACAAAAACCTGTTTAATATTTGGTCTAACAGGTTTGAAAGAAGAAAAACCATCTAAATCTTGTAACTAAAGGTGTTTTTACTATTATTTTTAATGTTTTTCATGTTTTCAGTTTTAATGTTAATGGTTAATTTCCTGATGTCACTCATTGATGAAATATAGATCCAGGATTTATGATGTTTTAAACCGTTTGGCTGCTGCTCGGTTTTCCTTCAGGTTGTGGATTTCGGTCTGAGATTGGAAGTTTGACAGCGATGAATGAAGCGTCTCCTCAAACATCAGACAACTCCAGTGTTCAGTTTCACTTCAGAGAGCAGCTGAGTCTCTGTTCTCTGCTTCTGATTCTTCTAAAGATTTATTTATTTTTCATCAAACAGTGAAGCGACAGACAGGAAATATGGACTGGAATCCACAGAAGTGTGTCAGAGCTGAAGAATGGTCTGCTGCACCTCATTAACATTATATGATAGGACTGTTCTGGTGTGTTTGCTTCTCTTTAAGCCAATCACAATCAGTGGGGGGCAGAGCTAAGCCCAGGATGTAGTAGTGGTGTCCCAGAACAGTAATAGCAGGGGAATTATTCTGGTGGAATATTTGCATACAGGGAGGTGAGAACTGTTATTAAAATGCTCAGCAAAACTTTTTATTATCAGCTTGTAAGTTGCTTTTTGGACAAAAATTGACCACAAAGAGACCCAAAATGAGCACAAAAAGTCACAAAACAACCATAGACACAAAACAACCACAAACAGACAAAAAATTGACCACAAAAAACTGCAAAACATCTACAAAAAGACACAAAACAACTACAGAGACAAACAACCCTAAAAGTATACAAAATGACCACAAAGATACACACAAAGATCACAAATAGACAGAAAATGACCACAAAAAGTCACAAAACAATCATAAATAGACACAAAACAACCACAAAGAGACTAAAAAGAACCAAGGGGACACAAAATGACCACAAGTAGACACAAAACAATAACAAAGACAAAAAAAATGGTAAACATGACCACAAAGATATACAAAGCAACCACAAAAAGTTGCAAACCAACTAGAAAAAGACATAAAACAACCACCAATAGACAGAAAACACCAAAAGGAAAACAAACTGACCATAAAAATACCTAAAACTGTTCTTTATCCAGAACCTGCGTCAGGTGGAAAACCTCTTGCAGCTTTTCAAACTGTATTATTTCGTGTTTTTACAACGTTTGTCGTAGTATTTTGTGTTGTTTTAGCGTCCAGATTCAGTGTTCTCCCTGTCAGTGTGGGGTCCTGATTAAATAAAGATTTACTGGAGTGTTTAGTCTGCAGCTCAGGTCTGGGATTGTTGCACTGGATCAGAGGAAACGCCGGAGCTGCTCATTAATTATGTTGAAGGTTATGAAAATTTCATCAATCTGGAGAGTTTTGGGGGTTTGGAGGAGCGTTGGGGAACAGCTGGTCCTGTCAGAGGCCACTTCTGGTGGAGGGTGGGGGGTCAGAAGGAGGAAACAGGACGGTCAGTTTAAACAATTTTCCTGTATTTCCATCCAGTATAAAATTTCGGTCTTCAAAAGAAACATTATGTATTTTAGGGAGAAAAACTGTTATTTTACAGATTTTCCTGTGTTTTGTTAAATTACAGATAATAGCTGGCATCAAAATGTGACTCCAGGTTCATTAAGACAACTGTTGGACACCAAGGTTACACATCAGTTCAGATCCTCCTCTGAAACTTAAGACATCCACAGTATGAAGGTAAAAGTTTGCATGACTTCATTAAATAAACTGAGATTACTGGACATAAAACCAGCTGATTCTGAGCAGGTCAGGTGTTTTTCTTATTTAATGGAATTGTTCGTCCTTCCTGTTCCTGTCCAGGTGAAGACGCCCCTCAGGACCTCCCTCTGAGGACATGTGACCTTGGTTGTCGTGGGCGACCTCCTGCGACAGACGTGTAAACAGGTGCAGCCGTGGTTTCCTGTGACAGGTGATCGCTGCTGGCAGCGCCGCCGAGCCAATTAGAGCCCAGAGCTGATGGCGCCATTTGGTGGCGGTTACCACGACGACGCCACGACTGCAGCGGGAAAACTGAGGTTCCTGTTGGACGGAAAATATTTAGTTTATGATAATCAGACTCATTTGATCCAAGCTGAAGGTCTGCAGGGAAACTTTTACCTCCATTAGATAGAAGCAGAGATAATATACAGTAAATGAAGTAGTTTTACACTCTGGTGGTGATATTTATTGAAGTAAACCTCTGAGTACGACACACACTGTCAAATATTAACAGCTGACTGAACAGTTTACTTATATTTTACCAATTTTACCAGTTTTGCTAAATTACAGATAACTAATAAAATCACAGAAAAAAAAATAATTTACATGTTAACCTTAAATATTAACGTGTGTGTTTTTTTAACAAATGATCATTTGTAAAATTAGAGTATTTTTACTGTAATTAATTTGACAATTTTATTGATTTATTTACTTCAGCAATTTTAGTTTTTAATTTTAATATGTTGCACAAATATTTACCATTATTTAAAAGAAAAATTATCTATAATTACCCATATTAAGGATACTATTTCTTTTACAGGTTTTCTCAGTTTTGTGAAATTACTAAACATTGATTTACATGTGTGTGTATATATATATATATATATATATATATATATATATATATATATGATTTTTGAGCATGAAATATAACTTTTTACTGTATTTAAATCAACAGTTTTATTTATGTTTTACATTTTTTCACAAATATTTGTCATTATTTAAAAGGATGATGATCTGTAATAAAGGCTGAAAACAGGTTCACGTTTATTTTACAGATTTTCCCTGTTTTGGTATATTACTGATAGTATCTAGTAAAATTACAGAAATAAAGTATTCATTTACACATTAATTCTAAAGAAAGAAAAACAGGCAACGCTGTAAATACTGTTCAGATTTTTTTAAAACTGAATTTTTGCAAACAATAAAGTATTCTATCGCTAAGTGTAAACTTACATAGTTTTACTGTATTTACATCCACTTAAAACAACATTTTTTCACAGTAATTTGCTGTAATTCTCACAGTTTTTCTTTCTTTCTTTTTGTTTTTAGATGACGTCTCTGGAATCACTGCTGTAAACAGAATAAATAATCATGACGTGTAACAACCTGAACTTTACTCTCACTCAGCAGTGATTCTGTGGTTCAGAGTGTGTTTTATTCTATTTTTCTGCATGTTTCTGTGTAAATCGTCGTCCTGTCATCAGACTAAAGGTGTAAATCCTCAGAAACCTGCAGCTGGACTCTGCAGGTTGATGTGGGTTGACGTTGGATCAGTCGGTCAGTCTGCCATCTGTCTGCAGCAACGCTCTGATTTTCTGTAATTACGCTGCCGTGACTCAGCCGACCTCCCCTAACTGAAAGTAATCAGCTCAGATTCAACTAATGATGGGACTCCGATGAGCTTCAGACTCGACGCTCCGCCTGTCGTACTTTTCTTTATTTAGCCGAGCAGCAAATCAGCAGAAAAAAAAGAACAATTCACCAAACTTCAGCTGCAAAATCTCAGATCTGTGGTTCAGAAAGGTCTGCAGACTTTTAGAAGAGAACTCCTGTCTCATTTTCACCCACTGTGGGCTCATTTTTCTCTGCAATGTTAAGTCCTGTTCAATTATCATTTTTCAACCCTTACTTGACAGATGCTTTTCCTTTCAAATAACAGCAAGTATCTTTAAATTCTATACAGTACAAAACAGCTGAATTAGATTATTTAGATTACAATAAACAGAAAATTCTAGACTCTAGAATGTGGAAAAATATCATAATAGATATATTTTTTACAAACTTTTCCCCTCTACTCTACTCATCATCCATAGAAAGATGTTTCACCATGCTGAATGTATCTCCAACAACCTGCTCCTCTGTTCACTGTTTCTGAGTGATGCTGCATTTATTTTATTCATCCAGTAGCTTTGATTTTCCTCTCAGGCTAAAATTCCACAACATAATTATAAATGTGACCAAAATAACATAAAACTAGTCCAAAATCACACAAAAATGAACCGAAAACTGTCCAGAATAATTTCAAACTTGTTTGAAATGGCTCAAAATGTGTTTAAAATGACAGTTTCCGAGTCATTACGGACAATTTGAGTCATTTTGGACAAGATTTTTTATAATTTCTGACATTTTTTAGTCCAATTTTGACTCGCTTTTCATCATCTGTAGAAAGATGTTTCTCCATGCTGAATGTATCTCCAACAACTTGCTCCTCTGTTCACTGTTTCTGAGTCATGTTGCATTTATTTTATTCATCCAGTAGCTTTGATTTTCCTCTCAGTCTCTCTTGTCGCCTCAGGTTCATGTCTTTTTTGTAATTTTGTCTCATTTGTGTTGTTTTATTTCTGTTTTTTTTGTTGTTTTGTGTCTCGTTTTTTCTCAGTTTCTGTCTCGTTTTTGTTGTTTTGCTTTTCGTTTTTGCCGTTTTTTCGTCCTTTTTAGTGCCACTGGTAGGTTTAAATATGCACATGTTTAAATAAACATAGCTACATTTTTTGGTTTGCACCTTAAAAAAATTTGGTGCACACAGTCTAACATAGAAATCAAATACGGATTCTAATGAAAGCTTTCATGATCTGAGAGCCTCCACGATGACAATCAGGCTGCAAATAATGATGATTTTCCTTGTTGAATAATGTCTCGACGAGTTGTTTGGTCCATAAAGTGTCAAAAAATGTTGCCCAAGATGATAAATGTCTTGTTTTGTCTGCAACCAAACAACATTTTTGGATAATAAAGTCACAGCACTGTGTTTTTAAAAGCTGGTATTTGATTCGCAATCAAGTGTAAAGAGATAATAAACATGCTGAAACTAAATTAACCATCGTTTTCATCATTAATTATGTTTGCAGTTTACTTCCTATTTAGCTTCCTGTCATAGAGGAGGACAGCAACTAGAAAATATTCACATTTACGAAGCCAAAGTCACAGAATTTGTAGGTTTTTAGATTTAAAAATGACTCAAACTGATTAATCGAGGATCAAAATAGTTTATTGAGTTATTAGGAGACTAAACTAGATTCTTGATGAAAGTTTCTGAGCTCTATTCATCATTAACCCGCAAATCAAAACTAAACGTTCTGTTAGTTGCAAATGCATCGACTTAAAGATGTTATTTCTGCAAAATTTGGTCGGAAATGGTGTAAATGTGGTTCATCATCTCACATTATGTGTTTTAAATGCTCATTTACAGTCTGCTGGAGTCTTCAGGGCTTCAAAGTGACCGTCTGGCCCAGAAAAATGGAAGTTAAGTGAAGATTTTAACACGTCGATGTCTAAAACTGTGACAGTCGGAGCCGCGGTGACACAAATGTGTCGCCGTCGTGAAAACACAAACCTTCGAGATCACGCCGAGGGTTCTGAATCCTCCCAAAACAACCACAACACGACAGACGTTCTGTCATTTCAGCAAGTAACCGAGGAAGCTATTTTACCTTTCAAGTTGGGAGAAGAAGTCGGCGGGTTACTCTCACTTCTAAACTCTAATCTGCTTTCAAGATCGCAGTCGAACTCCTCAAAGACGAGCTGCAGCTGAAACGGTGTTTAATCTGCTCCTCTGGGGATCAGGGAGGAGCGTTTTAGCGACGACGAGGGTGTCAATTAAAGGAAGAAACTTCAAAATGGAGGCGATTAAACTTTGAGATCTGTTAAAACGCTCCCCGCTGAATTGTCTTCTCCGTGAAAAAAGGTCGCCGGAGTGCAGCAGCTTCGTTCTGCGTCGCGCAATCAGGACAGACAAGTGGTGTTTATTTACCGCCACTGTCAACATGAAGCCACCATGTTTTTGTCAGGCTGTTTTTAAAACACGATGTCAGGAAACAGACAGACGGACGGACTCAGCTGTAATTATCTCCACTGCTTTGTCGGGTTACAAACTTGTTTACCGACTCTGTTGGACCGATAAAGTCTGAACACCGTGTTTAAAGGCTATTTGCTTCACAGTCGGACATAAAGAGATAATAAACACGTTGGTCATCAATATTTATGTTCTCAGTTTACTGATTATCTCTTCCACTATGCAAAAACAACAAATTAACCCTGTAGAGCCTTTTGTTTTATACATGAGATTATAAAGCCTCAACTAGACCTCCTGAAAAACCTCTAATACACAGCATTTGATAATACAGATGGTCTTTGACTTATGTTGGAGTTCTGTTCCTATGGATTGACGTAAGTTGATTTTCAGCGTAAGTCAGAACACCAGCAAAAATGTAAACAAAGTCGTTACGTTCATCACAATATCGATCAGTTCTTTGGAAAAGTCATGAATACCACACAATCCAAGGTGGCGCACAACCAGCGAATGTATTTGTTCACTCCGCTCGCCAACTAATTCCACGTAACCAGTTGAGACTTAACGATGAAACGTGTACGTCGTAAACCGAGCACCCGCTTATAAATATGAACGACGTAACGATGAATCATCGTAGGTCGAGGACGTCGTAGACTGAGGACCCCCCTGTAGTTTTAATAATTTTAGCTTTAACGCATAAAGTACTTAATACACACATAATACTGCCACCACCATGCTCGACAGTACATTTCATGCTCTTGGGGTTAAAGGCCTCACCTTCTCTCCTCTGAACATATTTAGAGTCATTGTGGCAAAATAGCTCCATTCTTATTTTTAATCTGACTACATTAATTTAGATCTTTGAGGTGCCACTTCTAGAAGAACAGCTTGCTTCCTTGCCTAAGACTAAGCTAACTGCGATTTATCAAAGTCATTCATGCTTGATGATAGGCCAAAATATCTCCATTCTTCTTCATTATTATATATACTTTATGTGAAGCTCTAGTTCCACTGGCAGCAAAACAGCCCCAGATCATGATACTGCCACCACCATGTTTGATGGTATGTTTGTTGTTCTTGGGGTTAAAGGCCTCACCTTCTCTCGATTAAAAATATTTATGGTCATTGTGGCAAAACAGTTAAATTTTTCTTTTTAATCTGAATACAGTAATTCAGATCTTTGAGGTGCTGCTTCTAGAGGATCAGCTTCCTTCTTGAACTAAGACTAAGCTAGCTGCGATTCATCAACGTCTTTCATGCTTGATGGTAGGTTTGGTGTTTTTGGAGCTAAAGGCCTTACGTTCTCTTAAGTAAACATATTTATGGTCATTGTGGCAAAATAACTCAATTTTTTTATTTCCAACTAGCCAAAGAAATCGAAAGCTATGAAGTGTTGATTCTAGAGGAACAACTTCCTTCTTGCCTTAAGACTAAACCAGCTGTAATTTGTCAGAGCCAACCTTCTAGCAGATAATTTTAGGTTTTCCTGAAAAATATGGAGGTAATCCTCCGTTTATTCAGTATATTTACGTTGTGTTCACTGACAGCAAAACAGCCCCAGAGCATGATACTGCCACCACCATGCTTGACAGTATCTCACAATGACAAAGAAATCTTTAACAAAATCTAAATCTAAACACTTGGTCCTTGTGTCATTTCTGACCTACCATAAAAATTTCAACCACATCCGTTAATCTGTTTTTGAGTAATGTTGCTAAGAGACAGACAGACAGACAGACAAACGTACACCAATCATCACATAACTCCACCATTCCTTGGCGGAGTAAAAACTGTTTTCATTTTATTGTTCACTGAGTGCAGCTTAATTGTAATGACACTTTTATTGTGGTAAAAATAACAACTACTGTGTGTTTTGCTTCTTTTATTCATTAATTGTTAAATTCTTAGCTACTGATCATTTATTTATCAGCAGTAAAAGTAGTATTAATGTTTGTGTATAGATCGATTGATTAATAATTCACCATTACATCTTCAACATATTAAAACACAGGCCTGATTTTCCCTGCATTGAATCTCTTTATCCTGCTGGTTTCTGAGGAGTTTCACTGTAATAATCCGGAGCCTTCAGAGGGTCGATCACCTCATTAGAGAGTAAATGTGTCACCAGCAGCAGCGTCTTTGTTTCCTCTCCTGTGTTGTTGTGTTTCTTTGTTGTCACACAGTTTTCAGCGGCACGTGGATAATAAAGCGTTACATCCTGATAAACATCTCCGCTTTCTTCAGCCTCCTTCAGGCTTCACTCAGCTGTCGCTAATTATTTAGATCATATCAGGGCGTCAAGATGGACGTCTTTCACACACCAACACTGGATTTAGTGTTTCTGCTCTTTATTCTGTTCAGTCTTTTCATTGATAAAATAGAAGAAAACAGGTTTGGGTTTGGAAACGTTTCTGTCACATCTCAATCTGGTCTCCAATACATCTTGAATCGCACACTGGAACTAATTTATTAATGTTTTAGTCAATTAAAAACAGTGAAACCTATCACTATTTTACTGATATTTGCCATTATTTGAAAGGGAAATTTTATGTATTAAGGATTGAAAAATGGTAAATCCTTTATCTGACTTGTATTTTTTTTTTTTTTTGGCTTTTTTTCCCCTAAAATTACAGATATTTGTCGTGAAACAACAGAAAAAAATGCAATCGAATTAATTAAAATTTTGGTTGTAAAAGAAAAGTATTTTACATTAAAAATATTGTAAATTAATTAACTACTATTTTGAAAAATACAGATTTTTTGCTATTTACACTTTTGGTCTGTTTTTTAAGTTAACATTAATACTTCTGCTTGTGATTTTAACAGTTATTAGCTGTAATCTGTAAAACAGTTATTAAAGGAGTTTAAATTTTTATTTACAGTGTATTACACTAAATTTCACGAGTTTTATTGTATTAAAATATACAAAAAATATCATTATTTTAAAGATATTAGTTGGTAATTGGAAACAAATCTATATTAATTACTGAAAAATGGTAAATAATTTTTTAATTGTAATTTTGCAGATTTTTCCTGTTTGTTTAACTTAAAAAATAATTTACTCATTAATTATTAAAAATATAAAAATATTTTTGTCACCTTATTATTCTTTTTTTCTAAAAAAGAAGGGAAAAATCTGTAAAATAGCAGTTCAAAAAAATACATTACTTACTCCTTAATATATGTATTTTTCCTTTCAAATGACAGCAAATACACATGAAATAAAGATCTAAATTAAAAATTCAAAAAATTAAAAATGGAATTTTTATTTACTATTTTAAATACATTCAAAACTGTGTCACTTTAATGTCAATTAAAAAAAATACTATTCCTAAAAATACAGATTTTTCATGTGGATTTTGAAATGTTTTTTTGTTTTTTGTGTGTTTTGTTTTTTACAATTAATACGTCTATTTTTTTCTGTGATTTTATCAAGTGTTAACAAAATAGTACAAAATCTGTAAAATTTGAGTAAATAGTAATTAAAAAATAAAAATTACAGGTAAAAACTGTTAAAATATTTGTGTTTAAAAGTGTTCCGTGACAGGAGGTAAAAAAAAAAAAAAAAAAAAAACAGTTCAAGGCATTAAATGGAGAAATTAGGTCTGAAACAGCTGCAGCAAAATCTCTAATTCTGCCTTAAAAACAAAGATCTGATGGAAGCAGAAACAGAAAAACAGGAGAACAGAGTTCAGTTTGTCCAGATGTGCAGATTAACTGGGATTATTGTCGTCCAGCTGCCGGTGAACATGAACTGGTCTATCCAGCTGCTATAAATACCCCTCAGCCCTCCTGTAATTGCCCCGCTGCCCCCCAGCTCTAACCCTGGACACCCTCCGCCTGTAGCCGTCCTCAGATTGCAGCCGACGGCGTGGAGAGGCGTCTGATGGCTGTGTAATGGCTGCTGATGACTGACTGCACGGCTGGACGAGCGTGGAATCTGACTCCATTAATTAAAGATCACAGCTCAAGAGTGTGTGTGTGTGTGTGTGTGTGTGTGTGTGTGTGTGTCCCAACAAAACATCTGCACATTCACTGGGTTCATTACCAGTTCTCCCAGTACACCAGCACCAGTTCAACAATCACAACAACAACAGAGTCACAAACTGATACTGGCCACTGGTTCATTTGTAGCTTTTTGTGATGTTTTTGTGTCTCTTTGTGGTGCTTTTTTGTTGCTTTGTGATTATTTTTGCCTCGTTATGGTGGTTTTATGGTGTTTGGGGTCTCTTTGTGGTGGTTTTGTGTTGCTTCGTGGTGGTTTTGCGTCTCTTTGTGGTGGTTTTGTGTCACTTTGTGGTGGTTTTGCGTCTCTTCGTGGTGGTTTTGTGTCGCTTCGTGGTGGTTTGGTGTGTCTTTATAATGGTTTAGTGTCTCTTTGTGGCACTTTTTTGTTGTATTGTAGTTTTTTTGTGCCTCATGGTGGTTTTGTGGTGTTTGGGGTCTCTTTGTGGTGGTTTTGTGTCTCTTTGTGGTGGTTTTGTGTGTCTTCATGATGGCTTTGTGTCGCTTTGTGGTACTTTTTTGTTGCACTGTAGTTAATTTGTGTGTTTTTCTGGTTGTTTTGTATGTCTTTGTAATGGTTTTGTGTGTTATTGTGGTGGTTTTGTGTCTCTTTGTGATGGTTATGTGTGTTATTGTGGTGGTTTTGTGTCTCTTTGTGGTACTTTTTGTTGGTTTGTAGTCATTTTGTGTCTTGTTAAATGGTTTTGTGGTGTTTGGTGTCTTTTTGCGGTGGTTTTGTGTCTCTTTGTGGTGGCTTTGTGCCTCTTTATCTTGGTTTTGTGTCATCTTGTGGTATTGTGTCTCTTTATGGTGGTTTTATGTCTTTTTGTGAAGATTTTGTGACTGTTTATGGTTATTTTCTGAGGTAATTTTACGTGTTATTGTGTCTTTTCCTGATTCTTTTGTGTCTTATTGTGTCTCTGAGGTAGTTTTTTTGACTCTTTATGGTGGTTTTGTGTTTCTGTGGTGATTTTCTGCCTCTTTATGGTGGTTTTGTGACTTTCTTGCGGTTTTGTGTCTCTTTGTGGTTGTTTAGTGTCTCTTGTGACTCTGATGTGTTTGTGAGGACAGTGTTTGTCTCTGTTGGACATGTTGTTTTGGAATAAAATGACTTATTTCTCCTCTGAAGCAGAAGAAGACAAACATGTTCATCCTGAGTTGTTTTCCAGCCTTAAGTCCGTCTCCTCGGCTGTAATTAAAATGCGACGAGGCTGCAGCTTTGATAACAGTTATCAGTTTGGAGTTACTTTAGCTATTGATTTGATTAAGAGGCTTATACATTGTTTAATGAGTTTTCCACTCCACTGCTCTGCCTCTAATCAGGCTCTCTGCCAGCTCCTCTCTCTCTAGTTCCTGCTGTTTGTCTCGGTGTCTCTCGCCCTCACATGTGGAGGAATCAATGGAGCAGTTTACTCTCACTTTAAAAAGACTAATGCGCTCATTCTGCAAACTCGTGATTGCATCGTTTGTGCGCTCAGATCAGATCGCTGTTCCAGGATTTGTCTTTTATTTAATGCCGTTTATTTGGCTCTCTGAGGACGACATGTCATTTAAATCCTGTCTGTCATTTAGCCAGATGCACGAGCAGCATTAACACACTCATGACGGCTGTAAATATAAAATAAAAGGAGTGAAATACAGTTTTTATTGTGCTGTCTGTGGATTCTGCTGAACATGTTAACATCCATAAATGTGGGTGGAGACCAGCAGGTGCAGATGTCAGTGAGCCCACGTTACATCTCTAAGCCTCTTTAATGGTTTCTATAGAAAGATCTTCTTCATTCTTCAGAGCTGGCAGAGACTCTGACATCTGGATCTGATGACTTTGGTTTCATGAGAACATGAAATGCAATGAAAGATTGAGGTTGCAAGTGCAAAGAGACCAAAAGGAGACATGAAAGTTCTGCAATAAGACTCAAAATAACTACACACAGACACAAAATCACCACAAAGAAGCCTAAAATGACCACAAAAATGAAACAGTGACCACAAAAAGGTGCAAAACAACCACAAAGAAATGCAAAATTGTCGCAGGCATACAAAACCACCAAGAAGATGCTAAATGTTGGCCACAAATAGCAGAAAAAAATCACCACAAAGGGACGTAAACTACTACAGAGACCCAAGATGACCACAAAGAGACAAAAATTTACCACATTTTGCTGCTAAATGACCACAAGGGGACGTAAAACAACCAAAGTTACTACGAGACACAAAATGACCAGAGACACTCAAAATGACCACAGCGAAACACAAAATTACCACAAGACACACAACTACAAAGAGACACAAAGTGACCACAAACATCAGCAAAATGACCACAGAGGGGCGAAAAACAACCCAAGTTACTACAAAGAGACACAAAACAACCCGAATAACACATAAAATGACGACAAAGATTCACCTGTCAGGACTTTATTTAACTCATAACTCATGAATCTGTGCTATAAATTACATTCTCAGTGAGGCCTGGGAGGTCTAAACCTACATATAATCATTAGGGGCCCCTCCTCGGCCCTCAGTGGCCCTCAGTCTCCTCCATGACTGACAATTACAGGCTCATATTTCTGGGGTCCGACTCCTCCGTCAGATAAATATGTCATGAATCATGGCGGCTCTCGGGGGAGTGATCTGTCCTCCTCGCCAGGCCACCATTCATCATCGGCGGAGGAGGGAACGAAGCTGCTCGCCGCCGCCAATAACCAACATTAAAGAGGGAGATTGGCTGCTCCTCCTCCCCCCTGCCTCCCCCCCTCCAGCGGGGAAGATAACTGGGTTTGATGTCGACGGCGTCCCTTTCTTCTCCCCGGCGGTGTCGGCCATTGTTAGCCTCCTGAGTTATTAGCAGCCTTCAGCGCCGCCGCTCCTCGCTGTCACTTTCGTTAGCCGCGGCTAGCCTGACAGTTGCAGAGTTAATTAGCCCCGCTAATGGGGAGCCGGTTGTTTGGCCGGATGTGACACGTGAGGTGTGTCGGCAGGGAAAACAAACAAATCAAGCATTTCATTAGCGGCCGCTGACAGCTGCTGTTTGTTTCTCGGCTGTGATGAACTTCTAACCGCATCTCCGCCGCCTCCACTTATTACTGCCACTACAAATAAAATCACACCTGCTCTGGACGGCGCCATTAATAATTTATGGCGGTAAAGGTAGCGATCAGCGGGGCGTGGCGGCTCGGCGCCGTGTGGCCGTCCTGATTATATCCGTTGTCAGCTCCCGTCACCGGGCCGCTAACGAGAGCAGGGGAGGCCTCCAGATATTAGCCGCCCGTCGGGGGGGAGGCGGAGGAGTAATTAGACGGCCGAGGTGGTGACAGGAAGTGAGCGAGGCGGCGTGTTAACGGCTCCGGACCGGCCGCGTTCAGCTCACCTGACTAACATCAGTCTCAGGATGACTGATTATTCACGTCTTTGGTTCCAGTTCGTCCACCTGAATGTGTCCAGAGCTGCCTTAACCTCAGAAATGTTTAGGCAAAACTACAAAGAGCCACAAAATGACCAGATGGAAAGACTAAGCATCTGTTAAGAGATACTAAACAACAAGAAACAGACTCTAGAATTCCACATAAAGACCCAAAATCACCACAAAGAGACGCAAAACAACCAGAGACAGAAACTGACCATTAAGAGATGAAAAAGTACTCCAGAGAGACACTAAACAGCCGCATAGAGACATAAAATGACCACAAAGAGATGCAAAATTACTACAAAAAAATGCAGAATGACTACGAGACACAAACTGACCACAAAGACACACAAAACAACTCCAGAGAGACACAAAACGACCGCATAAAGACATAAAATGACCACAAAGAGGTGCAAAATGACCAGATGAAAAGAAAAAGCATCTGTTAAGAGATACTAAACAACAAAAAACAGACTCTAAAATTCCACATAAAGATCCAAAATGACCACAGAGACACAAAACAACCACAGAGACAGAAACTGACCATTAAGAGATGAAAAAGTACTCCAGACGGACACTAAACAGCCGCATAAAGACATAAAATGACCACAAAGAGATGCAAAATGACTACAAAAAAATGCAGAATGACTACGAGACACAAATTGACCACAAACACACACAAAACAACTCCAGAGAGACAAAAAATGACCGCATAAAGACATAAAATGACCATAAAGAGTCTTAGTTTTGACCTCACATGACCTATGTGTGGCTAGCTAAAGCCAACTAGATGTAGCAGAAAAGCTAATGGCACCAGCTGCATTGGGACACTTGTCTTTAATTTTTTATCCCTGTAGGTTGTTGCTCAGTAAAAACACAGTGATAAATACAGGCCCTGTTTGTGTAAAAGCATTCTAAAAGCTGCCATCTGGAGCTAATTTGTGTCGTCGGTGAACCTCAGTGGACGTCTATCCTCCACCTGCCATCACTCCTCCTCAGTAATTCCTTTATTCTCACATTTCCTCACACCTTGCCTCCCTAAATAGCCGCCCTCTCTGCCGCCTCCATCGATAACTCAGAGCTCGTCTTTGTCTTTTCTCGTCGCCTCTGCCTCGCTGCGATAACCGTCCGAGTCGGCCGTCGCTCTGAGCCAAACACCGCCTTCCTGCCTCCATCTTCATTGTGTTCAGGTGTTTTTTTTCCCCTTGTTTGGCCCCAGAAGGCCTCGATGAGCTGCCAGAGCAGGAAGCAAACGAAGGCTGCGTCTTTATTCCTGTTAGATAAAGAGAGACGAGCCGACAGGACACTTCATTGTGTTTGATATTTGAGCTCCGCGTTGTTTATCTCCTCTGATTAATTAGCAGTCAGATTGATTTAGCGGCGTGACAGCGGGTCTGTCTCCGTTTAAAAAGACTCGTCACTCATTACTGTAAGAGGTTAATATGTTTGTGTCACATTTCAACAGGAGAAGAGCCACAGTAACACAAATCTAACATTAAAGGATCATTCTGCTGTATTTAAACCTGATGTATTTACCATTAATGTGTCTCTGTGGATCATGTTAACTTTGTATTATCCACCTTCTGTCTTAGAGATTCAGATGAACAGTATAAATATCAGAATAATCTTGTGTTGTAGGTCTGACTAAAAGGAAACAGACACATGGATAATACTTTCCCGCAGATACTTCATGAAGCAGGTTAAATTTACTATTTATAATATTTACTTTCAAGTACTTTCAAGGCACATTAAACTTCAACTTAAATTCACTTAAAGAAAAACTTAAATAATAAATAATCAAGGTTTAAATATGCCCTAACTGTGCTTTAAATAAGATTTAAATATGCCTTAAATGTGCATTAACTAAGGTGAAAATATGCCATAAATGTGCATCAAATAAGATTTAAATATGCCTCAAATAAAGTATAATGTATGCCTTAACTAAGGTTTAAATATGCCTTAAATGTGCATTAAATAAGGTGGAAATATCCCCTTAATGTGCTTTAAGTAAGGTTAAAATATGCCTTAAATGAAGTATAATATATGCCATAAGTAAGGCTTAAATATGTTTTAAATGTAAAGATGTCTTAATATGTCTTAAATGAGGTTTTAAAATATACCTTAAATAAAGTTGAAATATGCATTAAATATCCCATAAGTTTGCTTTAAATATGCCTTTAGCAAAGTATAATTATATGCCTTAAATAAGGTGTAAATATGCTTTAAATGTGCATTAAATAAGGTGTAAATATACCCTAAATGTGACTTTAGTGAAGTTTAAATATACCATGAATATGCCATAAATAAGGTTTAAATATGCCTTAAAGTATAATACATGCCTTAAAATTATTTAAATATGCCTTAAATGTGCCTTAAGTAAGGTTTAAATATGCCTTAAATTTGCCTTAAGTAAGGTTTAAATATGCATTAAATGTGCAATAAATAAAGTGTAAATATGCCCTAATTGTGCTTTAATTAAAGTTTAAATGCGCCTTAAGGTTTAAATATGCCTTAGATGTGACTTAGTAAAGTTTAAATATACCAAGAATATGCCATAAATAAGGATTAAATATGCCTTAAATGTGCTTTAAATAAGGTTTAAATATGCCTTAAACAAGGTTTTAAAATATACCATAAATAAGGTTTAAATATGTATTAAATATCCCCTAAGTGAAGTTGAAGTATGCCTTGAATAAAGTATAATATGTGCATTAAATAAGGTTTAAATATGCCTTAAATGTGCTTTAAATAAGTTTTAAATAAGTGAAAATATGCCTTAAATAAGATTTAAAATATATCAAAAACTGTGTAAATAAGTCATAAATAATAATTTTTGTAATGCACTTGAAATACACTTTCAGTGAGTCTTGCATGCAGTAAAGTATGTCTGTAATATGTTTTAAATAGATCTTGAGTTTGCTTGAAAAACTTTAAATCCATCTTTAACATGCTTTAATTAAGCTTAAAATACACTAATAATACAGCCTACATACCTTAAATAAACCTGAAATATGCTTTAACTTATTTTTACTGCTGATACTTGAACCCAAAGCTGAGAAAACTTAAACTCTGTTATTGTGTGTGTACGTTGTCTAATAGTGAGTCTGCAGGTTAAATAAAGGAAACTTCTGCTCTTTTTTCTACACATTGTTCCTTTTGAAACCACAAAATGAAAGAGTGAAGCTCCGACAAACTTCTGATGTCCTGATAACAGTCCAACTCTGAGCCAGAGGAAGAATCAGCATTAATATTCAGCTGTTTGTGTTTTTATTATCTCCCATCTCTCTCTCTGAGATGTTTTGACGCCTGGAGCTTCGTCCGCTGACCCGACCGAGGCCCGACATCCTCCACGCTCAGCTCAGTCCAACATGCTCCTCTGTTTTCCTGATCATTACTCAGATTCTGCTAATCATCTGCAGACTGGGCAGATCTGTTGGTTAACTGCTTCAGAGTGACACCTTTAATGCATCAAAAATAAACCATAAATATAAATTTACTATGCCTTAAATATGCCATCAATACCTTTAATAATAAACCTTTAATAAACCTATGTTGAAATATGCCTTCAACATGCCTTAAATACACCTTTAATACATCTTAGATTTGCCTTAAATATACCTTTAATACATCTTAAATATGCCTTAGATACACCTTTAATATGCCCTGAATACGTGTTCGATACACCTTTAATACGCATTAGAAATGCTTTTATTACACTTTTAATATGCCCCAAAAACAGTTTTAATGTGCTGTAAATACGCCTTGAGCACGTTCCAAATACACCTAACAACACCTTAGATATGCCTTAAATACACCTTCAATACACCTTTAATGCATCAAAAGTACACCGTAAATACACATTTACTACACCTTTAATATGTCTGAAATACACCTTTAATATGCCTTAAGCACATCTTTCATAAACCTTAGATACACCTTTAATACACCTAAAATATGCCTTAGATACACCTTTAAAACACCTTAGATATGCCTCCATTACAACTTTAATATGCCCTAAAAACTGCTTCATGTGCCGTAAAAACACCTTGAGCATGTTCCAAACACACCATAAACACCTTACATCTGCCATAAATACACCTCTAATACACCTACAATATGTCTGAAATACTCCTTAAATATGCCTAAAATACACATTTAATACACGTTAGACATGCCTTAGATACACCTTTATTATGCCTTAAATACACTTTAGATGCATCTTTAATACGCCTTCGATACACCTTATATATGCCTTAAATACATCTTAAATACACCTATGTTTCGCCTGAAATACACCTTAAATATTCCTTAAATACACCCTTTTAATACACCTTAGATTTGTCTTAAATACACCTTTAATATGCCTTAAAAACCCCTTGCTATGCCTTAAACATATCTTAATCTCACCCTTAAATTAGTTTTTGTTTTTTACCAGTTCGATTGCGAGTTTTAGCAATGAAATTTTATTCAAATGTGGACCAGCTAGTGTATGTTCTGTTTGACAATAAGTGTCTATTCTATTCTATTCTATTCTATTCTATTCTATTCTATTCTATTCTATTCTATTCTATTCTATTCTATTCTATCAAACACATGTTTAGTATGATTTAAATATACCTTACAAACACCTTAAATATGCTTTCAATAGACCATAAATATTTAATGAATTCACCCTGAATAGTTCAAATGGTGGTTAAAATTGTCAAAGCCAAATTTTTGACAAAACATTAAACTTTTGAGATAAAACTCAGATCTGAAAAATTTTCTTTTAAATAAAATTGAAATTTAAGTCAAACTATTAAAAGAGAAAGTGAGAATTTTGAGATAAAGACTTAAAAATGGACAGATTCCAGATTCTTCATGACATAAAACACCAAACTAAACCCTGAAAACTGCCAGTGAATGAACGGTAAGAATCCAGAGCAGGTGACGGAGGTTTAATATTTAAATGAGCAGCAGCCTGAAGCCGTTGGTCTATCAGCTCTGAGCATCTTCTCACTGCACTGATCCTCCACTAATCCTCTGAGCCATTGTTTCCTTTATCTCCTCTATCAGTCGCTAACATCGGCTGCGATAAGGCGACCGCAGAACAAAACACCACAGTCATTCTGATAAACAGTTCATGAAAGTCTGCTTCCCACCAAATATTCTCTTATTCTTCACGTCTAAGTGTCATTTTTAACCTCTTAGTTGGCTAATAATAATATAACATCTGGACGCTGACTCTGATGAAACTAAAGCCACATGTTCAGATAATAGTGTCAATATGAAGCTGCAATTAGTTTAGCTTAGCTTAGCATAAAAACTGGAATCCAAATGGGCTCCACATACGATAGATACTTAACTATCTATACTTTTACAAACTCTGAAGACTCTGCTCATCATCTGTAGAAAGATGTTTCACCATGCTGAATGTATCTTCCAACAACCTGCTCCTCTGTTCACTGTTTCTGAACCATGCTGCATTTATTTTATTGATCCAGTAACTTTGATTTTCCTCTCAGTCGCTCTTGTCATCTCAGTTTTGTGTCTTATTTATCATTTGGCTGCGTTTGTGTCGTTTTATTTCTCGTTTGTTGATGTTTTATATCTCGTTTATTCATTTCGAGTCTAGTTTTTTTCTCATTTTGTGCCTCATTTTTGTCGCTTTGTTTCTCGTCATTTTGTGTTCCTTTTATGTCATTTTGTGTCTTACTTTTGTTGTTTTGTGTCTTATTTATGTCATTTTGTGTCTCTTTGTGATTGTTTCATCTCAGCATTCTATCGATATTTAACTATTTCCATGTTTCCAGCCTCTCCAGACTTTTTCAGTTTCGTGTCTTTTTTTCATTTTGTTGCATTTGTGTTGTTTTATTTCTATTTTTTTGTCATTTTGTATCAGCTTTTTTCTTAATTTGTGTTGTTTTGTTTTGTGTTTTTGTCTTTTGTTGTTTGTCAATTTGCATGTTATTTTTGTTGTTTTGTGTCTCTTTGTGGTCGTTTTGTCTCAACATTCTATAGATATTTAATCAAAATCATTTTATTTTACATATCCTACTTAAAAAATCACCAAAAATAAACAATTTGCTTCAACTAGATTCTGCAAAAAACTAAAAATTCTGCTCATTTCACTGCAACCATTAAGCCAATACTGACCCAGCTGTGATCAACAGTCCTGTGACAAAAATTCTGACAATTTTTACATTGAACTGCAGGCAGTGTTTCCACAGAGAGACTGAGACGAAAATCAAAGCTACGGGATGAATAAAATAAATGCATCATGGCTCAGAAACAGTGAACAGAGGAGCAAGTTGTTGGAGATACATTCAGCATGGAGAAACATCTTTCTACTGATGATGAGCAGAGTAGAAAGAAAAAGTCTGTAGAGGTTGGAAACATGGAAATAGTTAAATATTGATAGAATGTTGAGACAAAACAACCACAAAGACACACAAACTGAGAAGAAACTAGACCCAAACTGATAACAACAAGATACAGAACAACACAAAAGTGACAAAATAACAAAAAAAAGGACAAAAAACTGAGACAACAAGAGAGACTGAGAGGAAAATCAAAGCTACTTGATGAATCAAATAAATGCAGCATGGTTCAGAAACAGTGAACAGAGGAGCAAGTTGTTGGAAGATACATTCAGCATGGAGAAACATCTTTCTATGGATGATGAGCAGAGTAGAAAGAAAAAGTCTGTTGAAGCAGATCATTAAAAATCACGGCTGCAAAACAAGTAACAATCTGGAGAACACACCTGTAGGATGAACACTGAGAATCAGGTGATGCAGCAAGTGAGTGAAGCTCCTCCCACATGAGGAATCAACACTGGGGAGGAGTAAATAGATCCACTGTGAACAGCACAAACTCACTAAATAAACAACACGAATCTAACAAATTAGCCCCTGAACCTCTGAGCAGCAGAGGATCCAGCAAACGGCTCCTTTAATTCCAGTAATTACGCTGTGATGGAGGCGTGCAGCTGCATGGAAACAGCATTAGATATGGACTCTCTCAGGATCTCACGGTGCATTTCTGCTCTACAGTCCGTTTACACTGAGCTCACACACTCTGTAACACACACACTTACATATATATATACACAAACAGACACACTACTACATACGGTTGTATTTAAGAACGTGCAAATTTTTAATCAGATGTGTAATCTCTGAATCTTCACAGTTTGACACAGCTCTGCTTGAAATCACAATAAGAGCTGAAGCTGGACGTTTGCTTGGTTTTATGTGTAGTTTTTGCTGTTAACTGACAAATGTTAAGATTAATGTGTTCTTATTGTGTTATTCTTTGAATGTTCTGGTCCATGGAGCTAAATTCAGCTGAATGACAGAGGCTACATGCTAATGCTCAGTTTATCAAAAGGTTGGCCTGTCTAAAAGCCAATTCTTGTTTCTTGGCTGCACATTTGAACCCACTAAGTTCTATTTACTAGGGGTAGACAAAAATTTCAGAGTGTGCCTATAAAAATCCAAAACCTTATCTAAATTTGGCTGCCATCGCTATCGAAGTAGTCTCCTTGTACAGCGACATTCTGCTCCAAGTGCTCCTGCAGTGCTTATAATGCTACCAGGAAGTCCTGTTCTGACATGATCTCCAAAACTGTGTCAAAATGGTGATCCTTCAACCTGAATTTAATTTTAGGGAAGAGGATTTAGTCACAGAGAGTCAAATCTGGTGTGTAAAGTGGATGGAGAGTGATGATTGTGTTGCTGTGGCCATTAAAATCAAAACAAGTTAATCACCGCATCTGACCACTGAAGCACCTAAATGAGCTCTTGCTGAAGGTCATTAAGCATCACATGAATCTTTGTCATGGTGCCCATTGCTAGCTAACCCCCACAATGCTCTCTGTCTGCCAACAGGAAACCACCTGTAGTCCAGGTTAGCACCTCCTCTGGTCACTACAGTGTCTGACAGATTTGGAGCTGTTTGATATTTGTCAGTTTTAGCTAACTATTTCTTGCAACAGTTTATCCATTACTCAAACCTCATTAAGCTTCACCTAAGTCTTTGTCATGGTTGTCCATTGCTAGCTAAACCCCCACAATGCTCTCTGTCTGCCAACAGGAAACCACCTGTAGTCCAGGTTAGCTGAACAACATTTTCTGGTTCTCACTATCATGAGACAACAACAACCAATCAGAATCAAGGAAAGGTTGGAGTGGAATGACTAACTGCAATTCCCTTCAAGAGACAAACAGAACTACTACTACTACCAGTATGTAAATATGTACAATTATGTAACTAATTAATATATAAACACAAACCATGAATTAATACCAAGGTATGAATGATGAGCTTGTGCGTCTCACTAAACTCAGGACATCTATTTCAGACCTACAGTGTTTTGTCTGGATGTTTTCCCCGAGTCTGAGCTGGATATAAAAGCTGCTGAGAGATGATTTCCAAAAAAACGGCGCTTTGAATGCCACACCAATGAGCAGCGACATATTGTGTCCTGCATTCGGCGGGAACAGCATATGGACGGAGGCCGAGAATCTGAGAGAGTTTCAGCGGAAAATAACTTCAGTGGAGCCGACGGGAGCCAACCAGCAGACGGTGGACTGGCAACAATACGTCAACAGGCTCTTTGAAAGTCACATGAAAGTCGCGTCGGGTTTCACAAACAGTCTTATGTTGGTCGAGTCTCAGATTCTGCGTCTGGCCTCGAGTTTATTCCAACAGCTGAAGACTTACAGCGAAAAATCCGTGTTCAATCAAGAAATACAAGTTTCGGACAGATTTAATAATTTAGATCAAGTTTAGTATTGATCCACTTAATGAGGCTGATCCAATAACAACTACATTACCCATAAACCTCTACTGGAAAATCAGACAAATCTGGAGTTTAGTGCTTTTTAATGACAGAACCAACAGTTTTATTGACCAGTTGAATCACAAAATGTCTGATTATATGATAAAAAGTCAAACTGTATTGAAAAACTGAAGGAAACAATGAACAACTCCAGAATGCATTGCATTGACCAAGTTTCTTCTTCTGACTGACCAACTGTCAAATAATGTCATGTTTAAGAGTTACTTTCTTATTTCAAGATCTAAACTCTTGACTGTAAAGAGGAATAATGAATTTTTAAGCATTTTTAACTTGAATTGCCGTTTAGATTTTTTTTTATATAAAGCTACTTACTGGACAGATATTTTAGTTTTTTTGCACTTAATTACATATTTTTACCACACTGGCGCTGATTTTTAGCTTGAAAAGTTAAAGTGTTGTTACTTTACAGAATATTTTGTGCTGATTCGGATGTTTGCATTTTATTTTAACTAGAAGCATCTCATACAAAACTGATTTTTGGAAAAATTCTTGTCTTTTTTCAAGATTTCTTTGTCAGCTTGTTTCAGAATAAACTGAGGTGACATTTATTAAAATAACCAGCAAAAAATCGAGTTTTCAACGGGTTCAAATATATTTTTCATTTTAAAAATCATTTTTAATTGAAAAATTTTCTGCCTTTTTCCAAAAATTCTGCAGATTTTCTTTAGCTTGAAATGATCAGATTTCACTGGTTAATAGAATGTTTTGTTATTTCAGATGTTTGTATCATATTTTAATAGGAAGCATCTCATATGGAACTGAGTTATTAAAAAATTCATGTCCTAATTTAGTATTTAAACTTTTCTTTGTCATCTTTTTTCAGGATTAGAATTTGAGTTGAATTTGAAACTTATACAGAGGTCACATTTATTAAAAATAATAAGCAAATAAACTAGTTTTAAACCTCCTTAACTTGAATTTCTGCTTATTTTCTGTTTATTTTGTGCTTTTAAGGGCATAAAAATCTCAAAAACATTGCGAGAATTAGGGTTCTCTTTGCTGAATTACAGTTTCTTTTTAGTGTAAATTCATGTAGTTGTTATTTTCAGATTTTTTTAACTCTTTATTCGAAGGTGTAGACTTTACATTTCTTATTTAAAGATGAAGCAACTTGTAAATAATTACCGTCTTATTTAAAAACTTTCACTGTATTTGCTGATCTGAATTTCAATTGTAAACATCATTTACCTGAATATCTGTTAAAGCTTTTTTTCTTTGGTTTTTACTGACTTTTTAAATTAGACTTTTTTTGCTGGTTAAAAAACCTGCAGATTTCCAGTTTATTTTGCTTGAAATGAACAGATTTCACTGGTTAACAGCACATTTTTTGTTATTTGTAGTCTAGTGGAGGAATCTAAAGTTAAACTTGCTCTTGAACTATCTGAATTAAATCTGAACATCCTTATATTACATTAAATATTACATATATTCCAAGGTTTATCAGGCCCCCTGCAGATGGACGGTGATATTTAAAGCTCTGAGCGGCAGACTGAATTTGCTCTCTGATGGATTTCATGTGGTCGGTCTGCAGTCGGAGCTCCGTGTCATTTCTAAACTGATGTCAGGAGCTCAGTTAGTTCAGCCTCCGGGCTCAGAGCAGCAGCCCGGCCAAAGCCTCGGCTCCACTCCACTCTCATCCAAGGAGCTTACAACTGTAATTAAATCATTAAATTCTTGTCTACGCTTCACAGAGCCGCGCCAAATTGACTTCCACCAACCTCATTTTCTATTTGAACACCAAATAATGATTTTCTGCCAGTCTAATTACAAAGCTCAACATCTGATCAGGCCGGCATCCGGTGGGGGAATTATCATACGGGCCCGGCATTAGACCTCATTACCAACCTGAGTGCAAAATTATTACATCTTGTAATTGGATGGGGATATTTATCAGCGGAGTGTTGGCCTGGACGCCGCTCGGCAATCACATGCTCGACTGAGCCACAGTTTGCTGGAAAACAAAGCAGAGCTGCCAAGTTTAATTGATCTTTAACCAGCTCAGGACAGAGCCGGAAACACTCCTTCTGTGTTTTCTAACATCCCTCTGCAGGAATGTGGTGAAGCTTTCAGGCTGATTTCACCGATGACCTTTTATCAGATCACTGTCGTTAATTAGATTTAACCTTCTGAACCCAAAAAACACACCGGCAGGGTTTTACAGTCATGTTCTCTTTTTAAAACATCAACAAAATGACACAATTTACCAGCCAGAAATGATAAAAATAGAAAGATTAATCAAATTTTCAACTTTCCAGTAGTCTTTAAATGTATCATGTGTGACATGATGCGCCGCTCCATCAGGAAAATGAACCAAGTCTCAGTTTAAATGGTGATATTTCATCAAAATAACTTCTTTCTACATGCGTCATTTAAGGTTGGGTTTTTACTCAGTCGATTGTGTCTCTTTGTAGCTGTTTTCTGTCTTTTTGTAGTTGTATTATGTATCTTTGCAGGTATTTTTTGTCTTTTGTAGCTTTTACATCTCTTTGTAGCTATACTTTGTCTCTTTGTAGCCATTTGAATCTCTTTGTAGTAATTTTGCTGCCCTTTGTTCCCATTTTTTGTCTGCCTGTAGCAGGTATGAATATCTTTGTAGCTGTTTTGAGTATCTTTGTAGTTGTCTTATGTCTCTGTCACAGTTTTTGTAGTTGTAGTTTTGTGTGTCTTTTTAGCTAGTTTGTGTCTCTTTGAAACTTTTCAGTCTCTTGGTAGCTGTTTTGTGTCTGTTTGTAGCCATTTGCATCTCTTTGTGGCCAATGTTAACTCTCTTTGTAGCAGTTTCAAGTCTCTTTGTAGTAATTTTGCTACCCTTTGTGACCATCATTTGTCTATCCGTAGCAGATGCAAGTACCTTTGTAACTGGTTTGTGTCTCTTTGTAGTTGTTTCGAATATCTTTGTAGCTATTTTTTTGTCTCGCTGAAACTTTTCTGTCTCTTTGTAGCTATTTTATGTCTGTTTGTAGCCATTTTAGTCTCTTTGTAGTCATTGTACCAGTGGGTCTTGTAGACATTTTGCATCTTTTGTAGACCTTTTGACTCTCTTTGTAGCAGTTTCAAGTCTCTTTGTAGTAATTTTGCTACCCTTTGTGACCATCTTTTGTCTATCCGTAGCAGATACAAGCATCTTTGTAACTGGTTTGTGTCTCTTTGTAGCTGTTTCAAGTATCTTTATGGTTGGATTATGTATCTTTGTAGCTAGTTTCTTTCCCGTTGAAACTTTCTGTCTTTTTGTAGCCATTTTATTTTGCTTTGCTGCCTTTCTGTCTCTTTGTAGCTGTTTTGTGTCTCATTGTCGCCATTTGAATGTCTTTGTAGCTATTGTACTATTGAGTCATGTGTGCGTTTTTATTCTTTTGTAGTCCTTTTGACTCTTTGTAGTTTTACTACACTTTGTTGCCATCTTTTGTCTTTCTGCAACAGATGTAACCATCTTTGTAGCTGTTTTGAGTGTCTTTGTAATTGTATTAGGTCTCTTTGCAGATATTTTTTTGTCTTTGTAGTTATTTTATGTCTCTTTGAAACTGTTTTGTGTCTCTTTGTAGACACTTTAGTCTACATGTAGTCATTTTGAGCCTCTTTGCCTCCATATAATCTGGGATTACCTTCCCAAGAGCTCACTTCAAAGGTTCAAAACCTCTACTGCAAGAAACTTCCAGATTGTATTCATCTTACTAACAAACAGCATGCTTTTTTGTTTACTCTTTTCTGCTTTTAACTTTTTGTGAGCAGAGATTTTGGCAGCGAAGGGTCTGGGATTCAGAAAATCACCTCCATCTTGATTTCTTGTGTCTGTATGAGCTTCTAATCTCAGATCAGATAATCAGATCCCGAGGTTTGGATGCTTCCTACAGATTATTTCTTGCTTTTATTCTCACAGACGGAGGTTTAGCTGTGATGAAGATGGCGGACGGTCATGTTGCTGCTGTCTGCAGTATCAGTTCAGCCTCCGTCTGTCAGTCAGCTGCTGAAACCACAGCGCTGCATTTCTTCTGCTTACATAAAAACCAGCAGCTTCTTCCATTTCCATGTGGATGGCAGCTTTTGTGCATTAATCATCCCAACAACAGAAAGCAAATGGCAGCGTGCAGCTCCCATATAAATCTGGAGGTATTTCAGTGAGCATTAACCACAGAGGCCAAGCGGAGCATAATGGAGGTCTGATTACTTTCCTATTGAGGATGTAAACGCTTTCATTTTCGCCTGTCATCTCTCATAAACCTTTACTGCGTGTTGGAGGTTTCTGTGATCGTCTAGTACAGCAGCAGGCTTTGGGAACTGCTAGAGGATGAGCTGCTGTGGAAACAGTTGCTCTGTGACGACGACAAATGTGCGGCAAACCTGACTTTAGATCCATCAATGCCAAACCAGAAAAGGATGGACAAGGACCTGTTAGGACCTCGGACACCTTTACTTATCTAACCTTTGTAAAATATTGCCTTGATGTGTGTTTTTATTTTGGTCACATTTTGCTGAAGGTCATTTTACAAATTACCACTCCCTGTAAAAAAATTCTTCGTAATAACTTCCTGTTTTCAGAAGTCGTCCTAGACTTCTCCTGTCATCTGAACTCATCCTCAATCTGTTCTTTTCCCACAATATGTCCTGTCTCCTCAATTAGTTCCATTTCTTGGACTCATCTCCAGAACTTGACCTCAACTTCTCTTGAACTCACCTCATGTCCTGAACTCATCCTGTTTTTCTCTACTTGTTTGGTTTCTTGAAGTTGTCCTATTTCCAGAACTTGTCCTGAACTCGTCTTGTCTCTTGAATTCATTCTGAACTTGTCTCCTGAACTTGTTCTATTTCTTGAACCTGTCCTGACCTGGTCCTAAACTGGCTCTGACCTTGTCCTTTCCCCTGAACTCATTTTGAACCCTTGCATGAATTAGGTTTCTTGTACTTGTCCTGTCCTCTGAACTCGTCTTGAACTGATTCTGTCTCCAGAAATTGTCCTAAACTTGTCTTTTCTCCTGAACTTTTCCTGAACCCGTCACATTTCCTGAACCTTTTCTGTTATTTGAGTTTGTCCTGTCTTCTGAACTCGCCCTGAACTGGTCCTGTCTCCAGAAATTGTCCTGAACTTGTGTCGTTTGATGAAGTTGTTCCATTTCTTGAAGTTGTCACATCTCCTGAACTGGTCTTGAATTAATCACTGAACTCATGTATTCTGACCTTGTTCCATCTCTTGAACTTATCTTTTCTCCTAAACTTGTTCTGTCTCTTGAACTGGTTCTGTAAACATCTCGTTTCCTGAATTTGTTTGAATTTTTGAACTTGTGTCTTCTGAACTTATCCTAAACTGGTTCCGTCTCCAGAACTTGACTTCAACTAGTCTGGTCTCCTGATCTTGTCCCGTCATATGAACTGGTCCTGAACATGTCTTCAGAATTCATCCAGAACTCATCCCATCCCTTACACTTGTTAGGTTTCTTGAAGTTGTCCTGTCTTGAACTGGGTCTGTCTCCAGAACTTATCCTCAACACATCTGGTCTCCAGAACTCGTCCTATACTCATTGGGTCTCCTGAATTTGTCCTGAACTTGTCTCTTCTGCTGAATTTGATGGATTTTTTGAGCTTGCCCCATCTCATGGACTGGTCCAGAACTCATGAATTTGGCCTGTCTCCTGACCTTGTCCCATCTCTTGAATTCATCTTTTCTCCTCAACTTGTCCTGTCTTTTGAACTGGTTCTGAACTCATCTCGTCTCCTGAACTTGATCTAATTCTTCAACTTGTCCCATCTTCTGAACTCGTCCTGAACTGTTTCTGTCTCCAGAATTTATCCGGAACTCATCCCATCCCTTACACTTGTTAGGTTTCTTGAACTTGTCAGGTCTCCAGAGCTCATCCTGAACTCATTGGGTCAACTGAACTTGTTCCATTTCAGGAAATGTCCACTTTCTTGAACTTGACTCATACAATCTCTTGGACTTGAACTTTACTTGTCACTGGAATTTGTTCTGTCTCCTGAACTCTTTCCATTCCCTGAAACCCTTTCAGGTCCATGAGTGACATCCCAACTCTTTATGTCCATCATAACGTGCACTCCGAGGTTACATTTTCACTTAAAACTACCAAAAGTAATACCAAATGTATCATTATTCTGAATTTGGTGTGTCCCCTACTGCATCTCACTCTATATTCTTGGATTATAACATCCCGTCACACCTCCTGCTCCGGCTTCCTCAGCTGAGTTTGTTCCACGGTGAGAAAACAAATTATTTTCTGCAAGTGTTATTTTCTCTGACAGTGCCTGATGACGGTTCTCTGTGAGCTGATTTCCTCCCGTCTGGCAGCAGCTGAGAGCGTCACATTGAGCGCCGACGGTGTCCAGGCCCAGCCGTCCTCTTTAATCAGCGCTGCCTGTCAGGACGCTGCCTGGGGCTCATTAAGAGCCTCACTCCTGGCTCTCTGCAGGCCTGCTGGGCACACCTTTACACCGGCAAACACATCGCTGTATGACTGCAGCTGACTGACAGCCAGCCGGAGTTCAGCTCACTGATGGAGCTGCAGAATGTCACCAGCAGTGACTGACGTTACAGCCGGCAGAGAATAACCAGGAGGCAGGACGACCGCAGACTGAGACATCTGATGTGAAAAGTGTCGCTCACACAATTATCACCATTTTTAGCCTCTTTTAGGTGCTCATTTCGATTTTTTTGGCACATTTCCTGTCTTTTTGAACAACTAAAGTACCTGCCTAGCCAGACACTAACTCTACTGTCTCTGCACAGAGACAAAACACAGAATTAAAAGAAATATGTGTCCAGAACTGACTTAAAGCCTGTATCTGACATTTGGACATCTGTTGTGCTATGTGAAAAATTCTACACAGCTAAAGTGATGTAACCGAGCTAACTCTGCAGCTTATACAAACAGCTAAATATGCAGCTAAAGCCAAAGAAACAATCTAATGGCACAGCTATACTCACATAAAGATGCTAACTATACAGCCAAAGTCACCAAAGAAGCTGACTACACAGCTAAAGTCATAAAGAGAGCTAACTACGTTGCTAGTCATAGAGAGAGTTAATGACGTAGCTAGTCCTGGAGAGACCTTAGTACGCAGTGAGAGTCATATAGAGCAGCTAAATAAACAGCTAAACCTAAAGCAAAAAGCTATCTATATAGCTAAAATCATGGAGAGAGCTAACTATGCACCTAGAGCCATATAAAGAAGCTAACTACACAGCTAAAGTTGCAGAGAGAGCTAACTATGTAGCTCAAGTCACAGCGAAACAGCGAGCTAGACAGCTAAATTTATAGCATAAAGCTACCTACATAACATAAAATCTTGGAGACAGCCACCAGTGCTGCTAGAGTCATATAAAGAAGCTAACTACACAGCTAAAGTCACAGAAAGATAGCAAACTACACAACTAAACTCATAGCATAAAGCTACCTACATAACATAAAATCTTGGAGACAGCCACCAGTGCTGCTAGAGTCATATAAATAAGCTAACTACACAGCTAAAGACATAGAGGGACAGCTAAAGACATAGAGGGACAGCTAACTACGCAGCTAGATTTATATAAATGAGCTAACTATACTAAAGTCATAGAAAGACAGCTAACTACACAGCTAGATTCATATAAATACAGCTAACTAAACAGTTAAACTTATAGCAAAAAGCTGACTACGCAGCTAAAGTAACAGAAAGATCTAGCTATGCAACTAATCATGGGGAGAGATAGCTACTTAGCTAGAGTCATATAACTGACTTAAAAATAAACAACTAAACCTATAGCAAAAAGCTACCTGCATATCTAAAATCATGGAGAGAGCTAACAATGCAGCTAGAGTCATATAAAGAAGCTAACTATACAGCTAAAGTCATAGAAAGACAGCTAAACTTACAGCAAAAAGTTGACTACGCAAGCTAAAGTCATAGAACGACAGCTAACCATGCAGCTAGATTCATATAAAGAAGCTACCAACACAGCTAAAGTTGTAGAACGACAGCTAACTACATAGCTAAACCTATAGCAAAAAGCTACCTGCACAGATAAAATCACGAAGATAATAAGATGAACTCTGCTTCATCATGTTTTCAGATCTCTCAACTTATATTTACAATACGACAGGTGCGTCTGTCTTAAGCTTAGCATCATCCCTTCATTCCTATACTTTTTGAATCCTGTTTTCTTTCACAGAAGGATGCATCTGCAACGACTAGTCAATTAGCTGATTACAGAAAATCTAATTAGCATTTGGTAAGTCAAATACAAAGCAAAAATATCAAAAGAAATGCTGTTTATCTTCTCAAATATGCAGATTTGATGTTCTTTCTTGTAGCACATTATAGTAAACGGAAGATCTTAACATCAATCAGATGTAACAAGATATTTAAAGATGTTAACTTGGTGTTTTTCGCCATTTACAGGCACTTCATAGACAAAATAATTGATTGAAAAAACAATAAGAACTTTGGACTGAACTTTGAATCCTTTGACTTTCAGAATTACAAATAAGACTTTTGAAGGTATTTTATTTTAAAATCTAAAATCAAAACACTTCAAGGATCAGCTAGCACCCTGCAATGATAAAACCTGATAATTAGATTAATTAAACAGCTAAAAAGCTATTTGGAAAACTGCTGCAATTTAAAGCTTTGTTGAGTTCTCAGCTGGTCGAGGTTCCAGTGCTGCACATTAAAGCGTCTCTGAACAAAGCCAACGTTCCCTTCGGACTGCAGGCGGCAGCACATCACAGGCCGCTCTGTTGCGTCACTTTGTAAACCTTTGATGTCATTTTTTTTTTTAGCTCATTAGGCCTTGTTTCCCACTGACTGGGCGTCATAGCGACAGCCACTCTGGACCCAACAATGACCCGGCGACGAGTTAATGGCTCTGTTTTCATTCTCGTCCTCGCCGGCCGGCCTCTTAATGGGCTTTGTGAGCGCTGACAGCTGTGGGAAAACAGCGGAGTCAGAGTTCACCGCCGAGGTCGGAGGTCGCCACATTGTCGAGATGTCGGTTTTCCTCCCAAACGCCTCTTTGTGCGGCGACATGAACACTCCCGGCAACCACTCGGCTCCTGAAAAGGCTTCTTCTTCACGTGTTTTGTTGCTAAATAGCTGTTGATGAGCTGAGCGGGGGAAATTAACGGCAGCGCAGGGCAGTAAAACGCTGCTTCTCGATAGGAAATGAGCTTGTAAACGCAGATTGATGCCTTGGCAGCGATTCGCAGAGCGATCAATCTGGTCATGAGGTCGTGGCCGAGACTCTGGTCTGTTAAGGACCTGAAAACTCTGCAGGAACCACCTTAATAAGCTGCCACTATACGGCATTACCGCCAGTTCATAGGTTGATTTTTATATATTTTACTTTATTTATTTATACTGTATTTTGAAGGTTTTTTAAATGTATGACACTAATACAAAAGTGTGAGAGAGATTTCCTGGATATATAGAGAAAATTGACAATAAAAAATCTTGTTTTATTCTATAAACATAGAAAACCTACTGTCACAAAAATTACACAAATCTAAGATTAAAATTGGAATATTTTATCAAAATTACACCAACATCTGCATGTCTCATTTGAAAAATCTCCAACTATAAACTGTTTACACCAGATACTGTAAAAAAAATAAAAAATCTGAGCTCCTCTGTGCAACTGAGAGCTTTTAGGTTGAACTGCAGGCAGTGTTTCCCCAGAGCGACTGAGAGGAAAACCATCCAACCTCCTGGATGAATAAAATAAATGCAGCATGACTCAGAAACAGTGAACAGAGGAGCAAGTTGTTGGAGAGACATTCAGCAAGGAGAAACATCTTTCTACTGATGGTGAGCAGAGTAGAGAGAAAAAGTTTGTAGAGGCTGGAAACATGGAAATAGTTTTATATTGCTAAGATGTGGAGACAAAACCACCACAAAGAGACACAAAATGACATAAAAAGACGACAAAATAACAAAAACAAGAGACAGCAACAAAAACGAGACACAAACTGAGAAAAAACGAGACACAAAGCAACAAAAAAATGCGAAATAAAACAACACATATGCCACAAAAATGACACGAAACTGAGACGGCAAGAGAGATTGAAAGGAAAATCAAACCTCCTGGATGAATAAAATAAATGCAGCATTAATTAATGATGAGGCAACACTTTTAACCCTCCAAACTCTGAGCAGTTTCTAAGATTTTTTTTAATCTCCAAATTTTGGAAGTCAACAAAAATTTAAAGCAAAAAAAGTAACATCTTTGTAAAAGAAAGTCAAAATTTATGCTCAGTTTGTTTTTTTATCTCCAAAAATGGGAAAACAATTTCAAGTGTGACAATCAAAAATTGAAAAAACAATCAAATATTCCATTTTTTTTGTTATTTTGTGGGTTTTTTGCAATTATTTTTTCAATTTTTCATTTAGAAACCACAATTTTGAACTCAAAATTGTCAAGCGATTCGTGAGATGGGGACCAAAACCAGAAATACAGAAAAAATTAAGATAAAAAAAACCCAAAGAGCTGATTTTATATTAAGGTTTGTATTATTTAGGCATCAAGTGAAACCTCTGATAATTAAAATGAGATGTTTTCTGACATTTCATCTCCTTTTCTGGAGAATTTTCTTCTTCTGTGGATTCAGTGGAGCTGCTCACACCTCATTGTTCTGCAGATGATGCATGTTGGATCTGTTCTATGTTCTGCACGTTCTTTATGTTCTTCATGTTCCCGTTAGCTGAGCGCTGCTTTGCTCGGTGGCCTTTAGTCACAGCTGGACTGCAGCACATTAAGCAGAGTGAGCGCTTGTTATTAGCTGCTGCTGATCATTTACACAAACGCTGCTGCTTCGCCTTATTAAAGCAGATAATGAGCTTTATGCTGTCAGCAGCCAATGGACCGGAAGTTAATGAAGACATTTATAGGAGGGAGGATGAGACGAGTCCAACATTTACGGACCATTCCTTCCACAGATTCAACACCATCGGCTTCACGGAGTGGCAAATACAAATATATCTATATTTAAACTCAAATACAGCCAGAAATTAACATTTAGAACATTAAATTACTAGAAAAAACTACTTTTGCTCTTCAATCAAACTGCATTGAATCAATAAAACAGTTTATATTCCATATAAAATCCATTCACTCCCCAAAAGACAACAACAAAAAACACTCTTATTGGTATGGAAGCCCATTTCTGCCATAAAAAACGTCATTTTACAAAGAAGAAAAGTGATATACTTTATAACGAGTCAAATTTTTTAGCTAAAATTGATCATTTGTGTGATAGAAAGTCTAAATTGCTGCATAGTTTAGGTTGTTTCGTCACAAAATTTTCTAACTCACATGAAATTTCAAGTAAATAAGAAACATGTCTCTGATAGAAAGTTTAAATTGCTGCATAATTTAAATGATAAATTCCAACATTTTGCTAGTCACTCCAAATTTTGAGCAAAAATGTAACAATTTTTGTGACAGAAAGTCAACACTGCCACAAAATTTAGATTATTTTAGCGCCAAATTTTGGAAATCACCAAAATTTCAAGCAAAAAAAGTAACATTTTTGTAAAAGGAAGTCCAAATTTATGCCCAATTTATGTTTTTTGTCTCCCAAATTTTTGAAGTAATTTAAATTTTTGAGCAAAACAGCAACATTTTTTTATAAACGTAAAAATTGATGCATAGTTTAGATTTTTTTGGACATCACTCAAAATTGCAAGTATTTTTCTGACAGAAAGTCAACATTGCCACAAAATTTGGATTGTTTTATCCCCAAATTTTGCAAATTTCAAGCGAAACAGCAACATTTTTGTGATAAAAAGCCAAAATTGATCCATTATTTAGGTTTTTTTATTGCCCAAATTTTGGAAATCTGGAAAAAATTCAAGCTGAAAAATTTTTGTAAAAGAAAGTCTAAATTTACAGTGAATTGTTTTTTTTTTATCTGAAATTTTTGAAGTTACTCAAAATTTCAAGCAAAAAAAGTAACATTTTTGTGATAGAAAGTCCCATAGGAGCATCATTTAGATTTTTTAGTGGGCAGGGCCTCCACCAGAACAGTGAGGTCACACAGTGATGTCATACGTAGAGGTCCAACGCATCATGTGACGTCGACTGAGGCAGCGTCCCGAAGTCCAGGTGAAGCTGACCCTGACTACGAGATCGAGACAACAGCAGAGGAAGAACGTAACGCTGAGTCCTCCGACTGCGACTGAACCTGCCTGAAAACACAACGACAGCACAGGTAGTACTGCAGTACTGTGAAAACTGTACACTTCAACTACACTGAGGTAATACTGCAGTAATATAACACTGCAATACTGTAATACTTCAACATTTTAACACTGAAACACTTCAGTCTCACTCAGGTAATACTGCAGCACTGAAACAATTCAGTACTTCAGTCTGACTGAGGTAACAATGCAGTACTTCAACATAGCAGTACTCTAATACTGCAGTGCCTTAACCTGACTGAGGGAAAACTACAGTACTGTAACAGTGAAATACTTCAACCTGAATGAGGTAAGATTGCATTACTGTAACACTGCAGTACTTAAACCTAAGTAAGGTAAAACTGCAGTGTTGTAGCAATGGAATACTTTAACCTGACGGAGGTACCACTGCAGTACTTCTGTCTGACTGAAGTAACACTGCAGTACTGTAACAATGAAATATTTGAACAAGACCGAGGTAAAACACAATAGTACTGTACTGCAGTACTGTAACACTGCAGTAACTCTGTAGTACTTCTGACAAACCAATGCAGAAAAAAAAAATATATAAACAAGTCAGATATAATAAAATGACTGACCGGACTGAGAGCCGGGTTTGTTGAAGACGTCGCTGCTGCCGCTCCAGTAGTGTTCAGCTCTTTTCCCGTGATAATCTCTGATGTTGGTTTTAGCGTCTGACAGAGGGAAAAACACGTTACAGATGTTAAAGATGATATAGACGTAACTGAGGGTATACAACTTCCTGAAAACCTGTTCATTGTGGTGATTAAAGATGGTATAGACCATAGAGTGTATATAGAGATGGACGTAGCATCCATGATGTCATCCGTTGGTTTCTGCAATGAGAAACAGTGAACAGAGGAGCAAGTTGTTGGAAGATACATTCATCATGGTGAAACATCTTTCTACTGATGATGAGCAGAGATTGTAGAGGTTGTAAAAATGTAAATATTTCCATGCGTTCTATCATGATTCAGAGTTTATTGCGGAGATCTGGGTGGAAAATTAGTTAACACCATCAATCCCAGTGAACCAGTTTGAATTTATCTACCTTCCATTAACAGGAGGCTCAGAACGAAGCTGAAGACGCCTCAGGAGAGTCACTGAGAGGAGGAGGGTAATTATTAGAGATAAGAGACCGAGGGGAGGCGGGTGAGAGAAGGGGAGGAAAGGTCAACGGCTCCTTGTAACTGAAAACCAACAGCAGGATGAATGATGGCAGGTTTACTCAAGAGATTCTTCAGTTTTTATCTGAGAGAATCAATCAGTTCCTCCATAAGACCTCCTCAGAATCAGCTGATTCTTTATCTACAGTAACTCTGGTATATTTATTGAATCCATGCCGAGTTTTACCTTCAAACTATGAATATTTTCAGAGTTACACATCCTTGAAGTCCACAGAAGTGGGTTGAAATTTCACATTCCATCATTTCAGAGCCTCATAACTTCATCAGTTCAGTAGACAGACACATGAAACTTTCAGACTCCAGGTGTCGCAGTCTAAAGACTAAATCTGCTTTTTGTTCAGCAGGATTTTTTTTTTTTTTTTTTTTTACTAAAACCAACTTTGAGCATCAGTGTTATGGGATGTATCAAGTTTCAACAGCTAAACTACACCAGTTTAATATCATAGAAACAATCATTGGTACCCTGTATGTGGTTTTTTTCAGTTTGGCCAAAATTATGAACATTTTGCCAAGAATGTCTCATAATTTGTCCAGAATAAGACACGCAAAATGTCCAAACTACATCAAACTTATCCAAATTGCCTCAAAACAGTTCCAAAATGACTCACAATTTGATCTGGATTTTGTTCAGCATGATTTTTTTTACTGCAATCAAGTCCGAACATCAGTATTATGGGATGTATCATAGTTTCAACAGCTAATCCACACCAGTTTAGTGTCTCTGTAATGACACAGAGTCATAGAAACCATCATTGGTACCCTGGATGTGTTTCTGTTTCAGTTTGGCCAAAATGATTTAAATATTGCCAAGAATGTCTCATAATTTGTTCAAAATAACAAAAAAAAAAAAAACATCCAAAATACCTGACCTTGTCGGAATTTCCAAAATGACAAAAGTTGCCTAAAATGACTGTATTTGCTTCCAGTTAGTATATCTACTCAACCACACTACGTTTTAACCACTTTGAAGTACTTGTATTTGTGTTTTCTGCAAATTTACACCTCTAGTCTGAGAGAAATATTCCACTTTTTAACTCCACTTCAGTGACACCTTCAGTTACTTTTCCCAATAAATATGATGAATTTACAAATGATGTATGTTTTATTTCAGTTCATAATTTGTAGAATTTATGTATTGAAGAAAAAAAATGCAACAATCAATTTAAATCATTTAAATACATTTTATTTAGAAAACGCCTGAACTTTCCCCTTTTGACTTCCTAAAATTTTGTTTTTGCAGTATTTTGTTTTATTGTATGAACTGAATACTTGACGCACCAGGATTTTCTTTTTGCTGTAGAAGAAAGTGTTTGTGTAGAAGCTCCTAAGTTTAATCAGGACACATGCTGCTCGTGTTCATATCCCATCTGAGGAGGCTGGAGGCTGCTAATGGTTACAGCCGGTAACCGACCCTGGTCATTAGCGACAGTTTAACTCCCACCGTCACTCCACCCACTGGCCTCAAACACAGTTTCTGCTGCTTCTCGGAGAAATAAAAGCTCAACTCCGCGGCAGCGAGGAGGCCAAACAAACTTTTCCTGAAACTGTATCTCCACTACGACCACCAGAAACCGAGGAGCTGCAGCAGGAAGTCTGTCCTACGTTATTTAAAGGAGAAACCAAACCGCTGCAGTCAGCCTGGAACAAAGTACTGAAGTATTAGCAAAAACACGTCAAAGGAAAGGTAGTCATTCTTCGAAGTGTTTAAATATGGAGTCTTTAGGGTCCTGGAAGATGAGCTTTTTCAACTTTATGTTCATAAAACAAAAGTTTAAGTTAATCTCTAAAGACTTCAGGAGAAACATCTTCATTATTCTCAATATAAAAGTAAATTCAGCTCCCTCAAAGTAACCTGTAACTGTAGCTGGATGAAAGTTTTGAGACGGTAGATGTTTGGACGTCCATCTGTCATAGATAGACCCACAAACAGTATCCACCTACAATATATAGACAGAAGTGCATTGAAACAATTACGTTCAGACTTTTCCAGGAAGTTCTACAATTAAACATCTGTTAATTACAAATAAAATCACATGTGAGGTAAGCTGTAACATCTGAACCATACAGGAACAGCAGGAAACAAACTTTGATCGTCCACATTTAACAGAGATGGGTATGTTGCTTGTATAAAATGACAATTTATCCAACTCAAATTAGCCAAAAAACTGTTTTAGGTTGTGCCATGCTCTCCGTTACCATTTACTTGGACTTTACAGTAGTATAAAGACTCCTGTATCCAGAAGGTCCAGTCACTGGTATATTAGCACTCCTGGATATAACTACACCATGCGAACTACAGAACACTCCAACTAACTCTGTGAAAAGTTTACTGAAAAGCAGAAGTCAGGGGATGATACAAGAAAATTTCCAAGTCACTGAAAATCCATTGGAGGACAGTAAAATCCATCATTAAGAAATGGAAGGAATATGGCACATGTGTAAATCTGCTTAGATCAGGTCATCCTCAAAAACTGAGTGTAGTCACAAGAAAGAGTCTAGTGATGGAGGCCACCAAGACACCGATGACTCCCCTGAAGGAATTACAAGAAATCAGACTAGTGAGGGAGGCCATCAAGACACCTATGAATCCTCTGAAAGAGTTACAAGCTTCAACCGCAGAGACTAGAAACTGTTCATACAACAACTATTGTCTGTTCTTCACCAGTCAAAGCTTTACGATAGAGTAGCAAAGACAAAGGCACTGTTGAAATAGGCTCATAGTCAATGTTGACTAGAAGTCACTAGAAGGCATGTGGGAGACTCTAAAGTCAACTGGAACAAGGTTCTTTGGCTTGGTGAAGCCAGAATTGAGCTTTTAGGCCATCCAATTAGACGCTATGTTTTGCAGACACTAAAGACTGCACATCATCACAAACACACCATACCCACCGTTTAACATGGTGGTGGCAGCATCATGACTTGGGCTTGTCTCGGCAGCAGGCCCTGGAAGGCTTGTAAAAGTAGAGCGTAAAATGAATGCACCAATGTACAGTGAAATCCTGAAGGACAACCTGATGCAGTCTGCAAGAAAACTGAGACTTGGAAGAAAATTTGTTTTCTGGCAAGACAATGAGGCAAAGTAAACAGCCAAAGCTACACATAGTGGTTTAAAGACAACAAGGTGAATTTTATGGAGTAGCCAAGTCAGAGACCAGACCCCAGTCCAACTGACAATATGTAGCTGGACTTGAAAAGGGGCTGTTTAATCAGGATCCCACTGTGAAGCATGGTGGAGGCAGCATCATGATGTGGGCTTTGCTCAGCAGCGCATCCTGGAAGGCTTGTAACGGTAGAGGGTAAAATGAATGCAGCAAAATCTAGAGAAATTCTAGAGGACAACCTGATGCAGAAGATTTGTTTTCCAGCAAGACCATGACTTGAAGCAAAAAGCCAAAGATACGCAAAATGGCTTAAAGACGACAAGTTGAATGTCCTGGAGTGGCCGAGTCACAGTCCAGACCTCAATCCAGCTGAGAAAATTTGTGGGTTGATTTTAAAAGGGCTGTTCCTCCATGATCCCTGTGCAACCTGACAGATCTTGGGAAGTTTTTTAAAGAAAAATGTGGCAAAATTGCAACAACCAGATGCTGTAATTTAGTGCATCTACTAAATACTGACTTAAAAGGTGAACACTTATGCAATCACCTAAATTAAAGTTTTAATTCATTGACAGCACTTTGTAGAAATCTATTTTCACTTTGACATTAAAGAGTCTTTTTTGGGTAAATTCTTGTCAAAAAAGGCAAATTTAATTGACCAAGATCAATGTTTAAAGGCAATAAAAGGAGAAAATCTTCCAAGGAGAGGTGACTATTTTGTTTTAGACAGTGTATTTGTTAGCATGGATATTGGAACACACCCAGTTTTTGTGGCTGTTAAGTAAATACAGTTTGATTGGCAGGTCTGTTGTCCTGCTGGGTGTTTTATTTTGGCGGTCTCTGAACGGCGGCCCCGCCCTCTCCATATGGAAACACGTTGTGACCCTACGGACCACATGTGTCGTCTGCGGTCCGCTCTGACTTGCAGCATATGGCGATCTGCAGCTAGAAGGGGAATGGAACCGGCGCTCTGCAGGGATCATGAGGACTCCATGATGGAGCGTCTGCAGGCTCGGCCGGGCCTCATTAGCAGCCGTATGAACTCCTGCCTCGCCTCGTCCCGTGGAGGCGGAGGAGGAGGTGGAGGTGTGCGATCGGGCCGGACCTGTCAATCTGAGCTTTGGGTGGGTCTTTTGTCTGGCAGCAGCGATTTGCATCAGTGGTTTCTTCACCTCTGCGAGTCTGTGAGGCGTGGAGAGGAACAATCCCTCGCCGTTTGATTCTCAGTGTGTGAATATCAATTTGAAGCCTCATATGAAGAAAATCCTCACATGTAGCTTCACCGAGAACAGACCGAGCGGAAGGAAAACACGCGTTTCTTATTCCAGAGGCGACGTTAGAGGCCGGACCTGCCAATTAAATTACATTCTGCATTCAGAGTGAACAGATGGGTGATGTTTTCTGCTAATATTCAGTATATGCTCTGATTTATAGGTGATCAATAAACTGAAACAAATCCCTTTTCTGTAAAAATGCTGCTTCTATCCATCAGTCTTGGCCTTTTCATTTATCGATGCTCAAGGATACTCAGCAGCTCTTCAAGTACAGATGACAAGCAGCATCCTCCAATGGTCTCCTAACAGCAGCTGATGTTTATTCGATTAGTTATTTGGCCAGAAAATAGTGAAAAATATCAATTAATGTTTTACAAAGATGACTAATGTCTTGTTTTGTCCACAACCTAAAGATATTCAGTTTACTGTCATAGGGGATGAAAGAAACAAGAAAATATTCACATTTAAGGAGCTGGAGAATTTAAACAGTTTTTTACATAAAAATTACTCAAACACTTTAATCAATTTAATAGTTGACAACTAATCACTTAATCAATGAATCCTTGCAGCTTTCATCAAGATTTTTAGCTTAAGTTCACACTATTTAAATGCAAATATTGAATAAATGTATGGATTTTTATACACACTAATCATTAGTAGACTGAAACTTACTTGGTAGATTCTCACTGGTTAATTGTGTATTCCTCTTGCAATTAAAAAAAACACCACAGTAACATGTCTTAAGTTCTGTTTTATTTGTGTCGTTTTCAGTTTGATCTTCTGTGTTAAAAGTTCCTCATAAATCTGTTCTTTTTTAAATTTAACCGCAAATGCATGAGTCATTTGTATGCTTTTAAAGTAGATTCAGTCACATATTAAACTCATATTGCTGTAGCCTTTGTAGAGTGTAGCATAAACAGTAAAAAATATACAGAAAGCTGTTGTTTCTCTCCATCAGAAACTGTTTGTTCTACCTGGATGAATATTAATCAGGTCATGACTGATATATTTCATGTTTCTTAAGTTGCGCACAACCACTGTAACTTCTCAGAATGACAAAGAGTACCAAAACCCAGATCCCATTTCCTTTTCTGTGACTGAGGGTATCCAGGAGACTTTTAAGATCCTGTGGCTTCACAAGCTGCAAACCTGTTCTGGAAACCTACCTCTGTGTTTCTATAGCAGCAGCATCAAGGCAGCTGGAGAAACCATCAATTTATTTGCAGTTTTAATAATCACGGACGGCTGCCTGGATAGAAACATAAACCAGAGTCTCATCTGCATATAAACTGATATTTAGCTGAATTTAAGGGGGATGTTGCCACGCGGGAGTATGTGTAGTTAAAAAAAAAGAAGCAGGGGTCCTCATACAGAGCCTTGTGGTACACCAGCAAAGAAAGAGCAGAAAATGAAGTAGAGAAGACAGATGTATACTTGAATGTCTCCATCTCTGGTTCTGCTTTATAATGATCTGAGTGATAAACGCCACTTAAACGAATGTTTCTTCCACCTCATCCAAACCATCCAACAAAGAAAATGCTGCTTTTAAGTAATATTTTTCATTTTTGATACATTGACACTTGGACATTGTGGGTGTCATGAGGTCCATAGATATGGATCAGAAGGTTTAGGAAGGATTGACTCACTGTAAGTGTTGATCAGAGTTCGGATGATCTCCTGGTGTCCGTGGATGGAGGCAAGATGAAGAGGTGTGTAACCCTGCAAATAACAGAGGTCAGGTAAATTTAACTACTTTCACAGATTTAATATTTTCCACAGAACAGACTGGATGTGGAATCAGCAGGAAGAGAAGGAACTTTTCTTAATCTGACTCAGTTCACTTAGATCAGTTTCTTACAAAATGAATGCACATTTATACAAGCAAAGTTTAAACTTTGTCTTTTTCATGTTGTCACAAGTGGCTGACGTGTGGACAGAGTATGTAATGAGGGCAACAAAGGAAGAAGGTCTTTTATTTTTCTATCTATATTGTCACATTTGACATATTTAGCACTATAAGTATAACTGTTTTTCAAGCTGAACCATGAGACTACAAAAGACTTAAGTTTTAAATGAAGAAACCACCACAAAAGACACACAAAAGCACCACAAAGATATGAAAGCCACAAATAGACACGAGACAACTACGAAGAAATGCAAAATAACTATAAATATACAAAAACAGCCAGGAAGAGAAGCATAATGACCGCGAAGATATAAAAACAGCCATAAACCAACATAAAGAGATGCAAAACAACTCCAAATAGATACAAAACTACTCCAAATAGATACAAAACAACTACAACGATACGAAAACAGCCACAAAGAGATGATAAAGATACTAAAACAGCATCAAAAAGCTGCAAAACAATAGCAAAGATACAACAACGGTCACAAACAGATGTAAAACAACTATAAATATACGAAAACAACCACAAAGAGAAACAAAATGGCCAAAACGTGACACAAAACAACCACAAAGGAATGCAATATACTCATTAAGGAATGTAAAATGACCAAAAAGAGACACAAAATGACAATAAAGAGTCACAAAACTATCAGAAAGAGACTAACACAACTAAAGAGAAAAAAACAAAAGCAACCCAAAGAGGCACAACACAATCACAAGGAAGTGCAAAAATAAATAAATAAAAGGAGAAGGAAATGACCATAAAGACACAAAAAACAACTACAAAAACACATAATAAAACCATAAAGAGATGCAAAACAACAAAAAAGAGACACAATACAACCAAAAAGTGATACAAACCAACCACAAAGAGACTAAACCAACTAAAGAGTGACGAAAATGGCCAAAAGAGACGTAAAACAACCAGAGACAAATGACTGCTAAAAACTGAAACAAAAGGCATACAGAAACAACCACAAAGATGCAAAATGACAAAAAAACGGGCGCAAACGATGACAAAAAAAAAAACACCAAAATACAAAAACAGTCACAAAAAGACACAAACCAACCACAAAGAGACACAAATGGGCCATCCTTCTCCTCTATATTTATGGGATTTATGCTGGCTGACGTGGTTTCAGTGATTTACTTGTTAACATATTTTTCTACGCTGTCGTAATGAGATGTGAGAACTTCTTGCAGCTCTTCCTGCCAACTACAGTAACGCTGATTGTTCGTCTTCGGTTCCTCCGGACGTCAGGAAACATCTCTCTGGGTGTCCATCAGCTGTCGGCTCTGATTTCCCTGATCGCCGACAGACGCTCGTCACAGCGTTTACTCTCTGCGATGATTCGTGTGAAGCCGGCGGCCGTCGTTTGTACACTTTAACACCGACGAGTCCCAGAGGACCGGCTGCTCGTCATCCGGAGCTGCTGTCAGAGTCGAACAGACGCCTGCGTTTAAACTCCCGTTAACTGACAGAAGCAGAGAGTTTGAAGTCTGTGTTCATTAAGGCGACGGATCTGTAGTTTACAGAGCGTCGTGTCGCTAAACTCTCATCACGGTGTCGATTGTAAATGGGTTCTGTTTGATGCGGAGAACACAAAGACGCCTCGCCGTCACCGTCCTGTCAGCGTCTTCACCCTCACACACATCACAACGCAACGCCATATGATGAAAACCTACAGCTCCCAGAGACGACTGTGATCAGAGGAGGGTGTGTGTTGTTTTTGGACAAACAGCTGGTAAACACTAAACGCTGACAAAACACCCAAAGCAGCGAGTCAGTCGTCACTTTCAGGAATCTATACGGATGCCCGTCGCCGTGGAAGACGTCTCCGAGGCTGTAAACACCCCAGCTGACATTTTCCTGAAAGGTTGAGCTGCTTTTTATGTGTTCAAATAGACTTTGAGCTCCGTATCAGAGGTAAAGGTTATTTCAGCAGGAGGTCCTGAGAGCCCAGAACATCAAGGTGAGGCCTCAGTCGTGACCACGGAGCGACGGCGAGTTCAGATACATCAGCTTATAGAGAACATAAGACACAGGTCTGTTTGTTGTGTGACTGACATCACCCTGATCTCTTATTAAATACAACATATCTGACTTCACCTGCAATCCAGATGTTAAATACTGGACCTGATGTTTGCACCAGATGTTTAAATGAAACACAAACTGTTACCAAGAAAGAAAAAGTCATTTTATCAGATGATTGTATTGCAGAAATTTCTGCAAACACAGACTGACTACATTCAATAGAATGAGGAGGTTTTCTAATTCAGTGCGATTGTTTGTCCGAATCTGTACACAGAGGCAAAAAACAGCCATAAAGACATGAAAAACGACCACAAAAACACACGAAATGACCACCAATACACAAAACAACTTAAAAGAGATGTAATACGATCACAAAGACATGCAAAACCACCAGAAAGAGACACACAACTACCACAAATAGACAGAAAACCGCCACAAAGAGACCAAAACAAACAAAATACCAAAATGGCTGCAAAAGCACACAAAAGCACGATAAGGACACAGAAAACTACCACAAATAGGCACAAAGAAATCATAGAGATGCCGAACAACCGCAAAGAAATACACAATGGCCACAAAAGGACACAAAACCAACACAAAGAGACACAAATCAACCATAAAGACATACAAAATTACTATCAAGGGACACAAATGACCAAAAAAATGACACAAAACAACCTCAATAGGACAGAAAACCACCACAAAGAGATGCACAACACCCAAAGAGACACACAAACACAGAGATGCAAACTAACTACAAAGGAACACAAAATGACCACAAAAAGACACAAACAACCACAAAAAGAAACAAAACCAACACGAAGAGCCACAAAACAACGAAAATGGATGTAAAACACCTACAGAGACACACAAAAGGACTACAAGACACAGATTACCAAAAGTCGACACAAGACAACCATGAAAGGACAGAAAACCACCACAAAGAGACGCACAACATCCAAAGAGAAACACAAAACAACCACAAAGACATTTAAAGTGACCACAAAGAGACAGACAACCACAAAAGGAAACAAAACCAACATGAAGAGACACAAAACAACTAAAATGGACCCAAAACACTTACAGAGACACACAAAATGACTACAAATAGACAAGAAACAACCACAAAGAGACACAGAATGACTGCAAATTGACACAAAACCACCACATAAAGACCAACATGACCACTAAAATACACAAAAGCAACATCAAGACACACAAAACAACCAAATGGAGATACAAAATGACTAAAAATAGACACAAATTACCAAAAATGGACACAAACAACCACAAAGTCTTTTGAAGAAACCACAAAGAGACACACAATGACCAGAAAAGAACACAAAACAAACACAAAGTCTTTTGAAGTAACCACAAAGAGGCACACAATGACCAGAAAAGAACACAAAACAACCACAAAGAGACATAAAACGACACCAAAGAGAAACACAACAACCACAACAACGTGGTGTCGGCTTTGGGATGTTCTGATTTCAAGACGTGTCTTTAACATTTCTCTCTTTGGTCCAGCAGCTGCAGGGTTTTTGGATTTGTGTATGTTTTATTTCAGGCTTGGATATAAGAAACACAATAATCCTCACTACGATTTAACGTTGCCATGCAAACATCGATGGAGCAGCAGCTGGAAACCACGATTTCACTGGGATTTGTTCAATCGACAAGATTAAATATGAAAAAAACGACTTCAGAACATCAACCAGAGAAGTTCCTGAAGTTTCTACCTGCAACATGTAACTGCTGCCTAATATACAAACGTCCACAGTCTGTAAGTAAATGAATCAGCCTGAGGATTCCTGCAGCTCTTTGTGATAAAAACCAATGTTATTTTAAAGTGTGGTGGAAGTGATTCACTGAGAAATGAGATTTGTCTTCTTGCTCGAAGACGTTTTGCCTCGATTCTCTGAAAGCTGCGTCTCTTCCTTCATGTTTCGGCACATTTGTGTAGATTTGAAGGTGCATTAAAACATGACTTACCCCCTTCAGCGAGCGGCATGGAGAGGTCACAGAAACGCAGAGTTAAACACCGGAGATCAAAGACAGAGGCAGCAAACTCATTTCACACCACCGCCGGAGGTCATTTCACTCAAGTCAATATTTGTCCGAGCTCTATTTGCTTAAATAGCGTGACATCTAAAGGGAGTTTGCTACGACAGCTCGTCTTTGTGCGGATTTCTGGAATCAGAAACTCACTTACATGCTGTTGTGGCGGAGAGGAGGGCGAAGAGGGAAGAAAAAGAGAGAAAAACACGGAAATTATTACTTTGAAATGAAGAAACATGAGCTCTGGGAAAACATTTTGACTTTATGAAGTGGAATTTAGGCCTGAAAGGCGAAAATAACATTTTTCTTGACTGTACTTCAGCATCATATTTACAGTACACAAAAAAAGGTGCAATATTACTGAAATGTCAAATGATTCCACACTGTATTATCAGTAAGATATTTGTTATGATGTAAAATTAAAATCAACAGCTTAGATTTGCTATATTAAAAACACAGCCCCACAATTCAGGTGGCATACTTGTCCAAGTCATAGTTTTTACTTCTCTTCTGTAGAAATTCCTGTGATTTATCCTTCCAATGGTTCTCATGCTGGAATATTCCTCTTTTTCAAGCTTCTGCACACTGGGAGTCATCTCGTCAGCCAGTATTTTGGTCTAATAACAGACATTCATCTATAAATGTCATCTTCACAACACCTTTTGCACTCATGCAGCCCCATATCATCACTATTCCACCTCCATTCTTCACTGTCAGGACTATGCATTCACAGTGGTAGTCTTGACTTGGTCCCCCATCTGAGCTAAACAAATTTCTCTTGATCTCATCTAAAAGTGCTCCCAACACGTGTCAGACATTTTTTTAATGCCCTTTATAAAACTTTCAACTTGCAGTTTTGTCCCAAATAGCAAGAAAGTAATTTTAATCTTGGATGGCATCCAGTGTGGTGGTCCTGGTCAGGATCACACCAAACATGCTGAACTCCCTCTGAAGAAATTTATCTCATCAAAGAATGTTCTCCAACAGTTATCCGGCTTCTTTTCATGTTGTTCAGCAAAGGTTCATCTGGACATTTGGTGCCAAACAGGAAGCAACGGTGGGTTTTTTGACCTGTCTATAGATATTGATGTTTTAAACTGTCGTTACACTGTCTGAGCTGTCACAGAAACTCTGATTTTTCAGCTCCTCCGTCAGAGTTCTTTTCCATATGAGCCATGATGTAGACATACAGATAGATACAATCGATAGGTTCAAAACGAGAAAGTTCGGGTATTCACGGCAAATTTTTTTTATGTTTCCATTGATTTTTAGTTGGTCACTGCTCTTTTTGCATAATTTCCCATTATTGTGAAGTCTCACAATCAGGTTTTTCAGCTCCTCCGTCTATTCTTTATCACGTCGAGCCATGATGAATACATGCAGACAAACATATTCAGTACGTACAAAACTGAGAAAGTTCAGGTCATTTTATAACCACATTCATGCAGTTAGACTGAATGAAAATCACAGGTAGACTCAATTTAGTTTCAGTGATCCCAGGTGTTTTCACTATTGTTGCACTCAGTTTCTACTTTGGGGCATGAAATTCAATATAGACCTTTTAAAGATTTTGTTTTTGATTGTTCATTGGAGGAGATACTCTACTGTCCAACTTAGAATTACTGAAGTTACTGAAAGGTGATTTATTTTTGATTAGTTAATATTTATTTATCATATATGGCACAGGGGTGAACTTACTTCTGTTGTATACTGTAATAATAATACATTCATACAGTTAAAAGATCCATTATTTTATATATTAATATGTATATATTAACAGTCTGATGGGATCCAGAAGAGTTCTTACAGTGCGGACAGCCCATCGTCTTTTAAATCTCACATATCGAATGTGTTTCGTGTCACAAGCTGCTGCATCTCACACATTTGTTATTTCTTTTACAAAGTGAGATTTAATTTTTAAACTCTTTGGGTCTGATTTAACGGTGCTGAGAAAACCAACGCTGCACAATTTAAATCTGCAGTTCGTCTTCATCTTTTCTCTCTAAGAAACCAATGTTCAGGTGAGTATTTAAAGTGCGGCATAGCTGCGGTGGAGAAAAACCCACCGACTGCAGGAAAATCCATTACAAAAGCATTGAAACCCCTCCAGCGAGTCCAAAGCGTTAACTGAAACCTGAGCTATTTCTCTCCTCTTAATGCCATTCTATGGATTATTGATCTTTGATTTGCTGGCTGCTCGAGCTGAGGGTCTTTTTATCAGAGCCATTACCTCCTTAACGATTAGAGACAAAAAGTTAATTATGTAATTATGGAGCCAATAAGTGACTTGTCTGCTCTGCTTTGCTCTGGTGGGGCTTAAACATTATCTCCTGTGTGCACATCATCAACAGAGGCAGCCGGGACCAGAGCAGATTAACACTTAGAGAGGCAGATGCTAAATTGAATTCTCCAGGCCCACGGCTGTCTGGGAAGCCATTAAGTAATCACAACATTGGCCTTTTCGAATCAATCCACCGCACACTGCTGCTCTGTGTGTGCGTGAGTGTTAAACAGCACATTTTCATTTTTATTGACTGTGAAAGAAAAGAAACAAACGAGTGCTGAGACCATTTCTGAAGTGAATGAACTGTGAATAATCTGTTTCTTTTATAGATATGTGATTTTTTTGTGTGTGTGTCTGTAGCAGCAGCACTGAAATGTCTTTTAACTAATGAGCTCATTCTAAGCTAAACAGTAATTATATAAAAGTCATAATTTAATAATTTTTCATAGATTACATTTTTAGTGTTTCAACTTCTGTGGCCAAGTTTGCTTTTGTACAGTGATCACATAGCAACCTTGGATATTTCAGATTCTTTTATCTGTTATATTTTGTAGCTGCTAACTAGTTCACTAGTTAACTGTACTTTTAGCTAGTTAAAATGCAAATTATTTCATGTTTATCCATTACTTTTAGCTAGCTATGTCAACTAGTTTTTAACTAACTAGTTAGTTAAAATGCTAACTATCTGAACTGGTCTTTGCTTTTTGCTAACTACTTCAACTAGATACCTGTGATTTTATGTAATTAAATTGCTGAATATTTCCGCTCTTCATCATGTACTTTAAACTAACTACTTCAAGTATGTGTTTACTCAACAAAAATGCAACTTATTTCAGCTGTTTATTACTTGTAGCTCACTAGCTAAACAATTTAACTAAACTTTTAGCTAAAATGCTAACTATTTCAGCTGTTTATGCATTAATTTTGGTTAGCTGCATTCACTAGATATCTATGCTTTTAGCGAGTTGAAATGCTAATTTATGTTTATTCATTGCTTTTAGCTCGCTACATCAACTAGTTTGTAACCAACTAACTGGTTTATACCTTACTATTAGCTAACTAGTTTTCTATGCTCTAAGCTAGTTCAATGCTAACTCTTTCCACTGTAAATTCATTTGTTTAAGCTAACTACTTCAGCAAGTTTTCTGTGCTTTCAGCTAGTTAAAACCCTATTTCTGTTTGTTACTTTTGGCATACTTCTTCAACTAGTTGTCCATGCTTTTAGCTAAATAAAATGTTAACAATCTCAGGTGTCATTTCATTACTTTTAGCTATCTACTTGGAATATTTGTCAAAATGCTAACTATTTCAGCTGTTTCTCCATTACATTTAGAAAACAACTTCAAATAGTTATCTGTGCTTTTAGCTAGTTCAGATGCTAACTGTTTCAGCTTTTTGGTCTTTGTTTTGAGCTTGTTAACTTGCTAACCATTTCAGCTACCTATCTATTACATTTAACTAATTAAGGGAGTTATCAATGTTTTTAGCTAGTTAGCTAAAAAGCTAACTGTTTCAACTGTTTGTTCTTTGTTTTTTGCTAACTTTCAACAAGATACCCGTGCTTTTACGTAGTTAAATTGCTGACTATTTCCGCTGTTTGTCATTTACTTTAAGCTAACTACTTCAATTATGCGTTTAGCTAACAAAATGCAAACTATTTCACCTGTTTATTACTTTTAGCTAACTAGCTAAACAACTTAACTAAATTTTTAGTTAAAATGCTAGCTTTTTCAGCCGTTTATTCATTAATTTTGGCTAAATGCGTTCACTAGTTATCGATGCTTTTAGCTGGTTAACTATTTATTGCAATTACATTTGACAATAGCGAAAAATTTATAATTGACTGATGTAAAAATTTACTAAAGGTTTGTATTAAAACTGTGCTTAACTATGTGGATGTTTGTTTTCCTCCACGAGGACATATTTTTTTACTGAGTCATAGTTTTAGTAGTTTGGGAGCTTGTCTGTAGAACTGAGGAGACTCCTTTATTATGTTGTAAAAACAGCTCTGTTTTCTGGTGAAACATGATTTTAATGTTATATAACTCTTCATCACCAAATCATTCTTTATATTATCCCTCTTGACCTACTGAAAATCATTTAAAAAAATAGACTTTTTTTGGGAGCATAAATTTAGAATGTGTTTTTGAATGTGCTTTTGAGGAAATGCAGACACTGTGTTGCCATTGTTCATGTAATTGCTGGTTCTGAAATGAGCCAAAGATCTTGCAGCAATAAGTCACCCTGCAGCTCCTGCAGTTCTGAAGGCTGGTAGAAGAATTTAAAAACCTTATAATCTCCTTCCTCCTCCATCTTTCTATAAGAGGAAACCAAACATGCTGTGAGAGGCTCAGCAGTACAATATAAAGTAACTTAACCACTAATATTTAAATCAAATTAACTGCATGGATGCTGAAATGAGGGTGTGAGCTGCAGCAGGCAGGAGGATTACGGCTGAACTCTCAGGAGGTGTTTGCTGCGTGTCGGCAGGTTAACGCCGTGAACTTCACACGCTGACGGGGTAATTGGAGGGGAAAGGCCTCATGGGGAGTCCACTGTACATAACCTCGGGGTTAAAGGAGAGAGCCAATGATATAATTGGATAATCAAAGAGCCCCTGCAGGCTTCAGAGGATGTGAAGGAGAGAGAGCGCAGTACATCTGTGTAGAGTAGTGGGATGATGTTAGGTAAAAACCCTCCTAGATGAAGCTGATAGGGTCATTTTTGTGCTGTATTCAGAATTTTTTTCTAAATTGCTGTTTCTTGCGCTGTAGTGGTTGTCTTTGTTCATGAATAAATTCAACCAGTGACTAAAAAAGAAAGAAAACAGAAACTGATAGTGAAAGAAAACAGCAACTGATAGCGGGTGAACAAGGAAATAAACAGCAACCAAACCAAGGTAAGCAGTGACCAGAAATTTAGGAAATTGCAGCTGGACAAAAAAGGAAGAGAGCAGTCAAAAACAAAAATAAACTGCTAGCAAAAATGACAGAAAAAACTGCAACGGAAACGGAAAGTAAATAGTGACCAAAAATGAAAGAAAGTAGTGGCTGAAAAAAAAAGAAGACAGCAACCAAAAAGATACGTAAAGAGCTTCCAAAACAGCAGCTAAAAATGAAAGAATACAGCAACTAAAAACAAATGTGAAGTGCAATCGACAAAAAAAAGCAGCAATTGAAAAAGAAAGTAAACAGCCAGTGAAAATTGAAACAAACCGTGAGTGAAAGAAAAAAAATTGTGACTGAAAACAACATGAAATTGCGACATAAAGTAAACGCAAATAGAAAATGAAATTGAACAGCAACCAAAAACAAAAGAAAACCGCAACTATAAATAGCGACCGAACACAAAAGTAAATAAAAAAAAGATACAAAAGTCAATATGAAGGCAAGCAGGGAGTGAATACGAATTTTACAAAACAGTGACTGAAAACAAAACTAACTGACAGAAAGTCAGAATGTTAACTATAGATTGAAAATGAAAGAGATCAGCAACTAAAAACAGCGACCAAACATCAAAGTAAATAAAAAACTGAAAATGAAAGTAAACTGTGACAAAAAATGAAAGAAAATAGTGGCTGAAAACAACAGAAGACAGGAACCAAAATGTGAATAAACGGCAACTAAAGACGGAAGAAAACAGTCTGAAAACAAAACAGCAACTAAAAATGAAAGATAGCATAAGCTAAAAACAAAGAGGAACTGTAGTCGACAAAAAAGCAGCAATTAGGAAAGAACTTAAACAGCCAGTGAAAGTTAAAACAAACAGTGAATGAAAACAACAGTAGATGAAACAACAGAAAGTAAATGTAAACAGAAAACCGCAACTGAAAGGCAGTGACTGAACACAAAAGTAAATAAAAATAGATACGAAAGTAAACAGTGAGTCAATATGTAGACAAAGAGCGAGTGAAAATGAAAGTAAACAGTGAGTCAATATGTAGACAAACAGCGAGTGAAAATGAAAGTAAACAGTGAGCTAAAACAAGGTTGAGTTTGTTGATCTGCATTTATACATATGTTCACATTAGGTTTTGGAACTTTGACCATAAATAACATGAATATCTGGTTCTAACAGGAGATCAATGACAAGAAGCATCACATTTAAAATCTCATTTTCAGAGTCACCATCTCGCTCAAGGAACGGCAGCTTCTGAAAAAGTGAAACTGTTCCTTTAAGGTGAATATTAGGGACGATCTGTGCTGCAGAGCTGAGGCTGTTTGGTTATTAAAGTGCATGAGGCTGCTGATACACAAACGCTCACCGATCTGACGTTGACGTCGGCTCCGGAGCGAAGCATCACGTCCACGGCCTCCTGCCGGCCCTGCTTGGCTGCCCAGTGAAGCGCCGTCTGAAAACATATGGAAATATTACACCTGAAGCACAAACACACACAACTGACACACGCTATCTGCACTAGAGGTGGAAAATATGCTTTCTTTTTTACAAGAGATCAACTTTAAAGAGCATAAACAGAATCAGTTGGTGTGTATTTTCTCTATTAGTCAATCATTTGGTGCGTAAAATGTCAGAAAAAAAGGAAACGTGGTTAAAAAAGGCATCTTGTCTAAAAAAAAACTGTCAAAAACAACAAACGTGCTCTTTTCAAAGTCTTGAATTTTGGTGAAACAATTGACTATCAAATATTTGCAGATCTCTTTCCTGTCACTGCTTCTACATTTGAATATTTGCTTCTGCAGCTCAAAGAGGAGTCGAATATTCCTTCAGACTGAGTCCAGCATTAAACGTATCTGCCACGGACAAGGCAGATGTGTTCAAATATCTCTGCAGTCTTGTTTCAGAGAGAGAAAGGCGGCTCATTTGAATAAAGTCCCGCTTTGAAGTGAATTCATGGTTAATTAGTTTAAACAGATTTGGCTGCGAGCTGCAGACAGACGCACAAACGGCTCTGCAATAATGTGAGCTTTAATTCAACCCAATGGGAGTTAATTCTCTGCTAAAGAGCCACATTCAAGGACGGTTATCCCATCGCCATTGTGCTGTATTAAAACGTGTTGCTAATCGTGTTTGTTAATGTGTTCCAATCAATCCGAATAAGCGGCGCCGTGTGAAGGACACGAGGATGCGAGGAGTTCATTTACACGAAGCCGAAGGGGAAAAGATACGAAACATTTTCAAATGTTTCGTTCATTTACATCTGTGAACTGTTTAAAAGTATGAAAATGTGCCAATAAACAATGTTTTAATGATCTTTAACACAATGCTGTAGTTCGTTCTACAGGAGAAGTATCACCTAAATGGTTCAAATAATATCACCTATGAATAACTGCATAATTTCTAAGTTGACAAGTGGAGTGCTTCTTCTGATGAACAGTCAAAAACACACATTTCAGAAAGGCTACATTTAGAGGGCAGTACTCTGTCAAAATTGCTCAGTCGTATCATTTTCACAATCATGTGATCGTCAGCAGGCATCTGATGTTGTGTTCACTATTGTCATAGTTACAGTGATGCCGTGCTGCTATCTCACAATGATACAGAAATCTTTAACAAACCCATGGATCCAGACTATAAGCCACATCACTGCCAAAATCTAATCCCTTGGTCCTTGTGTCATTTCTGACCTTCCCTAAAAATTTCATCTAAATCCGTTTGTCCATTTTTGAGTAATGTTGCTAACAGACAGACAGTCAGGCAAACGTACGCCGATTGTCACATAACTCCACCATTCCTTGGAAGAGTAAAAATAGGCCCCAAAGTAAAAACTTGATTCAACAAAAATGAATACACCTGTGATTTTAAATGAGCCTGATTGCATAAACATGGTTATAGAAGGAGATGTGAACACCTAAACATTATGGGTTTTGGACCATATGGGCCCATCTGCATGCTTCATCATGGCTCCCCATGAAAAGACTTGTCAGAGGAACTGAAAAATCTGATTGTGAGACTTCACAAAGAAGGAAACGAACCCATAGAGATCGACGAGAAACTAAAAGTCAGCGGAAACCCAGTTGCGTCAGTAATCAGGAGGTATAAACCGAGTCATAGTACCACTAATCAGAACTGCAGTGGTTGTCCTTCTCAAATGACACCACAAACAGTGAACTGCCTTCACAATTTAGGTCTGAAAAACAGATGGGGAAGCATGGACAGTGAGAAGTACACATCTGAACATCAACCTCTATGGATGGTTAAAAAAACTAAACTAAACCTTGCTTGCTTTTTAGCACAAAACTACAAGATGAAATGTTACTAAAGAACTTAAAAAGAAGCCTTCTGAATATTTTGAGCACATACTTTGCTCAGAAAAACTACGATAAATTTGTTCAGCTTAGATGGAATCAAGCATGAGAGGTGCTGATATGAGGCTGCATGAGGGGAAAAGGTGTTGGTTACAGGGGATATCAGCTCAATCCCACCTCTGTGCTTCACTGTTAGGATCATGCAGTCACTGTGAAGCATGGGACTGACTGTGAAGCTTGGCATCAACAAAGCTACAGCGCTAACACTCTTTAATGACACTACGACACAAACACACCAGGGTCAAACTTACAAACTGGATGTGTCCAAAGTTTTCGAAGAGCCAAAGAGAGGAAAACAAGCAATATTAGACTTCAGCAAAACAGTGAAAACCTCATTCCAAAAGTCTGAATTAATAAAATTTAACCCAATCACAAGGAAGATAGCAAGAGGCAGCGCTGAAGTACAGGTTTTAATGTGAAATAAGGTGTTTTCATGTTTACAGCTAGTTGGTTGATTCAAGGGTAATGAGAGCGAACAAAGTAACGATGAACCAAAGGACATGGCAGTATCTTAATAATCTAAATGTCTGGAGTGTATGATGGTGCTACAGGTTCTAGAGTTTGTTTGTTTGCATCAGGACTGTATTTGCTGTAACACCAGGACGCTGCCGTCCTCCGGTCACAGCAGGTGGTGTCTCCTCACACATTCATCCATTCACACCGTGGACCCTCTTCAGGCCACATCTGGACTGGATTTAAGGCGAGCAAACATCATAATCAGCCTTTAAAGATCAGCATCGCCTCCATCCGGCACACAGAGAGCCACAGTAACGGTCTGTATCCCGTCTGATTCATCTAAATAACACCTCTGAACTCTCACCAGGTGAAAACAGGCCAAATCTGGGATTAAAAATCTGTCACTTATCTCTTAATGGTTGCTATCAGGTTGTTTTGCATCTCTTTGTGGTGGTTTTGCATTTTTTTATGGTTATTGTTTGTATATTTTTTGGTCCATATGTGGTTGTGTTGCATCTCTCGTGGTTGTTTTGTGTCTTTGTGGATGTCTACTGCATTTGTTTTTGTTATTTTTTGTCTTTTTATGCTTGTTCTGCATCTGCTTGTGGTTGTTTTGTGTCTCTTCAGAGCAATTTTGTGTCTCCTTGTGTTTGTTTTGCATCTCTTTGTGGCTGGTTTGCTTCTGTTTGTGGTGGCTTTGCATCTATTTAGGGTAATTTTTTGTGTCTCAGTGGTAATTTTTTGATCTATATGTTATTGTGTTGTGTTTGTCTGAGGCTATTTTGTATTTTTGAGGATGTTTATTGTATTTCTTTTGGTTATTTTTTTGACTCTACGGTTGTTTTGTGTCTACTCGTGATTGTTTTGCTTCTCTTTGTGGTGGTTTTGCATCTATTTAGGGTTATTTTTCATGTCTCTAGTAATTTTTTGGTCCATACGTGTTTGTGTTGTGTCTCCTTGTGGTTGTTTTGTGTCTTTGTGGATGTTTATTGCATTTCTGTTCATTATTTTTTGTCTTTTTGTGGTTGTTCTGCATCTGTTTGTGGTAGTTTTGTGTCTCTTTATGGTTGTTTTGTGTCTCTTTGTGGTAGTTCCATGTGTTTGTTGTTGTTTTGCATCTATTTGTGGTGGTTTTGTGCCTCTCCACAGTTGTTTTGTGGTTTGCTTCAGATGGTTTCTTTTTGTGGTTGTTTTGTGTCTTTTTACAGTTGTTTTTTTTCTCTTCTTGGAGTGTTTTTGTGTCTCAAAGATTGTTTTGCATCTCCTTGTGGTCTTTCTGTATATTCTTATGGCTGTTTTGTGCCAGCTTGCTGTTGTTTTACCTCTCTTTGCGGGGATTTTGCATCTTTTATAATCATTTTGCTTGTCTATTGGTCATTTTGCTTGTCATCGTGGTCATTTTGTGTCCCTTTGTGATCATTCTTGTCTGTGTGTGTGACTGTTTTGTGTCTCTTTGCAGCCAGGATTTAATCCCATATGAGGATTAACAGAAAAATACAAGGACTGTTTTAGTTATAATCCATTTTCCTCAATTGCAGAATGCAGTTCGCCAGCAGTTGGATTTACAGCCTGACATTATTTGCTCTCACAGATATTTAAGGCATTCTAAATCCAAAAACATAAATGAAACAGTTTTGTTTATAAGGCAGCATGATTAAGAAGATTTATTTCCTGCTGCTGCTGCAATAGCTTCAGGGAAAAATCTGAACACAGCTATGATAAGTTTAATTGTGCAGTAATTAATTTGAACTCTTTACCCTCATAACTCCCTGAAACGTCCACAACAGGATGCTGTAACTGTGAAAAATGGGGCTAAAAATGCATCATTCCTCTGAGAGTTTGGACTGATTTGGACAGCAGATAAATCCTGGTCCTGACGTCCACCTTCCTGCTCCTCCGTCAGCGCCTCGTCCTCCTGTTTGGACCCCCTCCCTCGTGTTGCTGCTGTAAACTGGATTAAACAAGCCAAACATTGTTTTCTGCTGTTTTCCGCCCATTTAATTACGCCGCACTGATGTTCCTCATTCAGCCAACAACCGGGAGCGTGAAAATCGAGCAGGGCGCCGCCATCGGGGGGAGACGAGGGGGGAAAAACCTGTCGCTGTCCACAGGATGGTTAATGGTGGTTTATTTTGGCGGCGTCCTCGTGTTTGATGCAGACTGACCGCTGAGCCTGGACAGGCGGCTGCAGTTTTCATTAGAAGGTGCTAACTGAACCCGGCCTCGCCTGCCGGCCTCTTCCGACACTCGGTGAGATTGTTTGGGCGTCCACCTGAGTCACACACACAAACACACTCACCCTGACAGCACTGATATTACAAGCTGCTACTGATGCTGAGGCTTCACACAGAGGTCGCCTCACTGGGACTTTCTAATAAGGCACTGTTTATATCAACGCCAATAATTAATGTATGTATTAGCCGTTTATTAACATTCACTTATGATTTATAGATCTAAGAAAACATTTGGATAGCCAGATTGTTAAAACTCCCTCTCTAACATGATGCCTTTTGGTCATTTTAGCTGTTTAATAGAGGCCCTCCAATCGATTGTTTGCAAAGTGCAAAATACTTGCAGAACGTCTTGATCAAAGTCCTTTCATCAAATATACTCAATTTGCATCTGTGGTTTAGTATTTTTGCATTTGGTTTTGCATTTCCTTGCAGTTGTTTTGCATCTATTGTGATCATTTAGAAGCTTAAAATATAAGTTTAACTTAAACTTAACTGCAAATACAGTGAATTGTGAAACAGAAAGAAACGGCACAAAAGCTAAAAAAAAAAAATAATTGCATAAAATGCTTGATGTTATTTTTAGAAAAATATATTCTTGCTAACTAAAGTCCAGAGCTTCATTGTGTGTTTCAATCTGTCCCAGTACCATTCTGAAACAAATACTTTACATTAATTTACAGTTTAATATGTGTAGTTATGAGATTTGAGGGCAGCTTCCCAACCAAATCACTAGAAATTTACTGGAATCAGAAATTAGATCAGAGCTACTGCTAAGCTAAACTAGCTACTTTTAGGAGAGGAGCTGTGTTTTTCTGTAACTATCATGGACAGATTTGGCTACTACCATATTTAATTATGTGGCATATCAAACTGATGTAACAGACCATTCTCTTCATTATAATGGAATTGTTTTTATTACAAATATGGGAAAATAAATAACTAAACTTAGCTATCTAGCTGGGGCTAGCTCAAGCTAAATTTAGCAGTGTATTTAGCTTCTTTCTGCTGCTTTAGCTGTATAGTCACCTGTCTGTTTCTGACTTCAGTTGTGTAGGTAGCTGTTTTACTATTATTTAGCTGTGTAGTAATCTTTCTATGATGTAACCTGTATAGTTAGCTACGTTCTATGACTTTATCTATGTTTTTAGCTACTGTTTTCCTCTAACTTTAATTGTGTGGCTAGCTTCTTTTGATAACTTTGGCTCTGAAATTAGCACTGTTTAAGATTTTAGCAGTGTAGTTAGCTTCATATGATAGCTTAGGCTATGTAGCTAGCTCATTTCTATGACTTTAGCTGGGCAGTTAGCTTCTTTGATAACTTTGGCTCCAAGGTTAGCTCTATTTAGATCTTTAGCAGTGAAATTTTCTTCTCTCTATGACCTAAACTGTGTAGCTAGCTTCTTTCTATGACTTTAGCTGTGTTGCTAGCTTCTTTTGAAAACCTTGGCTCTTCAGTTAGCTCTGTTATTGCTATAGCTTACGCTGTTTAGCTAGCTTCTTTCTATATCTTTAGCAGTGTAGTTAGTTTCTCTCTATGACCTAAACTGTGTAGATAGCTTCTTTCTATGACTTTAGCTGTACAGTTAGCTTCTTTGGTAACTTTGGCTCTGCAGTTAGTGCTGTTTATAACTTTAGTGATGTTTAGAGTGCAGTAGGCATCCTGAAGTTCAGGAATTATGCAGTAACTGTAGCCTGCAGCAATATACAGACTACACATAGTACACATACTGGGCTTTGATTAGGTTTTTCAAATCGTAGTGGGTCTGTATTGTAATTACCGCTAATTTATGAAACATTTTCCAGAGAAAGCGTCCGTTTTTGTAGTGGAATTTGTTTCATATAACATATACAACAACAGATGCCAGAAATGTCTGACAGGTTATTCTGTGTGTTTGTTGTTTGTTGTGCCGTCTGGTGCTTTAAGTGTTGCCTAAAAATGTTTAACAAGCCGAGTAGAAACAGGCCACAGCAGCTCCGTGTTACATATCCACAGACATGATGGACACCTGTCTGCCTCAGCAGGAAGCTCAGGCCTCCGTCAGCCTCTTGCAGCCGTCGTCCTCTGACAGATCCGTGGGGAGAGCTGACAGTGACCCGGCACAAACCGCCAACTGGCCACCGACAGTCGGCCTCGGAGCGCCGGGCATCTGTCGGGCCTTTGGTGGCGGAGGACTGACAGGCAGGATGAGTTAGCGCTGCTCGTCTGAAAGCAGCAGGCAAAAAGCACATCAAACGGCCGTAAATCTCACTGCTTCCGTTTTGATCAAGTGAAGCATGAAAAGGAGTGTAATACTCTCAAGTGGCGCGAGGGTTACACCATTGATGTTGTTATTTCTGCATGGGGAGGTCCATGCAGCTAATAGGGGGGGAACAACAGCGAGCAGCGCAGTAGGCGAGGCCATATGGAGGGGTCTTTTTTTTTGTGCTAAAAGCTCCTGAATAGGAAGCTTAGAGTCCCATAATGCCGTGTGAAATTCTACTTCTGGCATCGGCGGGGAGTTTTCAAAGCCAGCCTGCAACAGCACCACCATATGTGCCGCTCTGAAACGCCGTCTCTTTTATTGGGTGTGGAATCACACTTTGACTTAACAATGAATCTGAAGAACATATGCTGGGACTTGAGGAGGCGCATCTCAAAGAGAATAAAGGAAAAATCACACGTAAACAGAGCCGCAGAAATGAGGACAATCGCGCTCCGTCCCCTGTTGACTAATTTTCCACATCCTCGCTGTAAAACCGTGAAATCGGGGCTTCAGAAAAAATAAGGAACGGCAGCAGCGGCAGCGGAGGGAAAACAGAGGCTCCACTCCAACGTTCAAGCGAACGATTGTGTGAAGAAATTATCAGTCCCTCCCATCTGCTGAGGAGTCGAGTCGCCTCCCTGCAGGCTCAATGTTTGCTCAAATATTAATTACCATGTAATTACAATATCATTACATCCCCACAGTCTGAGCTGCTGCAACCACACGCTTCCTGACGGAAACATCATCCCGATGCAGCGTCCACAGGATGAGTCTAGACCAGGAATAAACAACAGACCTCTGGACATGAAGAGGCCCCCCACCATAATATACAGGGGCAGGACCTCCGGACTGGTAGAGACACAAAACTAACACAAACACACACAAAATGACCACAAATAGACACAAAATGACCACAAACAGACACAAAACAGCCACAAAGAGATGCAAAATAGAGATTACAGGATTCATAAAGACCCCAAAGAGACACGAAACTATCACAAGGAGACACAAAACTATCACAAACAGAGGCAAAACGACCACAAATAGACACAAAATGACCACAAATAGACACAAAATGACCACAAACAGACACAAAACAGCCACAAAGAGATGCAAAGCAGAGATTAAGGGATGCATATGACCTCAAAGAGACACGACACTCTCACAACGAGACAAAAAATATCCACAGACACAAAATGATTGATGTACGGTTGTTTTTTGTCGTTTTTCATGTCTCTATGGTCATTTTTTGGTCCGTATATGATTGCGTTGTCTCTCTGTGGTTGTTTTATGTCTTTTTGTGATTGTTTTGTGTCTCTTTGTAGTTGTCTTGTGTCTGTTTGCTGTTGCTTTGTGTCTTTTTGTGGTTGTTTTGTGGTTGTCATGTGTCTCTTTGTGGTTGTTTTGTGTCTTTTTGTGGTTGTTTTGTTGTTGTTTTGTGGTAGTCTTGTGTGTATTTGTGGTTGTTTGTGTCAATGTGGTTGTTTTGTGTCTTTGTGGTTGTTTTGTGGCATTTTGTGGTCATTTTGTGGTTGTTTTATGTCTATTTGTGGTTGTGTTGTGTCTCTGGGGTTTTGTTGTCTCTCTGTGGTTAGTTTCTATCTATGTGGTTGTTTTGTCTCTTTGTGGTAGTTTTTGTGACTCTTTTTGGTTTCATTTTTATCTCTTTATTGTTATTTTTTGTCAGTGTGACTGTTTGTACCCTTGTGGTCATTAAGGTCTTTTTATGGTTGTTGTTCTCTGTGGTTGTTTTGTGTCCCTGTGGTAGTTGTTTGCGTCTGTTTTGGTTATTTTCCGTCTTATTATTGTCATTTTATGTCTCTTTGTGGTTATTTTGGGTCTGTGAAGTCACTTTGTGTGACCTGTTTTTGTTTTCTGTGTGTCCATATGGATGTTTTGAGGCCTTGTGGTTCTTTTGGTTAGTTGTTTGCATCTGTTTTGGTTATTTTCTGTCTCTTTATTGTCATTTTATGTCTCTTTGTGGTCATTTTGTGTCTCCTTGTGGCAGATTTGCATCTGTGTGACTGTTTTGCATCTGTTTGTAATTGTTTTGTGTCTCTTTTGGTTATTTTGTGTCTCTTTATTGTTGTTTTTTATGTCTATGTGGCAGTTTTGTGTCTCTTTATGGTTGTTTTGTGTGTTCGTGGTCATTTTGTGTCTCTGTGTGGTTGTTTTATGCATCTCATTATGGCTATTTTTTGTCAATATTTGGTTAATTTTCATCTTTTTGTGGTTATTTTGCCTCTGTGTATTTTTTTATGTCTCTTTGTGGTTGTTTTGTGTTTTATTTATGGTTATTTGGTGTCTTTGTGGTCATTTGGTATCTTTTTGTGGTTGATTTGTCTCTTATTTAGTTGTTTTTTGTGTCTTTATGCTTGTTTGGTGTCTCTGAAGGGTTGTTTTGTTTATTCTTGTTATCGTTTTGTGCTCTTTTGGGGAATCTTTGCAGGCTTTTCTCTGCCTTTATGGTTGTTTTGTGTGTCTTTGCAGGCTCATTGTGTATCTTTGTGGTCATTGTGGTTTCGTATACACAGGACAGTGTAAAATTAGGTTTTGCTTGCATAGGATAATGTAAAATGAGTTGGATTTGTATATGTGAGACGGTGTAAAATGAGGTTTTGCTGATGTGAGATGCTGTCAAATGAGGTTTTGTGAACATGACACAATGTAAATGGAGTTTTGTGTACATGAGACAGTGCAAATTAAGGTTTTGTATATGTATTGTGTCTGTGTTTTCCTGCTCAGAGCTGTCAGGGCAGTTTGAAGGCAGGACTACACGCTTCGCACAGCAATGCCGCCTTTCTGCAGCTTCAGTCGACAAACCTGCCAGAAAACGGGGCGTCCGTGTGAATCTTATTTACATGAGCAGCATTTTGCATTAACTCTCCTCCTCATCCTCATCCTCACGCTGTTCAAAGAGGCAGCAGACGTCCGAACGTCCGACTCCTCCAGGCTGCTGTGATGACGGAGGTGAGGAAGCTGCTCTCTGTGATATCAGCTAATTGAGGCAGAAGGCAGCAGTGTGTTTGTGAGTCCCGGTGTTTGGATGATTAGTGTTAACGTGGCCGCCAGGAAAACACAACTTACCCCCTTTGTGAGCGGCGAAGTTTACATCACACGAGGTCGACGGCGGCAGTCGGAAACAGAAACAAAGACAGAATTTACCCGTGTTAGTGTAGAAACCTGCAGTGACACTAAATCTGCAGCACTTACTGGGATTAAAGCTACATTTACAACAGCATGAGGTTGGAATAAAACAAATTTAAACACTTTTCTACGTCTTACTCCACAGGCTGGACACAGGACATCTGAACCTCCTAACAAAGAGCATTTTCTAAGGCAATGTTTATTTTAAAAACTCATAACAGAAGAGCTGCAAAGCCAAAATGCACATGTCATTTAAAACATTTCTTGTAGTTTTTGAAAACTGCTTAGCATGAGCCTAAAATATTTTTTCTATATATAAAAATGTGCAATATCAGTATTTTTCTGCTCGTGGTGTAATCTGTGCTAATGCAATTCTGTTTTTTTTTTCTTCCATATCCAAAGGAATATCTTGGTATCCACATATGGAAGGATCAGTATGTGCATATTTTATGTTTCTAATTATTTTTAACTAATGTTTCCTACATTTTTGCACTTTCCCCTTAGCTGCTGTAACACTGAGAATTTCCCCAAATGTACAATGGATAAAGACTTATCTTAAAACGCTACTGCATGAGTTCAAACATGGTTCCAAAAGTTATTTTTGCCCTTGTCTATAATAAATAAATTACGTATTTATATCTTTTTTGATTGTCATGTTTGTAGTTTCATGTTTGTACTAGTTAAACTCCCATAAAACTGTCTGCTTACTAACTGGAAACTGCCTACTCCATCTGATTGCTACAGTGTTAAACACCAAGAGGCTCCACCTGGTGGAACAACCAGGTACTACAGCTAATCTACAATACTTAAAAAGTGTGTATTACCAAGAAAAAAGTAATTGGATATGTGTTCGGAATCGGAAGATACTCAATATCGAACGATTCGGATCTGATTGGGAGCAAAACAAACTTGATCTGGAAATTTCTATTCTTTCAGGTTATTTATATGATGAAGTCAAGTTCTGAAAATAGACTTTTTTTCAGTATATGATGTAAAAAAAAATAAAAATCGCAATGTTAGATTTATCAAATATCGTGTTGACCTGTTAGAGCTAGAGATTTTTACATACACTACCGTTCAAAAGTCCTGATTTTTGAAAGAAAAGCAGTTTTTTTAAATGAAGATAAAATTAAATTAATCAGAAATACAGTCTAGACATTGTTAATGTAGTAAATGACTATTCTCGCTGGAAACAGCTGATTTTTAATGGAATATCTCCATAGGGGTACAGAGGAACATTTCCAGCAACCATCACTCCTGTGTTCTAATGCTACATTGTGTTAGCTAATGGTGATGAAAGGCTCATTGATGATTAGAAAACCTTGTGCAGTTATGTTAGAACATGGATAAATGTGTGAGTTTTCATGGAAAACATGAAATTGTCTTGATGACCCCAAACTTTTGAACAGTACAGTATACATAAGACCATGTGGCCTAATGGATAAGGCATCTGACTTCGGATCAGAAGATTGAGGGTTCGAGTCCCTTCATGGTTGGAGATTGTGATTATTTAAGTCCTTCACCACTGCTCAAGCCGAAACAACAGTTTTCAAGTAGGTGTAATTCTAGATGTATACAAGGCATGTAGTTTAAGCCTCCTGTTGTGTTGTTTATTTAGTATAATATTATCATAAACAAATGTTGGCAAAGTGACTTGAGCAAATGCTAGCTTGCTACAACGGTCAAACTAGCCAGCTGATAAGCTAATGCTAACTTGTCTTGCTAACTGAGATTATCTTTCTGGTGAAACTTAGCTCCTCAGTTTTTCTGAGTTGTATTAGAAGTGTCCTGTTGTAAAGTGTGTTGGAGGGCGCCTGTCTCTGCTGCTGATGGGATTTCAGTTTATCTGATCATCTTCTTTATAAAAACCTGCCGCCCGACGCTCAGCAGCTTCTTATCCAGACTAATAGGATCATTACTCCATCCCTCCTCCATTCACCTCCGCTGCCCTCAGCTTTCATTCATTTCAATAAGCAGATTACTAACTTGTTTACTGCTCTTTCAACATTTAATTTCCTTAAGCCAATTGTTTTCTGAAAGCGCTCGGCTCTGGAAAGCCGTCGATCGAGTTTCAACGACAGAATGAGGACGTGATTCGACCGACCGCCTTAAGACCAACCGGCTCCATTTAAGGAGGTATCCTCAGTTACACTCTGGGATCCATCAACATCTGCTTTTTACTGCTTTAAAACAAACCAAAGTTTGCTTATTTACAGGGGAAACCTTGTGGGGTTATTCTTTTTGAAAATTTTGCGGTTGCCACAAACTTTTTTATGAACTTTATGAATAAAACTCATCTCAAACTCTACTAGTCGAATCCTCTATAGTATTGTGTTTTACTCACAGTGATGAAATCCTGGTGGAAACAGAAAAGAAGCAAAGAAACAAAATGGGTTTGAGTCAAAATACAACATTTTTATATTTATTATATATATTATTTGCCCTGTTGACGTGATAAATACTGTACTTGTTGACCAACATCTGTAACCTTTTTACTACACTGGAATAATTTAGCATTTCCATCTGAAGCACCATTCAAATATCTGCCAACTTATCTGTGCGTACATGGACACTGATGATAAATATTGAAGAGTAAATACTAAATACCGATACGCTACTGTGAAATATCAGTCATTTCACACATTTATCTCAGATATTCAGCTTAAATTGAGGGTTTTTCCAATGATTTTTGGTGCTCTTAAAGAGATTTTATAGTGTAGTACGACAGAATTTAAAAGGGTTGAATCAGAAAAAAAAAGAAAACTAAAGGTGAATTTCTTTGGTTATTGTTGTTGTTATATGTTATTGGTATGTTTGTTGCCAATAATGTAAAAAGACGGCTTTAATTATTTTCCATTCTTGTTTCCTCTCAGCTGAGTCAGTCACAATTTTTAGTTTTTAACAGAATCTGGTGAAAAACACTTTATTTTTTGCTAATTTTTAAATAGGACACGCACAATGAAGTGATTTTGAGGATATATCCTAATTTAAATATTAGATTTGGTTCATTCTCTTAATGGAGCTCCACGCCACAGATGAGTAGTTTAAAGGCTCTTGGAAAGTTGAAAATCTGGCTATTCTTTGAAATATCAGTCAGTTTCACACACTTCTGTCAGATATTCAGCGTAAACAGAGTTTTTTCTGTGTACAGGAATTTTTGGTGCAACAAAACGAGATTTTAATCACAGCAAAAGTGTCTCCTGTGCAGTATGACACAGTTGCAATGCCTTAAAGCAGAACAAAAATAAATAAAGGTAAATGTATTTGATTATTGTTATTATTATTTTACATAAACTAAGAAAATCTGGAGTCAACATGTTCAGCATTTTGTACCAAGTGCCCACATTTGTTACCAATATTATAAAAAAAAAAGAAAAAAGAAGGCTTTAATTCTTTTCCATTCTTGTTGACTTTCTTTGGAAACACTGCCTGCAGTTCAGCTGAGTCAGAATTTTTTTATTTTTATTTCTTTTTTTTATACCAGAATCTGGTGAAAAAAAAACACTTTAATTTTGGACTTTTTTTTTTTTTTTTTCAACAAAACATGTAGATTAAAGTGATTTCGATGAAATATCAAGAGCTTAATTTGATAGATTTAATTTTATAGATGAACTGGATGCCACAAACGATTAGTTAAAGGACTATTGGAATGTTGAAAATCGGATTATTCTTTCTGTTTTTAAGTTTCTGGCTCTGATAAATGATGTAATTTTGGAGATTTTTTAAAAAATATATCATGGATTTCACACTCACTGGTGGGTTTTGGTGTTCGAAGGGTTAAATATCTTGTATAATTGGTTATGAATTTGATTTTAGGTCCGTTCAGAGTCACATGTGTACCTTCTTTAGGACCAGGCTGGGCTCCTGAGTCAGCAGCTGACGTTGGGCGGCCATGTTTCCTGAAGCACAGCTCCTCATCCAGTCCTTCTCCAGAGGATCCAGCTGCAGCCTGTGGAACAGAGACTGAGGAGGAAGAGGAGGATGAAGTCAATGAAAACATCCAGCCTGCATTTAAACTGGCTGAGCTGCTGAACGACAGAAAACCACAGAAGAAGAAACTGTGTGTTTGTGCAGCAGCTTTCTAGCATTTTCAGCAGCTTGTTGTTGCAGCGACAGAAAGTTTTAAATGACGTGAATCAAACAGATCAGACTTTCAGATTTGATGCTAAAAATAGTTTTTAAAAAAATATCTTATTGTCGTTTTTGTTTCTCTTTGTTGTTGTTTTCTGTCACTTTGTGGTTGTTTTGTGTATTCATGGTTGTTTTTTGTGTCTCTTTTGGTTACTATCTGTCTTTTTTGTGTCACTCTAGTCTCTTTTTTGTTGCTTTGCATCTCTTTGTGACCATTTTGTGTCTCTTTGTTGTCATTTTGGTTATTTTGTGTTGTTTTTTGCATTTCTTTTGGTTAATTTTGTCTCTTTATTGTAGTTTTTTTTTGTCTCCGTGGTCATTTTCCATTACTTTGGGGTTATTTTGTATTGTTTTGGGTTGTTGCGTTTGTTCTCTTTCAGCCTTTAGTATCATTTGTTGTGTCTTTATGTTTGCGTTGCATCACTTTGTGGTGATTTTCTTTCTCTTTGTGTGTTTTTTTGCATCAGTGTGGTTGTTTTGCATCCCTTTGTGGTAATTTTGGAGGTTACGTTGTGTTGTTTTTAGCATCTCTTTTGGTTTATTTTTGTCTCTTTATTGTTGTTTGTGTCTATATGTTGCTGTTTTGTATCTGTGTGGCTGTTCTGTGTTACTTTGTGGTTGTTTTGTGTCTTTGTGGTTGTTTTTTGCATCTTTTTTGCTTATTATCTGTCTCTTTAGTATCATTTATTGTGTCTTTAAGGTTGTTTTTCATTACTTTGTCTTTTTTTTGCATCAGTGTGGCTGTTATGTGTTGCTTTGTGGTCGTTTTGGGTTTTTGTGGTTATTTTGTGTGTTCTATGACTGCTTAGTGTCACTTTGTGGTATGCTTGTAACTGTTATGGTTATTTTGGACTTGTTTGTGGTTATTTGTGACTTTTAACAGCTGTTTTGTGTCTCTTTGCAGTTGTTTTTGTGCTCACAGCATTGTGAACACAGGACAGTGTAGAAGAAGAACAAACTGTGGCAGCAGCTCTCTGCTTGTTGTGTGATAAAGTTTTAAGTTTTGAATGACGTAAATATAACAGATCAGATTTTTTTTCAGGTACTGTGAACATTTGATGCTAAAAACAGGCTTTCTTTTCCCTAATATTCCCCCTCCCGTCTGTGTTTTCCGTCATTAGCCGGCGTCCTCGTTGTCCTTTAGCGGGTCTCCGGGCTGCAGGCTGACGGGGGTCCTGATGCCATTAGTGGTGTTTATTGGCCAGCAGGGCGCTGTGAAGCACCACCCAGGCCTTTAATCAGAGGCCTGCCGGGCCGTCCTCACTGTTTACCTGATACCTCCATGTTAATTACACAGGCTGAGCAGGCACAGAGGGAGGCTGTCCTTCAGCCTGACAGCAGGCCGAGGCAGCCGGCAGCTCATACAGCAGGACGCAAACATGGACGGGTTCATGCAAGTTAAACACAGAATCTGATGGTTAATTTATGTTCTCCTTTAAGGATGTTTATATAGTCAAACCAACGATAAAACAGCCGTAAAGATGCAAAATATCGGGAAGTGCAGGTGGAATGTAGCTACAAGCACAACTCTGCAGTTTTGTACACCATTCCTGGCACATAAAGACAATCAACTCAAATAAAACTGCTTTTTTAAAATTACTTTCTTATGTATAAATTAGTTAACTACAAACTCATTTTGATAACTAATAAATTATTTAATTTTTTGCTCTCATTTCCTCATTATGGTAGCAAACAGTCACTTAATATTTGATAAAATCATTTAAAGCCCAATCAAACTGTACTATATTTCTTTATTAACAGAAAACTGTGTGACTGATGAGCAAAAATATTGGAGTAGTTTGGAGGATTACTAGTGGATTTTGAATCATTTTGGACATTTTCATAATTCAAATGGATGCTTAAGTTAAAAAAAAAAGTTTATTATTTAAATGTTTAATACAGTGAAGCTGCATTCCAGAATCAGAAGAGCTCAGTGTGATTAATGTGAACATTAAGACACAGTACTTATTTATTAGTATTTACAACATTAGCTCATTAGCTGGCTAATTTAACTCTTTGCTAGCTAATATTAGCATATGTCATTTTGCCTCATAGCACTTTAGAGCACAATAAAAATAATTATTGAAGAGGTACACTTACAGGAAACGTCCAGATGAGATGGTAATTCAGGTAAATGACATCATGAAAAACATGAGCAGAACTGAAGAAAGTTGGAAAAATACTGTCTCAACGTTCACATCAATCAACAAACATTGGCAAAGTGACTTAGGCTAATATAAACTAGCTAAAAAGCTAAAATTAAGAAGCTCATGAACTAATGCTAACTTCCTTTACTGCTAATGTAATGAAAGAAAACCCAATGAATCTTTTCTAGCTTGCTAGCTAAGTTGGTATGTTAAATTAGTAGTGTTTTTTTAATCATACTGTTAAATGCTGTAGTAATATAATCCTCAACACATTGGCAAAGTGATTTGTGCTAATGCTAGTTTGCTACGTAAGCTAAAACATGCCAGTTAATGAGTTAATGCTAACTTGCTTTGCTGAGGGGGATTATCTTTTGGCTAATGTGATGCAAGAAAACCAAGTGAATCCTGTGTAGCTTAGCTTGTTAGCTAATGTTAATAGTATTTTTATCACACTGTTAAGTGCTGTAGTAATATAATCATCAACAAATGTTTGCAAACTGACTTGTGCTAATGCTAGCTTGCTACAAAAGCTAAAACTAGCCAGTTCATGAGCTGATGCTAACTGCAATTATCATTATAGTAATGTGATGAAGGAAAACCCAGTGACTCTTTGTAGCTTAGCTTGCTAGCTACATTAATATGTTAAGCTAATACTATTTTTTATACTGTTAAGTGCTGTATTCTTTACTAAAGGTGATGATCATTTTGCTAATGGAACAAATTCTTGTAGCTTAGCTTGCTAGCTAAGTTAATATGTTGCTTCAGATAACTTTAAATGTGTTACAGGAAATATTTATTTTTAATTTTTAAAATATTGTCTATTAAATTGAGTCAGCAACAACAGTAACACCTAAAACCTCTCCAATATTGTCCATATCAGAGAGGATAATTTATGCTAATTATGTTAATTATGCTAATTAGCCAACATATGGAAGTTAGCATCTGGCAGTTTCTAAATGCTGGAGACCCGTAATGAATGTTTTAAATGTATAAGTTTGGAATACAGAACATTTTTAAGTTCAAAATAGGCTGGTAAATAGATAAGAAGGTTAAAGATATATTTTATTTTGTGCAGCAGATAAAATATTTTTAGTCTATAAAGAGTCAAAATGTCAAAAGTAGTTTAAATGGCTTCTAGTAAATCAGCTTAATGATAAACGAGGATCAAGCTGTAGCTGCCAGAAGTCAATCAGATTAATCAGTGGAGTCAATAATCATTACTGACAACAGAATCCGACCAAACTGGAACTTTCAGCTGTTAACCAGCAGCTCCAGTTTCACCAGCATCTCCTGCTGCTTCCAGTCAGACAGCAGTGGGAGGCCGTCACAGCCAATGAGCAGCCGGCGCTGCGTCCCGCCAGTGATTATGGGACATCGCCATGGGAACGGCGTGGGGGTAGAGGATCTGTTTCAGTTTGTGTGGATGCTGACAGCAAACACTGCAGGATTCACACAAACAAACACTTTGTTCCGGTGTCTTGAACTCACCATGACGGACGAAGCAGCGACGCTCCTCGTGTCGTCGTCTTCACTCTGAAAAACAAACAAACCGAATATTAACATACCAGAAACCTGACTTTTACCTCCAATTTACACAGATTACAGCATTTTCTCCCAAGATTAGTTGTCTATTTATTTACTGATGATGGTTTGGGACTGGTTTCAGAATAATGTCCGGATTGGATTTTGACTTGTTAGACTGGTTTCACACCTGTTTTTACTTGCTCTGAACATGATTCAGACTGGTTTCACACTGGTTTTAGATTAGTTTTTGGACTCGTCTTTGACTTGTTTTTAACCCTTTGATGCATAACCTGGGTCAAAAGTGACCCAAATCCAATGGAAAATGGGTATCTCCTCATGTGGTCTATGCATCAAAGGGTTACGACCAGTTTCTGACTGGTTTTGGGTTGGTTTCAGACTCATTGTTAGACTGCTTTCACACTGGTTTTTGACTGGTTTTAGACCTGTATTTGGACTGGTATCAGACTGGGTTTTAAACTGGTTTGCCCTGGGTCAAGGCTAGTTTCAGACTACGTCCAGACTGATTTTTGGACTGATTTTTAGACTGTTTACATACAACTATTTCACTGGTTTTTGACCAGTTTAAGATTGCTTTTAATGTGTTTTTTGACTTGTTTTTGAACAGGTTTTAAACTGGTTTCAGACTAGTTTTTGAATTCATTATATACAGGTTTTTGGATTGGTTTTGGACTGGTTATAGACTGGTTTTAGACTGGTATTTGGAATGGTATTTGACTCAATTTTGGACTGATTTCATGTTTGTTTTGACTTGTTTTTTGTCTTGAGTCAGCCTCGTTTTAGCCTGATTTCAGGTTGGTTTTGGACTGGTTTCAGACTAATTTCTGGATTGGAATTTGACTTGTCATTGGACTGGCTTCACACTGGTTTTGAACATGATTCAGATTAGATTTTGGACTCGTCTTTGACTTGTTTTTAGACCAGTTTCTGACTGGTTTTGGGCTGGTTTCAGACTAATTTCTGGACTGGTTTTTGACTCATCGTTAGACTGCTTTCACACTGTTTTTTTGAACTGGTTTTATACAAGTTTTTGACTGGTTTTAGGCCTGTATTTGGACTGGTTTTAGACTGGGTTTTAAACTGGCTTTGTCCTGGGTCATGGCTAGTTTCAGACTAGGTTCAAATTGATTTTTGGACTGGCTTTTGACTTGTTGGACAGGTTTCACACATGTTTTTGGAATAGTTTTTAACTTGTTAATGGGCTGATTTTAGACAGGCTTCAGACGGGTTTTTGAATTGATTTTATACAGGTTTTTAATTAGTTTTGGACTGGTTTTGGAAAAGGTTTGGACAGCTTTGAGCGCTGACTGTGTCATGGCCAAATCAAGACTCTGTTCAGACCATCTTTTTCTGGACTCCATGTTCTTTTCATGGCTGAAGGTAGAGTTTCCAGATTAAACTGATTTTAAACTAAGAAAATGATTGGAAAATTAAAAATCCAACATTTTTTTTTTTGTTTTTACAGTTTCCAGCTGCTAAATGGTGAAATATGGGTAATTTTTCAAGGACAGCATGCCTTCTTAAACCTGCCGGCGGGTTTTGAGGCTTAGGTTTTGTTATCGAACCTGATTTCAGTTTGGTTTTGGATTTGATTACATGATGGTGAAACCAGGTCTGGTTTTGGACTGATTTAGACTTAAGTTTCGCTTAATTGTCTAAGTTTGACTCAAAAGATTGGACTTTTTCTATTAAATATTCCAACTTTTTCTTAAAACGTCCTTTCCAACAACATTTGCCTGAAATCTTCTCAGACTTTTTCTGTGGATTTATTCTTGACTTATTCCAACTTTCATCGACAAAATGCCAAAATATTTATCCTTGAAATATTCTATCTTTCAGCTCACAATATTTCATCAGTCTTAATATCTTTTCCTCGCTAAATCTGACTTGTGTACGTCTCTCCGTGTTCTGTTTATGGTCTGAACTGATGAGATAAAACCGACCTGTTCTCCCACCTGGAACAATGAACAGTGCAGTAGTCTGTGTTCTCGCATTAATAATTATCTTTGGGATAATTTGTTGTGTAATTGTTTGCAGTGTGAACGTTATATAAGACTGGAGCAGACTGAGAGTGAAGCTCCCCGAAGGAGCGATAAGGGCTAAAATCTAACGAATCCATTAAATCCCTAAAAAGACGGTTAGACGTCTCAAAGGCTCCCTAAAACACACTTCAGAGGACTCGTGGAGGCTGAGGCTGCTTTCATCTCCAACCTGACATCTTTATTTACCGTCTGCAGTCGCTGTGGCAGATTGGAAAGGTCTGCTCTCACTGTGTTAATGAGCGCCATTCGATTGTCTCGTTTATTCTTTCATTCTCTCCATACATGAATAAATCCCTTTCATGTCTGCTGTTGCACTCATTGTCTCACTCATCCCTTCGTTCCCTCAGCGCTTTGTGCGATTTCCTCCCACCAGGAAGAAATAAAAGTACAGTCTGGATCCATATACAGTGAATGTGGGAATTTTAAAACTGTAAATTTTCCCTGACGACGCTCAGTGTGGAGCTAAAAACCCCATCGGGACGGGTTAAAATCCTTCAAGACTACGAATCGTGGCATCTGCTGTGAGAAAACACTGTCAGCTTTTTGTTTATTCTGAAACACCTGCTGTAATTTGAAGAGACGTCTTTTTAAACAACATATTTCCACAGTTCTCTCCTCACTGACTCCACGTCTACTGCTGTTTTCTGATCTTTGTCAAAACTCACAAACTGCTCATTTCTGTGGCTGTTTTTTAACCTGATGCAGCACAGAGTTGACACGCATTTGGAATGGTTTTAGGCTAGTTTTAAGCTGGGATTGGACTGGCTTCAAACAGGTTTTTGACATGTTTAAGGACTGGTTTTAAAGAGGTTTTTGACTGGTTTTAGGTTGGTGTTGAAAAAAGAATGAAAGACTTAAGAAAAGACGTAATTTTGGGCTGGTTTTGACTTTATTCTTTGACTTGATTCAGACTGGTTTAAGGTTGCTTTTGGAACTAATTTCGGGATTGGATTTTGACTTGTTTTAGACTGCTTTCACACTGGTTTTTGGACTCATTTCTGGGCTGGTTTCATGCTGGTTTTCGAATGGTTTTAGGCCTGTATTTGGACTGGTTCTCGACTGTGTTTGAAACCAATTTCAGGCAAGGTTCAGACAGATTTTTGGACTGTTTTCATACAACTGTTTTTTGACCAGTTTCAGACTGGTTTTTGACTTGTTTTTGGACAGGTTTCATACAGGCTTTGGACTGGTCTTTGAATTGATTTTATAAAGGTTTTTGGATTGGTTTGTGACTGGTTTCGTTTTGGTTTTTAGACTCGTCTTTGACTTGTTTTTAGACCAGTTTCTGACTGGTTTTGGGCTGGTTTCAGACTAATTTCTGGACTGGTTTTTGACTCATTGTTAGACTGCTTTCATGCTGGTTTCTGAACTGGTTTTACATAGGTGATTTTAGAATCTGACTCAATGTTCGAAACAGACCGCTGTTCTGACCATCTTTCTCAAGGCTCCTTGTTCTCCTTGTGGCTTGACAGATCTTTTTAACTGGACTTGAGACATCTTATTAACTGGACTGGCTTTAGACTGGTTTTAACTGGTTTTAGCCTGGTTTTAGACTGGTTTCAGATGGGCTTTAGACTCGTATTACACTCTAAAGCCAACAGATCTTCCTGACTGGACGGTGAGGAATCCAAACACCTAAAGCTCGGTGTTTGCATCGTCCTCGGTGGCAGAACGCTTCACATCAGGCGAAAAGAAACAGCGAGGATGATGGGTAATAACGGATGAAACACTCCTCCCTCCCAGCACAGCAGGACGCTCTGCGGTGGAAACTCCTGGTGTTATGATGGACGGTTACTGTGCCGAACAGACAGACGAAGGCATGAATCCCAGGAGAGGAGGAGGAGGAGGAGGAGCTGCTCTTCATCTCCCTCATTAGCGAACCAACACACACTCACTGAGGTGTCTCGCTAAGTGATTGTGGCTCATTGCAGAGGTGAATTAAAGGTAAGAAAACAGAGGCGTGAGGAGTAAACACAAGCTGTGTGTTTGCACGCTCACATTTGAGATGCTGAAGCCTGAATATGATCATTAAAATAAGGTGTTAGCTGCTCACGTTAGTGTTTATTTAGGAAAAGAAGGTTAATCGAAAGCAGACGGGGACATTTTGTTGACTTGATTCAGACTGGGTGCTGATTGGTTTTTAGATTGTTTTATTCATTTATGCAGACAAAACTGATGGTGACTGCATAATATAACTGCTAAAAATTAAAATTCTAATGATTTTGATTCATTTTTGTGGACTAGTATTGAACTTGTAATGGACTTGGTGTCATTCAGTTTCAGACTTGCGTTGGACATGGTCTCAGACTGGTTTTGGACTGGTTTCAGACTCATTTCTGGGCTGGCTTTTGATTCATTGTTAGACTGCTTTCATGCTGGTTTTTGGACTGGTTTTATACAGGTTTTGACTGGTTTTGGCCTGTATTTAGACTAGTTTTAGACTGAGTTTTTATCATTTTGTTTTTTTGGGTAGAATCAAAGATGTACTGTAGTATCTGTGAGGAACTAGATTGGACTACATTTTGACATGTTTTTAGATTGTTTTCATACAACTTATTGACTTTTTTTTTTTTTTTTTTAAACCAATTTGGGACTGATTTCAATCAGGTTTTGAACATGATTCCAACTGGTTTCAGACTAGTTTCAGACTGGTTTCGGTTTGGTTTTTGGAATCGTCTTTGACTTGCTTTTAGACCAGTTTCTGACTGGTTTTTAAACTGGCTTCATACAGGTTTTTGACTGGAGTTAGGCCTGTATTTGGACTAGTTTTAGACTGGGTTTTTATCACTTTGTTTCTTGGGTAGAATCAAAGGGGACCGTGGTGTCTATGAGGAACAAGATTGGACTAGATTTTTACATGTTTCTAGACTGTTTTCATATGACTTTTTGACTGGTTAAAACCAGTTTTAGACTGGTTTTAATCTGGTTTGAACATGATTCAGACTGGTTTCAGACTAGTTTTGGATTGGTTAGGTTTTGGTTTTTGGAATCGTCTTTGACTTGTTTTTAAACCAGTTTCTGACTGGTTTTGGGTTGGTTTTAGACTAATTTCTGGACTAGCTTTTGACTCATCATTAGACTGCTTTCACGCTGGTTTTTGGACTGGTTTTATACAGGTTTTTGACTGGTTTTAAGCCTGTATTTAGACTGAATAATATTATTTTAACAGATTGATTCTGATGAAGTAATGTTAGAATGTTTGATGAGGACTATTCACATGTTTAGTTCCTCTCAGCTTAACGTTAAAGGAGTGCACGTCTGAAAGAAGCTTCATTCTGTTCGTCTGTAGCCTCCAGCTGACAGTTTATCACGTCGTCATCCTGTCAGGAGGAATATTCAGCTGACCTCTCTCCCCCCTTCGTCCTCACCCTCCAGAAGAATCAACAAGATAATAAAATCAGCTCATTCAGTGTGGACGAGACGTGGACGGGCTCCTGCGTCTCCCCCTCCTCGGCAAAGTGGCCATCGGTTAGCATAACAAAAGCCTTTCCCAGCCACTTCCACTCCTCCGTCTATTCATGCTGTCAAAACACGGCCGGCTGCCTCTTCCTCCTCCTCCTCCTCCTCCTCCTCGCCCTCCTCAGATCCTCTGACAGCTACAGAGGAAAGCCTCCCACCTCTCATCGCCATTCACCGACGGCCCTTTTGTATGCCAATTGCCCGTCCTAATTGGTGGCGTTTACAAGCCGCTCCGTCAAACCCGGTGAGCAGTGAAATCCTGCCGAGTGGGCGGCCGGTTAAAAGAGGAAGCGAGGAGTTTAAAAAGGCCGTCGGAGGAAGGAGGAGACGCTCCGTTTAAAAACAACAGAGACCAGAGTCAACTTGGTCTGCTGACATTTTCATTTTTGCTTGAATTAACCTTTTAAAGCTCGAACGTCTTTTGTTGTCTCCGGGTTTTTGTCTCTTTTGTTGCCGTTTTCTCATCATAAAAACCGAAGATGGGAACAAAGGTGGATGAAACTACCTCTCTAATTGTCCTTTTTCCTTTAAGAAGAAAAAGAAAGTGTTTGTTTTAATGGATTAAATAACGTGAAAGAATTCTCTAAAGACTGTCAGAGAGCTCTCAGCCGCTTTGATTCAAGTCATTACGAGCAACGATAATGAAGAAAAACGGGCCTCTCTGAAGATTAAACAAGAAAAAAGACAAAAGAAATGAGACAGCAAAGATAGATGCAGTTAGATTAACAGAGATGCAACATAATAATGTGTAAGAATGAGGAGAAATGTGACAAAATAAATAGGAAAGACCTGAGATAATAAAACAGATAAGATGACATGACAAAATAAGAAAAGAGATATGATAAGGTTAAAATGAGATGAGATAAGCTAAACTTGAGAGACAAAATTAAAAAGAAATATCAAAAATACTGATTAAAATAAGAAAAAGAAACAATTACACAATGGAAAAGGAAAATGAGATAAGATAAAACAAGATCAAATATATGATAAAACTGAAAAGAGATAGGAGATAATTAGATGAGAATAAAGAAGGAAGATTGGAAAAATAGCTATAAAACAGATAAGATGTGATAAAACAAGAGATGAAGGGATAATATAACTTATGATAAGATAAAGGAAAACATAAGACGTGATAGAATTAAAAATATGCAGCACAATACTATAAAAAGAGAAAAAACAAATAAAATACTGTATAACAGGAATATCAGGAAATAAAGAGATAATATACATGATAAAACTCAAAAAAAGAAACAATTATGTAAGAAAAATGAGGAAAAATAGGAAAACTAGATATAAAAGGAGATAAAATATGGCAAAATAACAAGAAAAGAGATGAAATAAAAAAGAGATAAGATATGTTAACTTCCTGCCTGAAGAGGTGAGAAAGAAAAACTGACAAAAAAGCGATAGAATAACAGAAAATGTTCTGAGAAGCTTAAACACCATAAAATAAGGAAAAATAAATTAAAGGAAATAAGATAATGAGATAAAACACAACTAGAAAGAGATCTTAAAAAGACATAATATGCTAAAATTAGAGGAAAATGAGATACAATATGATAATATGATAAAATAAACAAGAAATAAAAGGAAAATAGAGCTACATTAAGAATAAAAAGATATCTTATCCTGTTTTCTAGTCCAGGCAGTACAGAAAAAATAAGAAAAAAAAGAGATAATTCAAGAAAATAGGAAAAGAGATGAAAAAAACGAGAAAAGATGAGGAAAAGACAGATAAATGAAAAAAGATATGTGATGCGATTAAATAAGATAAGAAAAAGAGGCATGATAAGTAAAAACAGATAAACTAAAGAAATATTAATTTAAAATGAAGTAAAATATGATACAATGAAATAAGAAGTAAGCAAAAAAGGGGAGACGATATAATAATATTAAAAGAAATCTGATGTAAAGGTGATTAAAAGAAATATGTTACAGTGAAAAGATACGACTGTAGACAAAATAAGTGAAGGAAAAAGAGATGAAAAGATAAAAATAAAGAACAAAAGATATGTTAAACTATTATATGTTTAATAACACTAATGGCTCAGAGACTCAGATGACAAATGTGAATGAAATAAGTAAAAATGAAGCGAGAAACTAAACAAATCTGAGATATATCGTAAAAACTTTACGCTTTAATTTCTGCATTCAGTATTTGTATTACGAAAAACACGTACGAAATTAATCAAATGGCATTCTGTGTCTGAACTCCACCTGCAAGTAAATAAAAGTATCTATTTTATGATTTATTCACTAATTTAGGATAATGAAAATAGAAAAATAGCAGCAGGAGCTCATTGTGTGATCATTACTGTATTTTTTTTTTAAAAAGAGGTCAAATCTTTAAGCTTCTTTATTAAAAACTGATGAAAATATTAAATAATAGAACAAAAGTACACGACTTATTAAAACTCCATATGCTGCTGGTTTACAATGACAGTGTTGTCTGAGTGTTTTTCTGACTGATTCATGATGATGATGATGATGATGAGGAGGGCAGGACTTCTTCTTCTTCGTCTTTAATTACAAATCAGAGCTGAGCCCTGCAGCCTCGACTCAGCGACTCCGTCTACAAATTAAACGTCTCTAAACAGCCCAGTGAGACGGACAGAAACGTATTAAAGACGCTGATGAAGTGCGCTCCAGCGATGCGACGCTAAGCTATTCCACTTAAAAAGACTCTGACTTCTTAATCCCACCACACTGACTGAAGGTAGTTAGCGGAGATGGAGGTCTGCAGAGGCTGAATTTTATAGAAACTCACTTCATGTTACCTGTTAAAGCAAAGAGCGCATCGCTGGATTTAACCTGGAAATATATATAAAAAAATAAAGCTCCACCGGTCTGGGTCATCAGGAGTCATTTCTGTTATTAGAAGGTTAAAAGATCATTTCATGAACAATCAGTTAGTTCCTCCAACCAGCTGATTTTTATGTAGAATAACTTTAGTATATTTGATGAAATCATGCTAAGTTTTACCTTCATACTATCAATATTTCCAGTTGGTTTTTCAGTGTTTTTGAGCCTCATAGCAACTGAAATCAACTGAAAACTGCTGTACATAGTGACTAATAACTAAACAGTGACCAAAAATGACGAAAAATGACTTTTAATAGCCACTAAAAACAAGCAGAAACAGAAACTGAAGTTGCTTTGCAGCTAAGAATGACTGAAAACAACTTTAAACAGCAACGGAAATGACTAAAAGTGACTTTAAACAGCCAATAAAAACAAGAGTAAACAGCAACTGAAACAACTTCACACAGCAACTACAAATGACTGAAAATGACTGAAAACGATTTTAACAGCCACTGAAAACGACTTCTCACAGCGGCCCAAAACCAAACAGTGGCTAAAAATGACATAACATGAGTTCCAACAGCAACTGAAAACAAGTAAAAGTATTAAAAGCAGCCACTAAAAACAAGAGTAAACAGCAACTGAAAACTAATCAGGTAACTAAAGTTACTGAAAATGACTTTAAACAGCAAATTGAAATGAAAGTAACAGTGACTGAAAATTAAGCAGTGACTGAAATAATAGTAAAGTGACTAAATAACAGCAACTGAAAACGATGAGAACTTACTTTTAATAGCCAGAGCAAGAGCAAGCAGTAACTGAAAATGACTTTTCACAGTGACTAAAAACTAAACAGTGGCTAAAAATGATTTCCAACAGCAACTGCAAATGAAAGTATCAGCGGCTCCAATAACATTAATACTGAGATATAAAAATTAATAAATCTAAGAAAACGGAAGCAACAAACTTTGCTAAAACTTTGAGTTTCGTGACTGAACTTTATTTGTTTTTTAGGTTGGGATGTTTTACTCAAAGATAAACCAAATCCAACCTGTTTTTTTGGTTCACAGATGAGCATATGATCGCGTTTCTGTTTTTAATTCATCTTTATTGTGTCAAACTTGCCGACAGCTGCTCCGCTAACAGTCGCCGTGGATCATTTTCATCTTTAACTCGAGGACGCTACATGAGAGGCAGCGAGAGGAGCCGAGCTGTCGGCGTCACGGATTGTTTTCCGGCTGATCACAGGCAGTCGGACGCCTCGAGTCGCTTCATTCAACCGCGAGTTTTAACCTGCAGGCGGTGCATGCTGGGAAGCAGTGTTGGAGGTCTGGAAACCTATAAACCTGACCCTGTTATTTATACTGAGGAACACAAGCTGCAGTTTTACAGTGTGGCGCTCCGATGATCAAAAAACGCTGGAAATCAAACATAAAAGTTGTTTGTCTGCTTTAAGCTTTGGAGGAATCTGATGTTAGCAGCTGACAGGTTTCATTAAAAGACACGACGATCAAAGCTGTCAAGAAAGTCAACAAGGCTCTGCAGGTGGCTCATTTTTTACAGTGTAATTGTCCTTTAAAATACACACAATTAGGTTTATATTTAAACTTTATACAAGTAAGCATCGCTTTTTAAAGTCAATACAGCTTTTATTTCACTTAAAACTGCCTAAATTACTAGTTTAAATTTAAAAATACAGTTATTCCCACTCATATTTGGTTATTATAGCGATTAAATCTGATTTTATTGAGTTTTTTTGGTTTTATGTCTTGTGTTTCCATTGATTTCCTTCCCCCAGTGAATCTGACCCAGATCTTTTACCTACAATAAGTCAAGTGCTTTGGTGTTTTGCGCAGCGTTTGTTAAAATTTAAAAAATCCTGCAGTTACAGTCGAGTTATTTGCACATCGTCGACTGTCTTCTTGATTTGCCATCAGACTGATAAGTGACTGGTGTAATTTATTGGCATACACACTGAAATGGCCATAAAATAAAATGCTACCGTAATAAAAACAGATTCATGATATCTTCCAAAAATGTTGACAATCTGGGTGTTTTCCCCCCACAAAAGATTAACAGGAGTTGAAGTTTTGCTTGTTGCTTCCAGTTGTTTGTGGTTTTTCCTCTGAGTCTATTAAATACCTGCAGCATCGGACAGAAGCGGGATTAATTTGAAAAGACAGAAAGCTTCATTAAACATTTAAAACCATAAACGAAGGGTTTCAAGTAACTTCCAGGGAACCTTGACCACTAAAAATGGTAATCAAAACATCTTTGGCAAAGTAAACGGACCATTTTTTTAATTAAAAAAAGTGCCATTTGAATCCTTGACAATGGTAACCAACAAAACAGAAACAGCTGAAATACAGGCCATAACAGTTTGATAAACATTCTAGTGTTTTATATCAACAAACCCACTGGTCTCACAATACCTCGAAGGATATTTGAAGGGTTTGGAAGCAGAGAGGTCTAACCCACTTTCTGTAGTTTTTGAGAAAAATGGGTTCAAAGTTTTGTGTTTTCAAGAATGGTATAACATTCGAAGCACCTCTGTAACGCTGTTTTTGGGTTAGACCACTTTGCCTCTAAAATGTAGACCATAAAATATTACATAACTTATATAAAACTCAGTCTGGATTTTTTCTGGATTAGACCATCCTGCTTCTAAACCCCTCAAATGATCCTACAACTTGCTGCAGAAACCTATAAACCCAAAAAAGTTCACGAACACCAGTGGTTGTGAAATTAAAGTCCTTGGAACCAGAACTTTTGGTTTCATGAACAAATATCTGGGAACTTGCTGAGGAAGTTTTGTTGTCTGTGTTTCCACTGTGTTCTAAACCACCTGAAGATTAGAAACATCGATTAGCTGATTGAATGTGTTCTGTCAATGATAACTCCACAGAAAGCAAAGGCAACACTGCAACCACATCAGAAATGAGGCCATCGTTGCCAAAACTACTGAAATGCCACAGTCCCTTACACCAGTCAAAACCAAAGTATAAACTGACAGAAAATGGATGTACAGTTTTATATATATATAAGATCACGTGGCCTAATGGATAAGGCATCTGACTTCGGATCAGAAGATTGAGGGTTCAAGTCCCTTTGTGGTTGGAGATTGTGATCACCATATAATGTAGAAATCCCTCACATGGCTCAATGTTGTACACCCTTTGAGGGCAATGTAACAGAGTTTTGAAGTAAATGTATTTTCTAGATGTACACTATTGTTCAAAAGTTTGGGGTCACTTAGAAAAGTCCTCATTTTTGAAAGAAAAGCAGTTTTTCAGTGAATAAGCACAGAATTAATTTGTGTTTTGTGTTAAGAAGGTCATTAGGCATCACAAAAGACTTTGTCATGGTGACCCTTTACTAGCTAAACCCCTGTAAAACTCTGCTTGCCAACTGGAAACTGCCTACCCTCTGATTACTACAGTGCTAAACAGTCAGATGCTCCACCTGATGGAACAAGCAGGTACTACAGCTAATCTACAATCCTTAGAGTGTGCAATACCAAGAAAAAATGGCATCAGATATGGTCTTGGAATTGGAACAAATTAAATACCGAATGATTCAGATCTCATTGGGAGCAAAATGAACTTGATCTGGAAATTTCTGTTCTTTCAGGTTATTTTTATGATGATTTATTCAAGTCATATTCTGAAAATTCTTGAATTTTTTCAACATATAGTGCAAAAAAGAAAAATGTTGCAATTTTAGTTTTTTCAAATATCGTGTCGACCTGTTAGAGCTAGAGGGAATCAATTGAATTTTCATATACACTACTGTTTAAAAGTCTGGGGTCACTTAGAAATTTCGTTATTTTTGAAAGAAAAGCTTTTTTTTCAATGAAGATAATATTAAACAGAAATCCAGTCTAGACATTGTTAATGTAGTAAATGACTATTCTAGCTGGAAACGGCTGATTTTTAATGGAATATCTCCATAGGGGTACAGAGGAACATTTCCAGCAACCATCACTCCTGTGTTCTAATGCTACATTGTGTTAGCTAATGGTGTTGAAAGGCTCATTGATGATTAGAAAACCCTTGTGCAGTTATGTTAGCACATGAATAAAAGTGGGAGTTTTCATGGAAAACATGGATGAAAATATTGTGTGCTATAAGACCATGTGGCCTAATGGATAAGGCGTCTGACTTCGGATCAGAAGATTGAGGGTTCAAGTCCCTTCATGGTTGGAGATTATTACTGTCATTTAATGTATTGCAGAAATCCTTCATACTGTTCAATCCTAAACAACCAACTAGGGTATAGTAACTCTGCTTTGAAGAAAATGCCATTTCTAGATGTATACAAGGCATCTAGCTTAACCCTCCTGTTATGTTGGGGGTCAAATAGATCCATTTGAAAGTAAAAAACAAAAATTCTTGGTATGAAATTTCTTATGCTTAGCTTAATAAGCGGAAGCAACATATCAAATACAAATGGTTTATTTCACATATTTGCAAACCCAACATGAACAGAAAAGGGGTCTTGTGTTGATTTATCAATGTCACTCCATAAATAGAAAACCTTTTTAAAAATGTATGTAATATAAAACTACTGTATTTCATATGTAGGTCTTTCCAATGTGCATTAAAAAAAAAGCTTTAACATGCTATTTACAACAACTACAAAAAAATCCTCATTGAACCATGATCTGTGAGAGGTAAAGAACACCGTCACATTCAATACTGACAGGAATGGTTGGTATTGGAGTTAATAATGAGATGTTTGAGTTTCTGCCATTTTTGGATAATTAAACATGAACATCATTGCTGTTCCTGACAAACAAACCTAACAGGAGGCTTAGAAGATCTACAAAATCCCCATTGAGGCAAGAAGGGAGGCAGGTTACCAGGTTGACTAGTCCTGACCCGACTAATCTACGGTTGGTTGGCTAACTCTGCTTCATTGAGGAGATCCTTAAAACCTGTAGTGAGAGGATCTTAACCCAAACTATGCTATTTTTAGTTATGGTGTGTACACCTAAACAGAGTTTTTTGCTGTGAAAACTGGCAGCAAACCAAACTTAAGTCTTGTGGATTTTGAGACTCTTTGAAAGTGGATGTCTTTTCCATGACAACACAGAAGAAGTTATGTTAATTTCAACAGTATGGCAGCCTCAAAGCACAAGAGAGAACACACTGTATTTGTATGGGAACATATTAATGTGGAGAAGGATCAAATATTAAACAGTGATCAAAACCTCCAACCACGAAGGGACTTGAACCCTCAATCTTCTGATCCGAAGTCAGACGCCTTATCCATTAGGCCACATGGTCACTTAAATATAACAGCATATATCCATTTTACATCATTTTGCCTTCCATTCGTGTTGAGGATTGTAGTACTTCAGTAGTTTTGGCGCTGATGGCCACATTTCTGGTGTGTTGACATTCGTAGTTGTAAGCAGTTATCATTGACGAAAAAGTTATTTCTGATACGTGAGCTGATATTTGTCCAAACGGGCCTTTAGAACACAATGGAAACACCTTTAGATCCGAAACAGTCCTGTCGCCATGTTAGAGATAATTTATACATACTGAATGAAGTTACCGCCAAATATTGAGGTATTTCATTAACTCAGAGGAGAAACTCCTACAAACAGCCAGAAGCAACAAGCTAAACCTGAGCTCCTGTTAACGTCTTGTATCATTAATCGAAGCTCTAAGTATGAGTAAAGTTTTATTTTTATGGACATCCATGTTTGCAGCCCAAATAGATTCAACATTTGTCTTTTGTTCTTTGTGATGTTTTGGGGTAAATATTGTTTCTACTTTCCCAAATCACTTCACACAACCCAAAGTAAAGCTGTTTGTGCATCTGTTCATGAAACGTCATACATTTCAGACTTGTGCCATGTTAAGAGTGATAAGAGAAGTGCTACAAACTCTGATTTAGTGAGATTGTTGTTGCAAATTTTACAGGAATCTGAGCAGTTCTTATTCAGAAGTGAAGCAGACGCATTCAGTTGCTGTTGCATCACAAATGATGCGTTCAAGAACTATTTGAAAGCTAATAAATCTGATGATTCTGTCTGTTCTTACAGCTTCTGGTTGATAAATGGTGTCGTTTTTGGCGAGTTTTTAAAGAGAACCTACCAGCAGGTTCATGGATTTAAAGGGTTAAATAGCTAGACGAAGGTTGTTTTCGAAAAATATTTGACATTGTTATTAAATTATTCTTGATTTGGACTGTTTTCTGTAGTTGAAGCTCAATAAACAGAAACCAAATGAATTCGTTTAAGCTGGTTTTAAAAGTGGTGTCTCCAAAACGCTACAGAGAACACATCACATAATGATCTTATACATTTGACAGATCCTTAATAAAATGTCCACCTTTAAAATTAATGGAATATTCCTAATGGAACAGTTAAAAAAAAAATAAATAAATCGCTGTTATTAAACAATAATAAACTTTTAATTTGAGGTTATGTTGTGCATATTATGAGTTTTTACATGGAATTTGACCAATCAAAGACACTCGGCACTGCAAATTCTAGCCTGAAAGCAGAAAAAGGAACATTTTTCAGTAAAATTCTTGTTCAGACCTGGTTCCTCAAAAGGTTCCTGCAGTAGAAATGCATCTTTAGCCTCAAGTTGAACTGTTTCCATCTGTACCTTCATCTTTATTTATCACCGACTTGTATAAAAGGAGCTATAAGTTTTAATTTGTCATTTTGATCGATCGATTGATCAGGAAACTTGGTTCCAAACGGCAGCGGAGGAAGAACAAAGCCTGTAGATGAGCTCTGGTGTCTCTGCTGCTGAAAAATCGCACACATTAACATATTAATTGAGATTTCCCCCAACAATCGTGTTTTTCCAATGGAAGCCGCGTCGGTCGGAGGAGGAATTTAATGAGAACGTTAACGTTTTGGAGAAAAAGCATTTATCTCACCCTGTTCGCCCCCCCGGCTTATGTAATCTGGCCTCTCATTCACCGCCGCCGCCGTGTGATTGTTTGAAATGAAAAAGCCATTTTTTGCGGCGGGCGGCGCTTTCTGTTCGTCGTTGTCGAAGTCTCCGAGGGGTCACCGGAGGTCGAGGGAATTATGATTACGCTACAGCCTTCGCTGCTCGTCCAGCGGCTCCATATTCCCCCGGTGACCTTCCATAAAGACGGCGATGATGAGGGCAGATCGCTCAGCGGGGCAACATGAATGCCCCGTTAGGAGACGAGAGTCGTCGTCGTTCGGTTCACGAGGTTCGTCTCGACAAGATGGGGGTCGTTTTGTTCTTCTCTCTAAAACAAGACGGTCTGTAAATGTAATGAGGCTGGACGGAGAGTTTACTGACATCTAGGTGACGCTGAGATTCTATCGCACGATGAAAACCAACAAGTCAAAGAAAACGCAAACGAAGCCTCATTCAGGACGGATTTCACAAAGATTATTCAATCAAATCATTACAAATATAAATATTCTATGTCTCATTAAAAAAATCACCAATACAATAAATCATTTCCTCTGACAGAGTTCTTAAAATGCCAAAAATTTTCAGTTTTTGCGTGTTTTATTTCCTCCAACTTAAATCTGGAGCCTCATTCTTTAGTTTCAGCATCAACATCAGAGTTTTCTTTCAGCTCAGAGTGAAATTCAGCTTTTGTGGTGGAAAATCTGACAGACCAAAAAGAAATTAAAGACATGGGGAGAACTGTTGCACCACAGCAACTCTCAGAGGCCTAGTTTTAGTCTGAATTGGTTCACATTGCGTCAAACTGGTTCCATTAAACCTCTGAACCCCAAAACCCATCGGTGAGTTTTAAAGTCAAAAATAAAGAATAAAAAAAATCACAAAAATGACACCATTTACCAGCCAGGAACTTTAAAAACAGAAAGAATTAGCAGATTTTCAGCTCTCAGACGGTCGTTGAACTACTCATTTGTTCCATCGAAAAGCTTTGAAGAATAAAATCATGATATTTCATCAAAATCTATTCAATTTACAAGTCACAGTTAAAAAAAACTCTCCAATGATGAAGCATTTTCACCGGATTCTGTCAACAAATGTCCGGATTTCCAACCTTCTGACGGTCCTTGAACGTATCTTCTGATGTACCGTACCATCAGGAAAATTAACCAAATCTAAGCTAAAAATTATTTAATCAAACTCACTTTATCTAATTTAAAAATGACTAAAAAATCCAGTATTTGTTCTAACTAGATCCTTAAAAAACAAAAAAATCTGCTCTCCTTGATACAGCTGTGAAGCCATAATTGACTCAGCTGTGATTAACAGTGACGTATTAAAAATTCAGAGTTTTTGGTTGAACTGCAGGCAGTGTTTACACAGAGCAGAAAGGAAAGTATATGGAAAATGGCAAAAATGCAGCTTTTGTGGTAGAAAATCTGAGAATACAGGCCTGATTGGGAACCAATACAAGGACAGAAACTGGTCTAAGGCGTTAGGAGAATTCTCCTAACAGGAAGTACAGCTGAGGAATGGTTTTAGTCTGAAAATTAATCTGTAACAAACTATAGACATATCAATTTTGTTATTAATATTATTATTGTATTATTAATATTGTTAGTTTATTTTTGTAATTGTATTTATATTGTTCAGGTATTCCAAAAAAAAATAGAAAAAACCTATGAAATAAAAAGGAAACATTCTGTAATTTTTAATTATTTTTTTGGGCAGAGCAACCAGTGTTTTTAAATGTAGCGTTTCCAATTAAAAGACCACTTCATGTAGAATACCAGTCCACAATATTAGCTAATACAGCAGGGCCAGCCTTCTTTGTTTCTTACTCTTAGACGACTTTATTAATCCTTCAAGGAAAATTAAGTTGTCACAGGAGTGTGGATATTCAATAAAGAGGTAAACAGTAAGACAACACAGAATATTAGGGTATAAGGTGGAGGGAAATTAGAATAAAAATAATAAAGTGAAATAAGATAAAAATATAGAAAATATTATACAGAAAAAAATCAACAGAATATACAAGAGTGATACAGAAATGCGCAAATTCTGTGCATTTATGGTTAAAAAACAGTTGACTTGATGGTTGCTGGATCAACTGGTTGAAAATGTTACTAATATGATTCCTGTGTGCTGTCTGTACAGGAGTGTAGCTGGTTATTTATGTCTTTTACAGTGAATTACATTCATTCCTGCTGGAAGTTGTTTAACTAGAACATCTGTAGGATCTCCAGCAGTGACAGAGAGGAGTTCGTGAAACATCAGCAGACAGATAAAGACTCACCCTCCTGGAGACGGCTGGTTCGCTGGCCAGAGAAATGGAGTCGCTCCTCAGAGACATGAGGTCGCTGCAGGTCATATCTCCTCCGTCGCTGCCGGAGCTCAGGATCGGGTCGGTCATCACGCCGACGGCTGCAGGAATCACCAGATCTGACGGACGCTCTGGTTTCTGAGGTGCTGCTGCTTCTACTGGACTCCCTGGTGCTGCTGGAGGCGGCATCCGCAACTGGAAAATAGAGTACACAAGTATACAGCAGCTGGATATAGTAGTTTCCACTTTTAATTGCTGCTCAATATTGAATCGTCAATTTAATTTGGCTTTTTGGACAAGAATGTACAAAAAAGACTTTTCGATGCCAAAGTGAAAACAGATTTCTACAAAGTTATGTCTTTAAAATGACTCATCTAAAGCAACATAAGTGAAGAAAGCTGGTGATAGAAGTCACACAATTAGTAAAATAAAGATTATTTGACTGCAGTGATTGTGGTATAAAGACTCCTGTATTTGGAAGGTCCAGTCACTGGTGAATCCTGGCAAAGTGGTCTCATGCTCAACCCATATACAGCGTTACAGCAGCGCTTCGAATGTTAGAACAATCTTGAAAACACAAAAATTTGAACCCATTTTTCTCAAAAACTACAGAAAGTGGGTTAGACCACTCTGCTTCTAAACCTTCTTCAAATATCCTCAGAGTTACTGTGAGACCAATGGGTTGGTTTGTATAAAGCACTAGAATGTTGATCAAACTGTTATGACCTGCATTTCAACGGTTTGTTTTGTTGTTTACCATTTTCGAGGGTAGAAATGGCACTTTTTTGTTAACCTGTTGGTCCGTTTACTTTGCCAAAGATGTTTTGTTTACCATTTTTAGTGGCCACGGTTCCCTGGAGTTTACTTGAAATAATATTTTCAAGACATTGAAACTGCTTGAGTTTAGCAAAAGTCTTAAAATATTGAATGTAACAGCTATAACTGGACTTTGCACAAATCTGTGAATGTAGTAGAAAAATAAACATTTTTGTTTTTAATTGACGTATGTGTCTATTCATCCATTCAGCCATCAACTAAAATTTATTTGAATTGAAAAACTTTGCTTGTGTCAAATATTGCTATTTGATAAACATGCGATTAATGGAGATTAAATCACTACAAAGCGTCTGATTAGATTAAGTTTTTACTTGCGTCCCACCACTATTTTTCATGCATGTAGTAATATTAGTTTACAGGTTAACAGCTACATAGCTAATTAGTCAAACAGCTTAAAAATGTTATAAGTAGAAAGTTATAAATAGAATAGAAGAACAGAATAGGTCTTTATTGTCACTGTTACCAAAACAATGAAAATCAGTTTAGCATTCTCCGTATGAGCAGCATTAAAAAATAAACTATATAAAGCAATATTAAACACAGTCTAAAAAATACATACAACCGAAATATATACAAAAGAGCAAATATGGACCAGAATGGAAGCAAATACACTACCGTTCAAAAGTTTGGGGTCACCCACACAATTTCATGTTTTCCATCGAAATTCACGCTTTTATCCATGTGCTAACATAACTGCACAAGGGTTTTCTAATCATCAGTTAGCCTTTCAACACCATCAGCTAGCACAATGTAGCATTAGAACACAGGAGTGATGGTTGCTGGAAATGTTCCTCTGTACCCCTATGGAGATATTCCATTAAAAATCAGCTGTTTCCAGCTAGAATAGTCAGTTAGCACATTAACAATGTCTACACTGGATTTATCATTCATTTAATGGTATCTTCACTGAAAAAAAACTGCTTTTCTTTCAAAAATAAGGACATTTCTAAGTGCCCCCAAACTTTTGAACAGCAGTGTATACAATATAGAATCAGTTGTGTGGATAGAGACCTGTATGACACGTACGAAATAATCCGACAGAAAATACGTTTCCTTCAAAACAAATTGAGAATCCAGTTTAGTTGTGTAGAAGCGTGATTTTGTCAAGACTGGGTTACCACATGACACAAACCACCACTTATCTCTTCTAATTTTTACTCTTGTCCCTCAAACACCTCTGAAGTTTCGCCACATTAGCATATGAGAAGATGTTTGGCGCTCGACAAAATGTCCGCCTGAGTATGGCGTTCGTCTTTACACGAGGCCGGCGCTGTGATTCACCACGCCGGCCTGTTGACTACAATTAGGCCCCAGTTGGCAACAGACATCAGCAGTTGCAGTTTAACATCTCACGGAGCCGTGATTGTCCTTTAACTGCTGAGGACTGCTGTCCCTGGAGAGCTAATTACAGCTCAACACTCACTACTGTCCCCCGCAACGCACAGAAACACACATTTACGTACGCGGGGCGGCTCAGATCCACTTAAACCGGGAAAGCCTGATGAAACACGTCACTCTCATCACCGTGATTCCACATAACGGCTCCAGCGCTGCGAGTTACTGTAAATAATAACGACACTGCTTTACACTTCAAACAAGGTTCCAGCTTCTCTTTTAATTCAGATGTAATCATCACATGGAGGCCTCAGGTTTACATGGTGTGCAGAGTCACCAAGGTTCACGGGTGCAGATTTAATACTGGATGCAAACCGGGAAACCTGCAGCTAATTAGCGTTAGTTAGCATCACTAACTGTCTTTACATGGAGGACGGTGTTTGCGCAGGTGAACGAAACCCCACCGGAGATTTTTTCTGTCATTAGAAAGCAGGAAAGACCTCATTGTAATGTGACACAAAGCAGGTTTTAATTGGTGCTGCTGACTGTCACAGTGTGGATCAAAGTGTCCTGAAACCTCAACACCATACATGGTACTGTAAGTAAAGGCAAAAGGACAAGGAGTGAGCAGTGTGACGGCTTGGAAGCGACTAAAACAACTTAATTACGCTACGAAGAAGACTAAAAGAAGAAGATCCTACTTGTGTAAAATTCTACTTCTGAAAATTACATCTTGCCGCCAGTGACTTTACATGCCGTTTTCATTTGTCCGATTATGACACATTTAAAGACAAACCCCAAACCACAGTTACTGTTTAAACCAAAGTAATGTTTGACATGTTTCAGCAACAGCAACTGGTGAAACTTTATTGCTACTGCAGGATCTTGGGGAAGGAGCAAGGTGGTGCGACGGTATACAGTTGGCCTTTTAAGCCTTTTGTTTGTGTGGGATCTAACAGCCTTAAACCCTGACATTAACTCAGAGTGCACCAAAATAAACTAGCAATACTAGCTACTGGATGTAACTCCAGTTCTATGAGCACTTAGGACACAAAACAATGAAGATTCATGTTAGTCTAAATGGTGAATTTCACATCTTCAATGAGATAAAGACTACTACTGGGCAAGGACATCGAGGAAAAAAAAGGAACTTCTTGTCCTCTCAATGGCATCCAGCAGTTTGTTAGGTACAATCAGAAGTATGTAGCCTGCAGTAGGTACTTTTTAATTTACCAGGAAAGAGGTTCTACATAGACAGTTCTTCGACAAAAGTTAAGACTGCCTTAAAACGTGCCAAACACCCCTAGTTTCTGAGTGTCCCTTAGGCTTTACCTATGATGCCAATGAAAATAGGGATGTCCCAATCAAGTTGTTTTTGGTCCCCAATCCAACTGAGTTGAGCAAGGTGGTTCTTTTGAGGCTTTTTGTTTGTGTAGGATGCGACAGCCTTAAAACCTGACATTAACTCAGAGTGCACCAAAACAACTACAAAGACTAGCTACTGGATATAACTCCAGTTCTATGAGCACTTGGGAAATATAACAATGATGGTTCATGCTAGCCTATACGGTGAATTTTACGTTTCCGATGAGATAAAGACTACTAGTGGACAAGGACATCGAGAAAAAAATAGAACTCCTTGTCCTGTCATTGGCATCCGGCAGTTTTTTAGGGATGCTCAGAAATTTAGTTCTACATGGACAGTTCTTTTACAAAGGTTTAAGATGAAGGTGTGATGCACTTTTAGTTGCGGTTGAAGCTGTTGCATCTTAAAAGAAAGGCTGAAAATGCCATAAAGGTACCAAGTTTCTGCAGAGGAAAGTTGCCTAAAATGACCAAAACATCCCTAATTTAACAGCAACTGGTGCGTTTTCATCCATGGGTATTTTCAGTCACTGCTGCTGCTTGAATCAGTCTAAAGGATGCACATCTCAGACATGTCGTATAAACCCCCTCCACATAACTATTTTGTCTGAGTGAGGATGTGCTTCCTCGCTTTGCATCGAGCTCCAGTCTGGTTTTTATTTCATTTCTCTGTCGTCCTCAGTCTGAGTTTCCCTCCAGGACACGTTGGAGCAGATCTGAGTATGAAATCCAGCTGCATGTGTGACCTCTGCAGCGACAGATGTGATGCAGCAGCAGCAGCGGTGGAGGCTAATACCTGCAGAAGGCGGAGGGTTAACCCCGATAAGGTGCAGCGCCGAGCGAATCCCCCGGTGAACACTCAGGCCTGTAAATTGTTTATCAGACACTAATGCAGGAGCCTAATCCTATTTGCATTCATATTAGTTCCCCCATATCGCCATCTGAGGGAATTACTTATTTGAATTCTTCTGAGGGGTAAATAACTTTATGCATGATATCAGTATCTTCATAATTCACATCAGTAAAGTCAATTTGGTTTAAGTGCTCCTCCGCCGTGTGCCGCCGAGCTGCAGAGGAAACTTATTTGGAGGCGGCTCGGCTCACTGAGCGTGCTCACAGGAGGGCGGGGGGGATGGAAATCTATGGGAGAGTCGAGGCGCTCGCATGTTTCCCCCTTCAGAGGCAGCTCCACCAGCATCCGACCACTTCCTTCCACTCAGCTCAGCGTCTAAACTGCCCAGTGAGGGAGGAAACGCTGCTGATCTGACCTCTAAAGGCCAAAATGAGCTGCTCGTTACTGATCCTCCACCACAGATATCACCTCCAGTATTCAAAGGATTAGTTAATTGACAGGAAACTTGAATTAATTCTGTTTTTAAAATACAAAATTGTTAAATTGCAGCATCTCAGACATGAGCATTATTTAGTTTCCTTATTTCTGTGATCAGAACCACAAAATGTTGTGGTTTTCACAGCTGATCAGTAAACAATCTGAATACATGCTCTATCCAGTGCTATTTTTTTTTATTTGAATTACTTATCTAATCACAGAAATTAGATAAATACAGCCTTTAGTTTTATTTCCTATTATTTTCTTTGCTATGTTCACATCCACCCAGAATTGTGCAACATCTCACAATAGTACAATAGTAAACAAGAAAAGCACCCAGAGAGTGCAGCACTCCACCAAGGCTGCTCGGTTGTTGGATCATTTCCGACGGATGAAATCTTGAAAAAATTTGTGGGAGAAATCACAGCACCATAGAATGTGTCCATTTAATATAGATACCCACAAACAAAATGACCTTGCACTGAGCACAGGCGTGTTATACGTGTGTAAGTTATGTACGGATACCGAATCTCATTACCTAAATATGTAGCAGAATTGATGGGACTCAGAAACACCCCCACAATTTAATCAGTTGTTCCTTTTATGATTTCCGACAGATAAGTCCTGATAAGTCCACAGCAGTGGATTTGTAGTAGGATAACAATCATGTGATTGTCAGCAGGCAGCTGATGTAGTGTTCACTTGTTGTCATGGTTACAGTAACGCCATGCCGCTATCTGGCAATGATACAGAAATCTTTAACAAATCCGTAGATCCAGACTATAAACTGCATCACTGCCAAAATCTAATCATTTAGTCCTTGTCATTTCTGATCCTCCCTGAAAATTTCATCCAAATCCGTTAGTCCGTTTTTGAGTAATGTTGCTAACAGACAGACAGACAGACAAACCAATGCAGATCATCACATAACTCCGCCTCCTTGGCAGAGTAATAATCTTCCTCTGTTTCTGAGATGAGCTGCTTCAGGTCAGTTTTATTTTCTCATTTTAAAGCAACCTATTCAGGCTCTTAATATGTGCATATTTTTAATGTTTAGTTTATCTGTGCTACAAATAATTGGGAATCAAAGTGTTTGAGTTGCTTTCTCTACTGATGGAATTACTGGATTATTGGATTATCTGGGTCTTTGTGCCAGATTTTTAACAGCAGCTGAGGTTTAGGGGAAGGAGAGGAGTCACATTGCTTATATGTAAACAACATACAAATATATATTTTTATATAAATATTCTTCTATGAACAGTGATTGAAAATGACTTTAAACAGCATCTGAAAACAACCTTAAAGACAGGCTGAAAAGGAAAGTAAAACAACGAAACACGACTTAATAAAGCAAGTGAAAACAACTATCAACAGCGCCTAAAAATGACTTTATACAGCAACTAAAAACAAAGTAAACAATGACTGAAAGCGACAGTAAAGCAGCATAATACAACTTTAAACCGCAAATGAAAATTACTTTACACAGCAACTAAAAATGAAACAGCAAGTGAAAATGACTTTATAAGTAACAGAAAATGAAAGTAAACAGCAATGGAAAACAAAGGAAATAGTGACTTAAAGCGACAGTAAACAGCAGTTGACAAAGACTCAAAATGACCTTAAACAGTGACTAATAAAGAAAGTAAACAGTGACTGAAAACCAAAGTAAAGTGACTGAACACAACCTAAAACAGCGGCTGAAAACAGCTATCAACAGCGACGGAGAACAACCGAAAATGACACTAAACAGTGACTGAAAACGCAAAAAACAAAAGGACCATACCAGACTCAAACCCCTTTTTCCCGACTTACAGTCCCAAAGTTTATGACTCTTCCATCCTCTAAACACTGACACGTTTAATTACAGAAAAATTTGTTTCGCAAAGCTAAAATCACGGCTGTCGTCTTATTTCATTTAAAGTTAACGTGGCTTTTTAAAGACACATCACTGATTAATGATCCCCGTCGTGTGTAAAATATTACATGTGAAAAGTTGTGGTTTTATGAGCCGTTAACGTTGGAAACTGTCAGGAGCGTTTGTGATGAAAGGCGTCGAGATCAGGATCCAACATGGAAATAAGAATATTTAAAATAGTTCACCGTGAACAAACGCAATAATGAAAAACACGCTTAAATCCGTGACGAGCGGAGACGTGGATGCATAATTACGGCTTCTAAACCCACAAACTCTGAGGACAGTAACAGGGAAATGAGAGGGAATGTGCTGGGAGGTGGTTCTGAAGAAGCGGGAGGGTGTCAGGCTGATGAAGAAAGGCTGTCAGGAAGGCCGGGCTTTGAACGTGATCAGAGGCGGCGTTTAAACAAAGAACAAAGGCAGCAAATGTGGAGGGAGAAGCGCTACCTGAGAGCCGCCAACAAAGACGACACTGAAGCCATGAATAAACATGAGCGCCTGATTATTTCCCATCAGGCCCTGCTGTCTCCGGACTCACCTCATCGGCCTCCGTGACGACCAGCGACGGCACGCTGCCACCTTCGTCCTGATTGGCCGTCGCGGACGTCAGGTGACGCTCAGAGTCCCGTTCCAGGTGATGAACCGAGTGATGCTCTGTTCGGTCCTGATGCTGAGGTGAAGCTGGAAACAGACAGAACGGATTATAAAAACACATCATGTGATTAACCAATGACTCTGTTTGTTTATTTACGTGTTTATTTATATGTTTTTATGTTTGTTTGCTGCAGGTAAAGAACATTAAAGGTGACATTTTCCGTCTTTTCATGCATTCCACTCTACAATTTCTTCTCTTTTTAGATATTTTATTCTAAAAATACACAATATACATACATATATATCCAATGTATTTACTCTCACATTGTCGTATGCATTTACATATATTAATTTTATCAGCCTTTTGCTAAAAGCGAAAGTGAAAAGAAACTGAAAATGGCTTTAATCAGTGACTGAAAAGAACCTTAAACAGTGACTGAAAGTGAAAGTAAAGTGTGGCTAAAAATGACCTTAAACGGCAGCTGAAATCAATGGAAAACAACTTCACACAGTGATGGAAAATGACTTCGAACAGAGGCGGAAAACAACTGCAAACAGCTACACAGTGACTAAAAACAAAAGTAAAGTGACTGAACACGGCTGTACAATGACTGAAAATGACTGAAATTACTTTAAAGAGCAGCAACTGAAAATTAAGGCAACAGTGACTGAAAAACCACAAACTTTAAACAGGGACTAAAAGCAACTTTACACAGCAACTACAGACAAAAGCAAATGACGGAAATGACCTTAAAGAGCAGCAACTGAAAATTAAAGTAACAGTGACTGAAAAACACAGAAGACAGCTTTGAACAGCAACTGAAAATAGACTTCAAACGGACTTAAAACAACTTTACACAGCAACTACAGACAAAAGCAAGGGACTGAAATGAAAGTAAAGTCACTGAACACAACTTTAACAGTGACTGAAAATGACTCAATACGACTTCAAACAGCAGCTCAAAAATGACTTTAAATAATGACTGAAAACAACTGAAAGTAAATTCAAAAACTGACTGAAAACAGCTGAAAATGACTTTAAACAGCAACTGAAAACGGCTCAATATGACTTCAAACAGTGACTGAAAACTGCTTTAAACGGTGACAGAAAATGAAAACAAAGCAAAAAATTTCAGTGTTGTTGGGTTAGACGTTCATGTTCACCTTTTTCTAGCTCAAATATTTGATGTATTTTTAGTTATTTTACATGTCAACAATGCATCTACAATATATGGAACTGTCAACAAATGAATCATATTTAAAAAATATAAATCATTTATTTTAATTTACTGCAGGTAAACACACACACATATCTGTCATTTTCCACTAATTCTTATTTCCTTCTTGTTACATTATTTAAAGGAGAACATAATAACTGCATTTTTATATAGTAATATAAACACATTCTATTAGTCTTTTGGGTTTAGGGGCCACATTAATATTTGATTCACACATTTAGTTTTGTCTAAGCGACAGTCCTGCGACCACAGACGCTAACTTCACCACCAGATGAAGGATTTCTGTTAGTAAACAGAGCCTGCAGTAGATCTTTGAATTGTTCTTCTAAACTCCCTCCTGGCTCCTCGGTGGTTTCGTCGGTCGCGTAGAGACGCTTTTGGTTTCACGCTTTCATGACGCTGTGCAGAAGCTGCAGCTTTTCAGAGCAAAGGTGTGATCACACCTCAGCAAACGCTTCCTGTTGTGGTCGCCGGCTGCACTTTGACCAACTCCTCAGCACAAACAAACTACTGCGTCTGAAGAAGCAGGACTTATTGTTCTGTCTGTGTTTACTGAACAAAGAAGCTTTACTTTGTCTGTGAATCCACTGAAGCTCAACAAACTGACAACAATTAAACACAATCTGCATCCAGTTGTGACATTCAGAAACACGGCTGCCTTATTGTGGCCATGAGATCTAAAAAAAAATTAATTTAGTGTAGCTGAAAATGACTGAAAATGACTTTATTGACTAAAGACAACAGTTACTCACTGAAATGAAATAAAAGCAGAGCAACTAAACACAACAGTGACTGAAAACAAGTTTAAAAAGCCTAGAACAAAGAGCAGCAACAGCAACTGAAAACTGCTGAAAACGACTTTAAGCAGTGACTGAAAACTAAACAGTGATTGAAAACGACTGATTATTTTAAATGGCAAGTGAAGACCAAAGCAACAGTGACCAAAAATGTCTTTAAACAGTGACGGAAGACGACTGAATATTATTTGAAACAGCCACTGAAGAAGAAAGCAACAGTGACTAAAAATACATTTGAACACTGACTGAGAACCACTTACACACCAACTGAAAAGACTAAACAATGACTGAAAACAACTGAAAATGACTTTACAGCGACTGAAAATGAAAGTAAGCAGCACCTGAAAATGACTAAAAACAGTAAACGAAAACAACTGAAAATTATACAGCGACTAAAAACTAAAGTGACTGAAATAAAAGTAAAGCGACTGAACAGAACCGTTGCAGACTGAAAACGACTTTAAACAGCAACTGAAAACTGCTAAAATGACTTTAGACACTAACTGAAAACAAACAGTAACTGAAAAAGACTGAAGATTATTTTAAACAGCGAGTGTAGAAGAAATCATCAGTGACAAAAACGCCTTTAAACAGTGACTGAAAGGGACTTTACACAACAACTAAAAACAAGTGACTAGTAAAACTAAAGCAACTGCACACAGCCGTTACAGTGACTGAAAAAGACTTTAGACAAGAACTGAAAAACGACTGAAGACTACTCTACTGACTAAAACTGAAGCTAACAGTGACAAAAAACGCCTTTGAAAAAGTGACTGAAAATAACTTCACACAACTAAAAAACTGAAAATGACTTTACAGCAACTGAAAATGAAAGTAAACAGCCCCTGAAAACGACTATAAACAGTAATTGAAACAACTGAAAATGACTTAACACAACAGCTAAAAACATAAGTGATAAAACGAAAGCGGAGCAACTAAACGCAACCTTTACAGTGACTGAAATCGACTTTAAACACCAACTGAAATCAGCTGAAAATGACTTTAAACAGCCACTAAAAACAAGAGTAAAGAAACTACTGAAAACGACTGAAGATTATCTTAAACGAGTGAAGAAGAAAGCAACAATGACAAAAACGCCTTTAAGCAGTGACTGAAAACGATGTCATACAACAACTGACCACTAAACAGTGACGGAAAACAACTGAAAATTACTTTAAATAGTGACTGAAAATGAAAGTAAACAGTGAATAATAACAACTGGACATGACTCCAAACGGAAACTGAAAATTACTTTAAACAGTCACCAAAAACGAAAACAAAACAAATAGATTTATGCTCTTAGATTTTACCTCCGTCCACAGAGTCCTGAATCTGCTCCAGATCCTGGACTGGACTTGGACCTGAACATTCAGGACTCTGTTGGTTCTGGTCCTGATGGAGACTCTGAGGGTCCAGTTTCAGGTCTTCATCCAGAGGAGACGACTGAGGCGAACCTTCCATTGTCCCAAGAGTTTGGATCTGAAATAAGAAACACGGGTGAAAACACATTCAAAGTTCTTTAAGACGCCTCAATCGATGCAAAAACTTTGTCTGTACAACAATTTTCAAACAAAACAGCATCACAAAGTGACTGAGAAAACACAGGATTTAGAGACGAATGCACAGAAAAACAAGAAAATTAGACAAAAACAAAATCAGAGACGGTAGTTAAGATATAGAAAGATAAAAATAAATTATGGAGTTTTTGTTGTCTCCAATCTGATTTGAGTCATTTAATATTTGGTATCTGCTAATATCTAATACTAGTTTTCAAGTGTTCAAGTGTTAGATAAGCTGTAGTCCCTGGTTGTGAGTCTTGTTAGGTGGGTTGAGCTTGTAAAGGGGCACCATGATGAAGACTTCTGTGACGTTTAATGACCTCCTGGCCAGAACACACATGATAAAGCAACTCGGATTTAATGTTTCATACTGGGGGGCTCAATTTGTATCAAAAATAATACATTTTTAGTCGGCACTGCTGCTTTTATTAATGAGAATACTCAAATTTGCGACACCTGTGCAACTGAGATCAGCCAACATGTGCATATAATCATTGTTTTCATACCACTGTTGACTTCTTTTATTCAATTTGTCAATTATCATTTCAATTAATTCACTTTTATATAGTGAGAAAGCAGTGAATGAAACATCTTTATATGTCTGTTAATGCCTGAATGCCAAAAACACTTAGTTTCCTTTAATGCAACAACAAAGAAAAGCATCAAATCGTCACGTCTGACGGGCTGGAAGCAGAGAAGACATTTGCAACAATTACCGATTAATTTTCTGTTGATTCTGCATCATCTCCTGTCACTCCTCTCTGATGACTGATGGCGTTTATTCGACGGCAGCTAACATTCGATGATGTGCAGCAGCGTAAACAAACAGCGGATCCTAATGTACAGCAGTTTGAAGTCGGCGTGTAACATCTGAGGCCATTATCCACTCTGTGAAGTGTCTCACTTCCAACGCTTAATGGAGAAATCCCAGGGGTGGTAATTATGTTTGAGCACAGATAACAAGGGCTGCGTTTCATACTTGAATAATAACTATTAAAAAGAGTGTTTTCCAATTAATTAAACACACTGTCTTTAAGTAACCTCTGGACATTTGCCCCGTGGGCTAAGCTAATTTATGAGCTGCTGGGGGGAAACAAACGAGCGCCGCTTTCATGTGAAAATCCTCACAAAAGAGTCGGTACCGCGGAGAATATGGAGGCAGAATATTCAACTTTGTACATGCAAATTGTTAACATAACTTTTTGATATGATAAAACCGCAGCGCAGTGTCATCTCGTGGGCAGGCCTACTGGGGGTCTCGAACTTGGCGATGATGAAAGAGTCATCCCAGCTTTTTTTTTTTTTTCTTTCCGAGCCATTGCTTCCTCCTGCGGTTTAATATCACCGAGGAGGAGGCGAGCCGAGCTTTAATGAAAGATGCTTAAAAAAGCGTGAAAATGCCAAAGCTAATCTGCTCGACCCGTCTGCAGGAGGAGCAGCTTCAAATCGAAATCGCTTCATTTCACCCCGTCAGGGCAGCCGGGCTCGGAGAGGCTGCGTCTGCACATCGCTCAGGCTTCATTAGGCCAAATCAATATTCGTTTAGCATGGCGGGTTGTAGAGCTCCGCAGCGAGTCGTCTTAATGAGGAGCTTTTACAGAAGAACTGCCAGCTCAAGCTTTTTCTTTTGTTACAGTTAAAACAGCATTTTTCTGCAGGTGAAGCTTCCCCTGAAAGGCTGTGTGAAATTTAACCTCCACTGTTTCTATCATTTAAGCAGAAGCTAACAATAAACAATAACCAACAAAAAGTTTGCCAAAATCAAGAATTGACAAAAAATCTTCACAAATTTGCTGCGAATTTTTGAATTTTTGACTATTTAAGTGACTAGAAACAAAGGTTTTCAGCACACAAACCCTCCTGTTAGTTTTGTTTCTCAGAAACAGCAATGACTTTCATGTTTAATTATCCAAAAATGGCAGAAAGGGGCACCATGATGAAGACTTCTGTGATGTTAAATGACCTCCTGGCCAGCACACATACGATAAATCAAGTCATAATCAACTGGGATTTAATGTTTTAAACTAGGGTGCTCAATTTGTATCAAAATAATACATTCTTATTTGCTAATGCTGCTTCTACTAAGAAAATTACTCAAATTTGCAACACCTGTGTGACTGAGATCAGTGAACGTGTGCAGATAATCATTGCTTTCATACAGTGACTTATTTTTTCAATTTTCCAATTATTCTTTCAATTAATTAATTTTATTTGGTGAGAAAACAGCAAATGAAACATCTTTCTATATCTGATAATTTCTGAATGCCAAAAATATTCAGTTTCTGTTGTTTAGGTTTATTATGGAGGTTTAGCTAGGAAAGGGGCACCGTGATGAAGACTTTTGTGATGTTTAATGACCTCCTGGTCAGCACACATACTATAAATCAACTGGGATTTAGTGTTTAATACCGAGAGGCTCAATTTAAATTAAAAATAATACATTCTTAGTCGATAATGCTGCATTTATTTTGAAAATTACTCAAACTTACGACACCTGTGTGACTGAGATCAGCTAATGTGTGAAGACAATCGTTTTCATACATTTGAGGTCTGAATCTTCAATACGGTCTTTCTAAAGTGTTTGTTTTGGATTGTTTATAAGACAAAATACTTGACTGTTCAATTTAGAAAAGATGCAGTTATTGTCAGTCAATTGAATTTAGAATCATGAAATATTCTGGTAGTGTACTGTACTGTCACTGAGAATAAACAAACAGATTACATCTTATTCCAGATTACAGATGCTCAGAGTTTAAGGCTCAGTATTCAGAAACAGTTTCAACTGTGTGACACAACATGCAGTAGTAATTGTATGTAAGGACACCACAAAACAGAAAAAGTTTGTCATGTATGGACAGATTCCCTGGCAACATTATACTTCCTGTCCACAAGACCTCAAGGCATCATGGGATTTGTATTTCCAAGCCCAGTGAGACAAAATAACTAAACTAGAGCTCTGCTTCTTCCGAGATCTACTGCATGTTTCCGGCGTGTCGCCCTAAATAGCTGCTGGACAGTTCAGTAATTACCATCAACAGCAATTAATCAGTGAAGCTGATGACAGCGACCCGACACCTGAAGGTCGCCGCTCTCTGCTCTCACCTGGAATCCCTGCAGCTCGGCCTCGTCCTGGAATCAGCCCGTCTGTCGGTTCATCCGGAGGAGAGTCCAGATGTTGGTTCCTCCATGAACACAGCAGTCATACGTTCAGCCTTCGGTGTTTCCTCTGACCGGCACTCAGGAGACTTTCACTCTGCTCCTGCTGAGAGGAAAGTCTGCAGTCAGCCGCCGTTCTGCTAATTATAGGATCCACAAATGGGATTAGACGGAGGCTGCGTGAGATTAAACACTCACACCTTTAAACTACATCCTCAGCCGACCGCATCGCCTCCACCTGTACATAGATAATAGAGTACACAGCTGAGAACTGGAGTATTTCCTGGAGAGTGATGCACAAAAGTGTCAAAAATATGGATTTGAATGCACAGGAAGTCAATAACGTGGATACTGGTGCATAGAAGGACCAATAACCTGGATATCAATACATAAATGGGTCAAAAACCTGGATGTTAGAGCACAAAAGTGTCTAAAACGTGGATATTAGTGTACAAAAGTACCAAAAACCTGGATATTAATGTAGAAAAGTGTCTAAAATATGGATATTAATACACAAATGGATCAAAAACCTGGATATTAGCGCACAAAAGTGTCTAAAACATGGATATTAGTGCATAAACGTCAAAAAACAAGTTATTAATCCACAAAAGTACCAATACACCGGATATTAATGCATGAAAGTAACAAAAACCTGGATATTAATACATAAACGGGTAAAAAACCTGAACGTTAATGCGCAAAACTGCCAAAAAACTGGATACTAGTGCACAAAAGTGTCTAAAACCTGGATATTAACACACAAACTTGTCAAAAACCTGGTTATTAATGTACAAAAGTACCAATAACCCGGACATTAATGCAGAAAAGTAACAAAAACCTGTACCGGTATATTAATGCACAAAAATGACAATAACCAGGATATTATCACATAAAAGTGTCAAATGCCGAGATAGTAACGTGCAGAAGTGTCAATAATCTGCATATTAATGCATAAAAGTGTAAAAAAATCTGCATGTTTACAAACAAAGGGACAAATAGCCTGAATATTAATGTACAAAAGTCTCAATAACCTGGATAGTGAAGCATGAAGATGTCAAATACCTGGACCTAAAACCTGGATTTAACACACAAAAGTGTTGAAACTGGCATATTTATGCACAAAAGGACCAATAGGACATTAAAGTACAAAACTCTCAAAAACCTGAATATTAATGCACAAAAGTGCCTAAAACCTGTTTTTTAACAGACAAAAGTGACCAAAACATGGACATGAACACACAACGATGTGAAGAAACTGAACATGAACACATAAAAGTAGTAAAAGCCTGGATGTTAATGTCAACTGATTGGTAGCAGAGAAAGTTTTAAATCTGATAACATGTCAACATCAAGCTGCTCCAACAAGTATTTCTACATTATTTAAAGTGTTATGTGCTAAATTATCACACTTAGAAACACAAGTTTTTAAGTTGATAAACGCTTTAAAAAGTTGAAATTATTCACAATATCAAGTCGATGCAACAATCAAACAACTAACAAACCTTAAAAATAAAGTTTGCAACTTAAAAAAAATCTTAAAAATTGATAAATTATTGTTATTGTTTGTTTTGTATCTTGCAACTGTGCTTGTAGGTAAGTGGTACGAATAATTACATGTGATTTTTTTAAAATTAAGTTTCTCCAAATACACTTAAATTGGTTAATTCAACAACAAAACTTTTTATTATTATTAATATTTTGGACTGCAGTTGAATACAACAGTATTTAAATACTGAAAAGAACAAATTTGAGTTTAAATTACGCACAATATTAAGTCGATGCAGGGATTTACTTTCACTTTAAGTCCACGTATCTGAGGACACTGCAGTACTTCTACTCGTGTGTTTACATGCAGTACTTTTGCTGGTACTTCTGTGTTTTTCTGCAGTAAATGTGTGATAATCCGTGCTGGAGGTGGAGCTCAGCTTCTCCTCTCTCTCCTCCCTCCGTCTCTCTCTCTTCAGTCTGTCTGCGGCTTCAGTGCAGTTCAGTTCCGCAGCAGCCGGAGCGGAAAACTCGCAGCAGAAAGCCGCTAAAAGTGAACCTGCGATGCTCCTGGATGCTCCTCCGCCTCCTCAGCCGCTCCTCTTCTCCTCCTCTTCCTCCCTCCGTCCCGCCGTCCGCTCTCCGATGTGACTTCGTCCGTGCGTAAAAGTCCGGCTCCGAGCGCGCCAAGCCCCGCCATGGCTTATCCTCAGGGTTTCCTCTTCCAGCCGTCCGTGTCTCTGGCTCTGCACTCCGCCTGCCCGTCCTTCGGCTCCGGGGTGATCCTGGGGCCGCGGACGGAGGAGCTCGGACGCTCCTCTTCGGGCTCCGCCTTCGCTCCGTACTCGGGATCGGCGAGTTCTCCCGGCTTCAACTCGCACCTGCCGTACGGCGGAGAGCCGCGGGCCGCCGCCACGCTCAACTCGTTTGTGGTGAGTGTCAGAACCGGAACCGGAGCGGGTTCTGGTTCTGGTTCTGGATTGTGGTTAAAGTCAGGGGTCACTTTCGGTGCGTAAAAGGAAAGAAAACGGAGAGATGTTGTGCGTAAAAAAGGATTTGGAGACATTTTATTTCTCACCCAACTCCAATTAGAGTCGAATCTAAATTTAGAACGTTTTGACTTTATGACCTAAATTATTTTTTATCCACACTTTTCTGGATTGTTTGTTAGTTTTTACATTTTTTACGAAGCTGGAGATATTTTAATAATTCATTTCACATTAAAATAGTTTTCTTTTCCTTTAAATCATTTGACAGTAACTTCCGTGTTTATTTTCTTCTTCTGTTCTTTTTTATCCATTTGTTCTGGAATGTTTGCGAAAAATTTCATGGTTTAGTTTTTTATGAAGCTAAAGTTTTTTTTGTTTTTGTTTTTTTTTTTTTTTTAAAAAAATCACATTTCAAATGAAACTATTAATTTCTTTCTCCTCAAATCATCTGACAGAAACTTCTGTTTATTTTCTTCTTCTGTTCTTGAAATTTTACATCTTTTTCTTGAACATTTTCAAATAATTTCACGTTATTAAAGCTGGAGATTAAAAATATATATAACATTTCAAATTAAAAGCATTGTTTTCTTTCTTCCTTAAATCATCTGACAGCAACTTCCGTGTTTACTTTCTCTTTCTGTTCTTTTTTAGTCCTTTTTTTTCCAGAATATTTGTGTATAATTTCACGTTTATTTCTCCACAAAGCTGGATCATTTCAAATAAAGATGTTTATTTTATTTCTCCTTAAATCATTTGACAGCAACTTCATTCTATTTTCTTCTTTTGTTCTTTTCATTTAGTTTTTTTTGTGCAGGAACTCTATTTGTCGTAAAATCTCAAAACTTGAAGCCTTAAACTCGCATCTTTATTTATACGTCAGCAGATTTAAAACCCTCAACATCTGTTAAGATGTTTCTGTGTGTAAACGTGTGTTTTAATCTGAAATGTCCTGATGGTGTAATTTAAAGGAGCTGACTTTGGCCTGTTTTTTTTTTGTGTGCAAATTAGATTTTGTTTGTGCGTTTGTTGTTATTTAACCTTTATTCGGCTGCGGTAGTCCCATTGAGATTATAGCTTTTGCAGAGGAGAGCTGCCAAGAAAGAGAGAGAGAAAGCAGCTTCAGCAGCGACGGAGACGCTAAATCTGCAGCAGACGAAGGCAGAGAGACGCAATTATAAGAGGAAAACACAAACAGGAGCCAGAAGCTGCAGATTTTAATGTGGTTTTTTTTGTTGTTGTTGTTCCAGAGTCCAGGTTACGATCCGTCCTCGGGCATCTCCGGATCCTTGGACTACCACCCGTTCGGGGCCCTGGGGCCTTACCCGTACGGAGACCCCACCTACAGGAAGAACGCCACCCGGGACGCCACGGCGACGCTCAAGGCCTGGCTGAACGAGCACCGCAAGAACCCGTACCCCACCAAAGGGGAGAAGATCATGCTGGCCATCATCACCAAGATGACCCTGACGCAGGTGTCCACGTGGTTCGCCAACGCCCGGAGGCGGCTGAAGAAGGAGAACAAGATGACCTGGACGCCCCGGAACCGGAGCGAGGACGAGGAGGACGAGGACAACATCGACCTGGAGAGGAACGACGAGGACGACGAGCCGATGAAGCCCAGCGGAGACGAGACGACGGAGCAGAAGAGCGAAGCCGGTGAGTGGTTCGAGGTTGTTCACGGAGGAACCTTCAGAGCAGTGAAGTTCTGCCGGAGCTGAATTATTTCACATGAATCTGCGTCAGAAGCCGTCGCTGCTAAAATCCAACATCATCTCGTTTGTTCTGCAGCAGCTCCCAAAAACCTGCATGTCTTTCTCCCCGTCTGTTGAGGATTTTTATTTGTTCCACCTGTAGTTTGTAGTTTGATTTACCGTCAAAATGTTCTCAAGAATAAAAACCAAAGAGAGAAAAGGGACACGTAGACGCACAAAATGAAACTGAACACCTTTAGAGCTGCCAGAATGAATCAATTAGCTCATTAACTGACTAATTCTACTGGTTTTTCAAGTAAAAATGCAAAAATTTACTATTATATTTCAATTATTTAGATCTTCTGCAGCAGTGAACTCAAACTTTGGGTTTTTGAACTTTGGACTCCGAGAAACTATTTCTTTTTTTTTTTTTTTTAAAGATTTTTTACCATTTTCTGACCAATTAATCAAAAATCTAATCAACAGATTTATCAGTAATGAAAACAATGTTTGGCTGCGACATTAATCAGAATATAACTGACTGGAAGAGAATTCGATCCGATTCTGCTTAAATGTGACAGTTTGATTATTTTCTTCATCATCTATGATTATTTACTGCAGTGAAAGAAGATTCAAGATGCTTTGCTTCAGGAAAAGTAGAAGTGCTGCACGATAAAAATACTCTAACGCAGTAAAAGCAGCACGCAGAGAATGCCAAAATCTGATTATAAACTCAGTAAAGTATCAATAATCTTGATGTCCCACATACTTTTTGTTTCAGTCTGAATCAGTTTCTTGAATATATTTAATTTGCAGCAAATTTTGAAAACAAAATGATTCATCTGTAGTCAACACTGATCATCAGCTGTCAGTTTGGGCTAAAAACGAGCCTTAAAATCAGTAACTGTGATGATTATTGTTCTATCAGTAATCAATTAACTGATTAATTAGTTCTGATATAGTTTCATGATTTTATTGTTTGTTTCAGCTGAACTCAGTTTGTTAAATAATCAATCAATGGAGGAAATCATCAATAATTGTGTTTTTTTTGTTTGACCTCAAGCTCCTGTTGACTCACATCTGTTCGGTTCTGACCCGTTTTGTTCTGTTCTGACCTGTACGGTTTTAACTAGCTCTGACCCAGTCGGTTCTGTTCTGGTCTGACTCGGCCGGTTTGGTTCTCTTCAGTTCTGGTCCGTTCTGTTCTGTCCCGTTCAGATCTGTTCTGACCCAGTCGGTCTTGTCCTCATGTGTTCCTGCCTCGTTGGTTTTGTTCTCTTCTGAGCCAGTTGGCTCGTTTCTGTTCAGATTCTCTCTTCTGTTCTAATCCGGTTGGTTCTTTTCCTGTTCTGTTCTGTAGTGTTCTGTTCTGACCTGTTTTGTTTTGTTCTGTCTTGACCCGTTCTGCTCTGCTCTGCTCTGTTCTGTTCTGACCCGTTCTGTTCTGCTCTGTTCTGACCCGTTCTGCTCTGTTCTGACCCATTCTGTTCTGTTCTGACCCGTTCTGTTCTGCTCTGTTCTGACCCGTTCTGCTCTGTTCTGACCCATTCTATTCTGTTCTGACCCATTCTGTTCTGACCCGTTCTGCTCTGTTCTGACCTGTTCTGTTCTGACCCGTTCTGCTCTATTCTGTTCTGACCCGTTCTGCTCTGTTCTGACCCATTCTGTTCTGTTCTGACCCATTCTGTTCTGACCCGTTCTGCTCTGTTCTGACCCGTTCTATTCTGCTCTGACCCATTCTATTCTGTTCTGACCTGTTCTGTTCTGACCCGTTCTCCTCTATTCTGTTCTGACCCGTTCTATTCTGTTCTGTTCTGACCCGTTCTGTTCTGACCCGTTCTATTCTGTTCTGTTCTGACCCGTTCTGTTCTGTTCTGACCCGTTCTGCTCTGTTCTCCCTGCAGTGGGTCGCCGGTCTTCGGACTCCTGTGGTTTGATGTTCCGGGACGACAGCGGCAGCGACACCGACCGCGGCTTCACTGATCCGGACTTTAAGGACTCCGGGGACCAGAGGTTGGGCCTCCTCCCGGGCCCCACCTCCACGCCGGGGGCCCCTCCTCCTGGCGCCGCTCAGGTCCCGCTCAGAGCCTCAGAACCGGACCTCACGTCATCGAGCCCGTCGTCTAAGGAGCCCTGCGGCGCCACCCAGAACCTGAACCCGACCCCCAAACCCAAACTCTGGTCTCTGGCTGAGATCGCCACGTCTTCGGACAAAACTAGAGGATGCAGTGACTCGGCGCCGGGCGGCGGGTCGGGGCCCCAGCAGGGCCCGGTTCCCCGGACCTCGTTCCCCCACAGCCCGGCGCTGCCCCGGCACCTGTACTACGGCGCCCCCTTCCTGCCCGGATACTCGGGCTACGGGCCCCTGGGACCCCTGAGCGGCTCCGGCCCTCATCTAAACGGATTACAGCAGACGGTTCTGCAGCGGGCCGAGGCGGCGGTCCGAGACTGTCGGCTCCGCAGCCAGAACCAGCTGGAGCTGCACGAGCTGAAGCGCGGCATGACGAACGTGTAGCGGCGCTTTTATTTATTCACGGGACCAACCGGATATCAAACTGGGGCCTCGCCGGGGCCGCGGACCTTATTTAGAACCACAAATATCCAACTCCAGACTGTTTTCTATGTTGATCAGATGTAATCTTTGTAGTGCGTTTCTGCACAGAACATGAAGTATCATTAAAAGCTAGTTTTATTAATACGGAACCGACCGGCTGACGTTCTTCAGTGGAAGATCTTTTAGAGAGCTGCTCTGTCGGGTTCTACGGAGAACCTGCAGCTGTAAAAAAAAACAAAACAAAAAACACTTTCCTCAACAGGTAAAGCTCCGTTTAGATGTTTCAGGTGGAGGCTCGGCCATTAAAAAGTAAAATAATCAGATGAAATTCCACTCCACACCTTTTTCACACTCATATTTACAACAATATTATACAGATCCAAGCTAATTCTGCATTTAACTATTTCCATCTCCTTTAAAAAACACTAGAGTTTTCTTGTTCTGCACAAACACCAATTCTAAATATTTAATAAATATTTATTAAATTTGTTTAAACTTTTTAAAGGAATAATTAAGTCATGAAATCATAAATCTATAAACAGAAATGACAGGAAACAGTTCAGAAGAAAAAAAGTCGTAATCCTGGATGTTGCACTGCAAAAATGTGTAAAAGTAGGAAAAACCTGAATATTGAGGCACACATGTATCAACAGCCTGGATATTTCTACTGAAAACATCAACAAATCTGCAATATTGCTGCAGAATAATATAAAAAAATCTAAATAATGACACACAAAAGAACAAAAAACCTCAAAATAATGCACAAAAAACCCAACACTTGGATATAAATGTACAAAAGTATCAATAACCTTGATGTTACACGTATTTTTTCCTCGCTTTCATCAAAAGTTAAAGCTCCATTTAGACGTTTCAGGTGAAGGCCTGGCCATTAAAAAGTAAAATAATCAGATTAAATTACACTCCAAACCTTATTCAAACTCATATTTACAACAATATTATACCGATCCAAACTAATTCTCATTTAAATATTTCCAGCAGCTGACAATTCTGCTCTTCTTAATGTGAAATCTGACTAAATATAAAGAAATAAAAGCTGTAAATGACGCTCAGATACCAGCACATATATCCTGATGGTCTTAATGTGTTTTATTAACCTTCATTTGTAAGACACGATTTTAGGCTGCGATAATTTAATTATCATTAGGAGTTACTGAAACAATGTGGGGTGTTACTGGTGTTTACATTTTGACCAGTTCCACATGAAGCAGGTATTAAATTGAATTCTCTGTAGTGTTAAAAATGAAAAAAATCTTAATTTTAACCCAGTAAAACAGCAGAATCTCTGATTTCTACAGATAATTTCAACTCATTCAATTTAGACCTGAAACAGACAAGTACTCAATTAAAAGACATTCAATAATCACTGTAACATAACGGAAGAAAATCATTATAAATTTAAGATAACATGCTTGGGGGGGTAAATGTTGCATCAACAACTCATACAGCTGTAATGTCGGACAACAACGCCGAATGCAGTTTTAACTTAAAACACCTCTAATCTCTATTTTTATAATAACGACAGATCAAATCAATGTGTAATACGACAGCAGTTGCTTGTTGTAATCCGACAGGAAATAATCACCAAATTCTCAGTTCTAAAGAGATTTATAGCCTCCCATATATACTGGAGGAGACCAAACACAGAGCAAAAAGCTGTAAAGCTGAACTATAAAAGTGAATAATTTTACATATTAGGTACGTTTTTGGAAATAACTCTTCAATCAGAAATTAATTCCAGCACCAAAAAGGACCTGAGGCAAATATTTCAGTTCCTTATGTTGCGTTTAAGCAGTTTTCATACACAGTGGGTGGAGGAGACCAAAAACAGAGCATAAAACTGTAAAACTGGACTTCAAAACGAACAAATTTTTAATAATTGTACATAGTAGTGAAGTTTTTGTAAATAACTCTGCAATCTAGTTGGATTTGAGATGGATATTTTATTTTTCACATTATGTTTAAGCAGTTTTCATAACCAAAAGACCAAAAACAGAGCATAAAGCTGCATAAATGAACTTTAAAAGTGAACCATTTTCCAATGATTGTACTAAATAGGAGGATTTTTAAGAATAAGTCTGAAGTCTTGTTGTAATTGGAGAATAAAGACAGAGATCTGAGACAGACGTTTTTAAGGTTGCCATGTTGAGTTTAAGCAGTTTTTCTATACATTAGCTGTATGAGACCTAAAACAGAGCATAAAACTGTATGACTGGACTTCAAAGCAACAAAATTTATCAATAATTTTATCGAATATCTTCGGTGTTTGATATACATCTCATATTTGGTACTAATTACAGCACAAAAACAGACTGGAGACTGATATTTCATTTTATCATGTACAGTTTAAGCAGTTTTTGTAGACATTAGGTGGAGGAGACCAAAAACAGAGCATAAAGCTGTACAACTGAACTATAAAAGTGAATAATTACCTAATAATTTCACAAAATAGATTTGTTTTTGGAAATCGCTCTTCAATCTGATATTAATTCCAGCACAAAAAAGGACCTGAGGCAGATATTTTAGTTCCTCATGTTGCGTTTAGGCTGTTTTTGTATACAGTGGGTGGAGGAGACCAAAAACAGAACAGAACTGGACTTCGAAGTTGAGGAATTTCCTCATAATTTTCTATAATGGTTGTGGTTTTGGAAATAAATCTGAAATCTTGTAATAATCTAAGAAAAAAGACAAGTATCTGAGATTCATAAGGTTGTCATGTTGAGTTTAAGCAATTTTCATATACAGTAGGTGGTGGAGACCAAAGACAGAGCATAAAGCTCAATTTCCTAACAATTTCATATAACAGTTATGTTTACGGAAATAACTTCAATGTCATAATAATTACAACGCAGAGACAGGGAGGAAGGAAGGAAGAAATTCAGCTCTGTATTGCTGTCTCTTAGATTCCACAAATTTGTGTTTTCATATGTGGTCTGATTTCTTCTGGGTAGTAAAGGTTTCCTGTGTAGTTGTTGACCTCCAGTAAAACTGGACCTATATGTTGTTTTTACACATTCCTATCAAAGGTTTCCACAAAAGCGCAGAAGCACTAACATACCACGCAACACAGCAATAAAGGCGGAAAGGAAAAAAACGAACAAAAACACAACAGCGTGACTTCACATTGACAACGCAACCAAATACCGAAAACACGACTAAACATCGAAAACCAAACTAAGTCCTACAAACACATGTAAACACAAAAAAATCCTAAAACCTGACTAAGACTAAACCCTGACAACATGACAAAACATAACTAATTACCAAACGCCCAACAAATTACTGCACACAAAAACATGACAAAATGCTGAAAACATGAAAATAAACAGAAAAAACCCGACACCATGGCTAAAACCAGAAAATACTACTGAATAAAGAAAACACAACCAAATACAGAAACACTAAGAAATCCCAAAGACATGACAAAATCCCAAAAACACATAAAAAAATACAGAAAATGCTGAAAATACAAGAAAGAAAGACTAAATCCTGAAAAAACGACTTAATACCATTAACATGACTGAAACCTGAAAACACGAGTAAACCATGGACTGAATCCCAAAAAGACGACGTCATACCAAAAACACAGCTGATTTTTGAAAACAAAAGTACATATTGATAATACAGAAAACACGACAAAATACTGGAAAAAAAAGTACAAAATATTTAAAACACAAATAAATACAGAAAATACTGAAAAGCCAACCAAACCATGGACTAAATCCCAAAAAGATGACTTTACATCAAAAACACAACTGAATCCTGAAAACACAAATAAATACTGATAATATAGACAACACGACTAAATACTGCAAACTCAGACTGAACACTGAAAACACTACAAAATTCTTAAAACATAAATAAATACATAAAACACTGAAAACACAACTATATACTGAAAATAAGACTAAATCCTGAAAGCGACAATATACTGTAAGCGCAACTAATTCCCAAAAACATGATAAAATCTGTTCACTGAAAACAACTTAATACTGAAAATGCAACTCAATCTTAAATGAAGAACTACATACAAAAAGCACAACAAAATTTTAAACACACGAATAAATACTGGAAATACAGAAGACAAGTAAATCCTAACTAAGAAATGTTGAAACTATACAAGAAGTGTGGGAAAAAGTCACATGAAACATTTAATGTTAACCTGAACACAATTTGAGGAAGAAAATCTGGTTATCTCCTGTTATAATTACACAAAATGTATAATTTAAATAAGTACTTTTTTTCCTTTGAAAAGCCAGCTTCTTTCATTAACCTTGATTAGTCTTAACCCTTTGATGCATAACCTGGGTCAAAAGTGACCCAAATCCAATGGAAAATGGGTATCTCCTCATGTGGTCTACGCATCAAAGGGTTAACATCTTTGAGCTTTTACTTTGAAAGTGTATCAATCAACCAATCAGATGTGAGCCACGGTTACTTGCAGTGAACAGAGCAGGCAGACTAATGATTAGACCTTCAAACAAACGCTCACAGCTCAAAAACTACAAATTTTAGCTGAAAAATTCTTTCAGCGTGTGAAGCACAATCTTGTTTTGAACATTCTCATGTATTTACATGTCCGTACTGTGTTTTAAACAGATTTGATGGCAGGTTAAAGAGACCCACGTTTTTTGGTTTTCACCCAAAATTTTGGAGCTCCGACATAATGGGAGTCAATGAGAGTTTCGGTCGACACACTCTGAGCTCTGAGGTGATTTATGAAAAACTATAAATCCTACAGCAATGAGACTCACACCGGGTGAAAGACGACAAAAATACCTACATTTTTATGTATAAATTGTTCATCTTGAGGAGACATTGTGAGGAGGAGACAAGGTTAACTGCACTTTTTTCATGAACTGTTTCTGGTCAAGGTTTAGACTTGTGATGTCACCACCTCTAGCTGAAGAAAAATTCAGGATTTTCAAACAAAATCACAAAACTTGAACTGCGACTGCATAAAAACCAGAACAGATATCAAAACATAAATTTAGAGAACTCACATTCAAAGCCTTGTGACTTTTTTAAACTTTGAATGAAATTTCTACTGTAAAATATTCCAGAGCTACAGGGTTCCAAAGATGGCTGGTTTTGGCAGTTGACTGCTGACTTCCCATTCATTTCAATGGGGATTTTTAATGCATTTTTTTTAACAAATAACGTAAAAACCATATGACGAATTGCTGCAGGATGTGTTAAGCGGTGAAAACTGCTTCGGAAGAATATTTAAGAACAATTAAGTCCAAGGAATAACAATAAGTGAGCTTCAATGTTTGTTCATTGACACATTAAAGTGTAACAACCATCATGGTACCGGTTATCTTGAGTCTAGTTTTAGGTTTAGTTAAACCGGCTAACTCAGAGAAAGCCTGGATATGTTGAACCTGTTACGGGATTTCAGGCGTTTCTTTTGTGATTTGTGAGTCTGTGTGTTTTTGTAGCTCCATGAAATCGAGCTGAACGTTTTTTTGATCTACATACAGGATGATCTGAGGCGAAACAGCAGCTTCAAGCTTCCAGCAGCGACTCTAAAAACAGGAAGTAAAATCTGGAAGCTGGAAAAGGGGTTTAAGCCTCCAGCATTTAGTTTCTTTGAAGTTCTTCAGCAATTAATTGTGTGGACTTCAGATGTAGTTTTTCCAGGCTTTATATTCAGGAGAACGAAGAAGGAAGAAAACATGTCAGTGCTTTTTATCAACCATCTAAGTCAAGTTTTTATCCTGATGTGGTTTAAATTTACTCAAATACAGCAATGAAGCTCAAAGAACGACTTAATTTTTATTTATTCACATGTGAAATAAGCCTCGTCTTCAAATGTCTCAAGAGAAAAAAAAAAAGGTAATGTAAATGGTAATTTGTTCTTTTGTAATATTTAACCATAAAACGAAAAGTTCTGCACAATCGGAAGTTTTATTTTGGTTCCCAGAACGTTCTTCTTAAAGGTGGGATTTTTAAAACGTTTGGTGGGAACATTTTAAAAATGATTTCATAAAAAGTTTTCTGAACATTAACTTTTAAACTAATAGCAACATTACTTGAAATATACTTAAAACATTAAATGTTTTCTGAGACACTAGAACTTGTAGGAAACGTTAGCTAACGCTTTGGGAACGTTTGATGCTTCCTGGGAAAAACATAATTAGATGTTTTTCAATGTTTAACCATAAAACGTTCTCAGAAAGTTCCGCAAAGTTCTAAAAGAAGTTTAATTTTAGTTTCCAGAACGTTCTTCTTAAAAGTGGGATAGCTAAAGTCAATTTTAAAATGCTTGGTGGCAGCATTATTCCCCAACATTCATAAAATGTTCTGTCTTTGTTCACTTTTAACATCACAGGAGAATTACTTGGAATGAGAAATGCTCTTAAAACATTCTTCGAACATTAGATTAAACGTTTTCTCTGAGACATTACTAGAACTTGTAGGAAATGTTAGCTAACGCTGTGGGAACGTTCGATGCTTCCTGGGAAAAACATAATTAGCTCTTTTCAACATTGGCTCACAAGAACAGCTTCTTCCCTGCTGCCAGAACCCAACGAAACTAAAATTCTGATGACTTTTTATGAACTTTCTGAACAATATTTTTGCATTATGAACAATATTCGTTGCTTTTTACACTATATTCTCAGTTAGCTGTTGTCGTTTTGCAGTAGATGTGTAAATATCTATATTTCTTTCTGTAGTTACTTTATTATTTTCTTTTCCTTCTTCCTAGAGTGATGCCAACAGCATGAACCGAATTCCTTGTGTGTTATAAACGTACTTAACACTATATTATAGATGTTTATTATTTAGAAAGAGGATAATTCTGGGAACTGAAAGATAAATTCACACTGAAAATGTTAGCAGCGCTTTCTCAGAACAGTTCTGGAACATTTAAATTCTAGCCGGGGAGTCAGAAACTTCTTGAGTTCTTTTTTTTTGTTTACTTCCATGTTTCCTCCTTCCAGCCTCCTCCAACTTCCAGCTGAGTTTCCTCGGAGCTGAAGCTGCCATTCGGGCCGAGCCGTCCGACCCTCAGGACCGACCGGCAGATGTCGCGCCGTGACGCCACCAAACCCTCCGGCCCGAAAGCCAACCTCAGCCTCGGCAGCAGCAGGAGGCTCCCTGCAGCTCAGACACTCCAAATGCTCCAGAGTCCCCAGTGGAGCAGCTACTGGGACCAAACCAGTCTGTCCAGAACCACAAACAAGCCTTTACTGGAGATAAGCACTGGATCAGCACGTATTCATTTCATCTGTCATTTAAAGCTGCCTCCTGTAAGTTCATCTAAATTATTTTCCATTTAGTCGCCTTTAACCTGCTGTTATTATCACTGAATGTTACTTTAATGCAGTTTGTACGCTGCTGTGTTTCTGTTTTTAAATAAAATGAACCAACATTAAACTAACCTGCAACCTTTTGCCACTTGTTTTAAAGGAAAAATACAAAATACTGCTAATAAAAGACACACAACAACAGTCAGAGATAGAAAACAGCCACAAAGAGACTCACAACAACCAAAGAGATGCATACAAACCACAATGAGACACAACAACTGCCATAAAAAGACAAAAAAAAAACATTACAAAGAGACACAAAACAAAGAAATACAAAACAAATACAAAGAACCTCCATAAGGAAACAAAAACCATCACAAAAAGACACAAAACCACCACAAAAACATACAACAACCACAGTAAGACACACAACAACCAGAAAAAATACACACAACTACGAAGACACATAAAGCAACTAAAAACACAAACACACCAACCAAAAACAGACACACAACAGCCACAAAGAGACACAAAACAAACACAGAGACACAAAAACCTGAAGAAACGCACACAAGCCACAATGAGACACAACAACCACCGTGAAGCGACAAAAAACATCACATAAGACACAAAACAATAACAAAAAGACACAATAACAACAAAATGACACAAAACAACCAGAAAGAGACACAAAACTACCAATAACAGACACACAACAACCGCCAGAGATACAAAACGGCCACAAAGAGACACACAGCAAAAGCAAAAAGATGCACAAAAACCAGAAAAAAATACGAACAACTACAAAGAGACATAAAACTACCACAAATACACACAGAACAGTCAAAAACAGCCACACAGCAGCCACGAAGAGACAAAAAAACCTGAAGAAACGCACACAAACCACAATGAGACACGACAACCACCATAAAGAGACAAAAAAGTCACAAAAAGGCAAAAATAACCACAAAGAGACACACAACAACTAGACATTATGACAAAATAACCACCAAGTGACACAAAATCACCACAAAGAGACACACAACAACCACAAAGAAACACAAAACAACTACAAAGAGACACAACAGCATCACACAGAGACACACAGCAGCTAGAAATTTTGACAAAATAACCACAAATACCCACAAAACAACCACAAAGAGACACACGATGACAATAAAAGACACACAACCAAAGAGATAGAAAACTGTAACAAAGAGACACAGAACTAATGCAAAAAGACACACAACAACCAAAGAAATGCACACAAACCACAACGAGACACAACTACCATCATAAAGACATCATCGCAAAAAGACAAAACAACCACAAAGAGAAACACAACAACGGAGAGTCATTTAAATCTGCCTCCTTTAAGTTAATCTATTTTCCATTTATTGCATCTTTAATCTGCTGGTTTACATTTTGCAGCAACCATTTAATAATCAGATGATAATTTCAGTCACTTTTTAAAGGAAATGTCCCAAATGTGTTCAAATATAAAGATTTAATGACTTTATTTATTTAATTTTCTGTATTTATTGGGCTCTAAGAAGGCAGCAGCTGGAGTTCACACATGTAAACATCACATCTTCTTCTAAAATAAAAAAAACAATTCTTGGTTGTGCATTAAAGAAACTGCATTATTTGACTTTGTTTTTATTGATTAATCCAAAAAAATCTGATTATTTCAGTCAGATCTGTTGTGCTGCATCCACACAGACACTAATTTTCAGAGATTAATACTGGATCGATGTGTAAGTTATTAAAAGCTGATTTCTCCTAAATAAACTTCAACTACTGTCTTATTGCACCTTTAACCTCCTGTTATTATCACAAGCAATTTGAGATCATGCATTGAAGAAACTGGATTATATGACTTTGTTTTTATTGATTAATCATTTAAAAGTCAGATTATTCAATCAGATCTCTTTTCCTGCAGTCCAGCACCAGAGACAAATAACAGATTAATGTTATTTGAACGCTCATTTAAAGTTGCTTCCTTTGGAATTTATCTGATTTATTGCACCTTTAATCTGCTGTTATGGTCATTAAATGTTTCATGAAATACAGTTTACATGTCGTCAACTTGTTTCCATAATCAAATCATAGTTTTGGTCATTTTTTAAAGGGAAAAAATGCAAAAATGTTCTTAAATATTAAGGTTTTCTCCATATTCTTGCTTGTGTACGAAAGAAATTGGATATTTTCACTTTATTTGTATTGATTAATCTAAAAAAACATCACATTGATCAATTAAATCTGTTCTGCTGCAGATTATTTTAATTATTTTGAGCCTTTTCCAGCCACATCTCTTAAATGAATCCACATTATTGTCCATTTAGTCTCCTGTTAAACCTTCAGTCTGATATTATTTCATGATATTTTCCATTTCCATAATCAAATACTAATTTTAGACACTTTTATGAAAGAAAAAAGCCAAATATTTTAAAATATGAGGCTTTAATGACCTTATTTGTTTAGTTTTATGTCAAATCTTCATGCAGAAAAACTACAAACAGGTTCTGCATTAGAGAATATGGATTTTTTAACTTCATTTTTATTTATTTATCTAAAAAAATGTCCATTTAGTTGATCTATAATGGGTATAATTGGTAGTTGTGGTGCTTGGTATTTTGCAGTTTAATTCTAGATGATAATTAAATCACATTCTGGATCATTTTTGATGTTATTGATCGTCTATCGGTTGAGTTTTTACAGCTTGACGTTGCTTTTCCCAGCTGTAACATGTTGTTCCTTCACTACCTGATGTGAATATTGAACACTGATGTCGATCTACAGCTGGAAAAATTACACTGAACACAGCGTCGTTCCCATTTCAGTCTGAGCTTAAGGGAAAAAAAATCACCTGCAGCAAAATAATAAGATCTGAGAATTTAATGAAATATGGGATTTTTTTAAAGCAGTTTTACTAATTGGGGGTTCATTTACTCGAGCAAAATAGACATTTCTAGTCAGAAATAAGACTAAGAAGCACAGATTTATGTCACATATTGTAACACATACTCATTGTTTTCGTGTTTACTGGATTAAAAATGTCCATTTTGTGAGCAGGAAAAACTGTAACAACAAACAGAATCACACAAACCACAACTCTAATTAAGAACCATGACAGAAAATATTAATGTTTTAATAAAACTAAACCTCCAAATGACTCTAATTCTGCTCATCCTGTCTCTGATTCATCTATTAAGCTGCCAGAAACAACCTTGGATGAAGTTTTTCTGGAGAACAAACTGAACCACCTCCTGCTTCTTCCTCTGCTTTGCTCAGAGCGCCTCCTGCTGGTGGATAATAGAAGTTCAACACCAGATTCATCTCCAAGTTTCATTTTAAATCTTATATCAGCATCTAGAACAGATTTGTTGAAACTCATTTTTAGTTCAGGATCCACATTCAGCTCAGTTTGATCTCAACTGACCAGTAAATAATAACCTATAAATAACCACAGCTCAAACTGTTTCCTTTGTTTTAGTGCAAAAAAGGCCATTCTAAAAATGTTCACATTTAAGAAATTATCTTTTTACAAAACATCATGAACAACCTGAAATTCCTTAAGAAAAATAAATTAAATTTCAACAATATTATGCCTCAGTTTATCACTTACACATGACAACTTCCAGATCACAGAGTGTCACATAGACACAAAACATTTAGTCACAGATATCTGAGTGATATAGTGTTTTACTTTAAAAAAGACAAGAACAACAAAAACAAGACAAAATATTACAAAAATGAGACAAAAAACGACAAAAGCGAAAAAAAAAGACAAAAAATTAGACAAACGAAATGAAACAAAAGAAAAGACAAAAAATTAGCCAAAAAAGTTACAAAGTGACAAAAAACGGACAAATGAGACAAAAAAATGACAAAAGCAAGAAACAAAACGACAAAAGTCATACAAAAAAACAACAAAAACACATTAAATCTATCCAAAATATTCCGTTTAAAATCATGTGGGACAAAGAGAATCCTCAGATTGTGTCGTACTGAGAACCTGCATGAACACAGTTTGATTGATCACTGGTCTGTCTGATCAGAGGACTGATCGGTGTATTGATTAACGTCCTCCACAGCTCAGTGGAGTCAGACTGCAGGTGTAAATAAAAGCCGCCGGAGCTCCTGGCTGCAGCTCGCTAACAGATGGTGCCATTTGCTTGCAGCCGAACCTCCAGTGACCCTTAATGTTGAATATCACACAGCGGGAAGCTGCTCCATGTGTTTGCTGGGTGGCTTCCTGTTAGCCGCCGCTAACGAGCCCCGAACACATCTACAGCGACCAGAGACACGATCCAGCAGCGTGGAGCCAAACCTGATCCACTTTATTAACTCAGCTGGAACTGGACTCTGCAGATTCCAGAAAATAATAAACTACAGCTGCTAAAAAAAAACAGTTCCAAGACATAGATAAACGCCACAACCTCAGATGTATCATCAGGAATATCTTGCATGATATTTATTACTCCGCCAAGGAACACGGTGGAGTTATGTGACGATCGACGTTTGTCTGTCTGTCTGTTAACAACATTACTCAAAAACGGACTGACGGATTTGAATGAAATTTTCAGGAAAGGTCAGAAATGACACAAGGACCAAGTGATTAGATTTTGACAGTGATGCAGCTTATAGTCTGGATCCACAGATTTGTTAAAGATTTCTGTATCATTGCCAGATAGCGACACAGCGTCACTGTAACCATGACAACAAGTGAACACTATGTCAGCTGCCTATTGATGATCACATGATTGCGATTCTACTACAAATCCATTGCTGCGGACTTATCGGGACTTATCCATCTGAAATGATACAAGGATCAACTGAATAAATTCTGGGGGTGTTTCTGAGTCCCATCAGTTCCCACTACATATTTAGGTCACGCGATTCGGTATCCGTACATAACGTACACATGCCTGTATTCAGCGCAAGGTCATTTTGTTTGTCGGTTCATCTATATTAAATGGTCACAGTCTATGTTGCTGTGATTTTTGCCCCGATTTTTTTCAAGATTTCAGCTGTCGGAAATGATGCACCGACTGAGCAGCCTTGGAGGAGGACTGTGCTCTCTGAGTGCTTTTCTTGTTATTTTTGCAGCCGCTCAGACAAACAGGAAGTTGAGATATGTTAACTTGGGACTCTTGTTTAAAAGACAAAGCAGTATATTGTAGCAAAAGACGGAAACTGCAGCAGCAACTTACATGATGATCAGTGACGTGGGATGGAGCATCGCTTGGGATTTTAGAGGATTCAACCAGCTCTGGTCATCGCTGAAAACCCTCCAGGAGAAAGTCTGAAGTGAAGAAAAACACAGAGAACTTGTTAATTGATTAAATTGATTGATTGATTGGTGTCTTTGTTCTGTCTGTTTGAGTCCGATGTGCTTTTTTTGGTGAAAATCCAGTTTTTATTGGGTTTTTTTGTGGTTGTTGTACGCGTGGAGGTGTAAAATTAAAGCTTTTTGGAAATGAAATCCTTCGTGTTTGTGAGCTAATATAAAGCTCTGTAATGAGCCACTTCTGGAAAAAAAAACTACTTTGGATGGAGTTAATTACACCATATGAGAAAGGTTCTAAAATACGGGCATCAACCTTGCCAAGATATTTTATTATTTACTTTCTCTATTTGCTTCCGAAGTCGTTTCCTCTTTTTGTGTGAACACATTCTGCAGTTCATCCAGAAAGTCTATGTTTTTTTTTTATCACATCACTGTTGGTCACAGCTGAGTCACTAAAGACTTCACAATTCCAACAAGAAGTGCTGAATTTATTTTTTTTTATTTTTTTTTAAACCAAATCTGCTTAGAGCAACCGATATATTTTTGGCAATTTTTGAAAGCAAAACATGCAGAATAAAGTGATTTTGATGAGAAATCACAGTTTCAAGCTTAGATTTGGTTCATTTTCCTGACAATTGATACATCAGACATGATTAACTGCAAAATATTCAATAAAAAGTGCATCATAAAAGAGCATTTCCTAATTCAGTGACAGAAGTGTTGCACAAATAATGACCAAAATGTCAAAAATGAGGTCTTCCCTCTCATTACAACCCAGATTCTTCCTCGTCTGACCCACAGAAAATCTCCCAGGAATTAGTTTGATCCTCAAACGCTAAAATTAAACTGTTAACCTGTTTAATACCAACTTAGACCCAAAGAACAACATAATAAAGTCGTAAATGTCCAAAAAATTGTTGTCGTTGGTGTAGACTTCTGTATTTTTTTCACAGGAAAACCAAATATCACAGTGTTTTTTGTTAGATTGTGCAGGCTGAGTTTGAACTGGTTGCTTTCTGAACCTAACTGATAATAAAAATTGTTGTTTGCTGCACTCAGAGGCTTCATCAGCTCCACTCGGCCTGCAGCAGTTTGTTTGTGGACATTTGTTTGGTTTCCAGAGTCTCAGGAGTCTGAGCTGCCTGGAGGAAGATGCCCCCTGCAGGCCGAGCCTCCCAGCAGCAGCCGGTCCGGGCCCGGGTCCTCCTGATCCAGTCAGATGCATGCTGGGAGCTCCGGCGCCCTCAGACAGCCTCCCAAGCTTCAGCTGTCAACTCTGCCGGGAGCGACGCCTCCCGCAGGTCGACGAGGATCGACGCTGTCAACACCTCGGCTGGTTACCGAAGAGCTGCGTCCTTAAAGCTGCACCGAACAGACAGAACCAGCTGGACCTGCTTTAATGTGGATTCTGTACCAAGGACAGCAAACTACTAAACTATCAGACCCTACAGAACAACGACACAATACATGTGTTCCTCTGAAACTACAACAAATCAACTGTGATCCAGAAAATATCAGAAAACTGTTGGAAAAAGAGCTCAAGACTCTGCTGTGAATCAAAGCTCTAAAATCAAAGTTTCTCTTCAGGTCTCATTTTTGTCTGCAGATCCATCAATAGAGACACACAATTACCACAAAGAGACACACAGCAACTAGGAATCATGACAAAACAGCCACAAAGAGACACAAAAGTACCAATCAAAGAAGCACAAAAACTGCCAGAGATAGAAAATGGCCACAAAGAGACACAGAACAACTAGAAATTATGACAAAAGAACCAGAAAGTGACACACAACAACCACAGAGATGTACACATACCACAATGAGACACCACAACCACTAAAAAGAGACACAACTGCACCACAAAGAGATATGAAACAACCACAAAAAGACACCAAACAACAACAGACACACAACACTACTGCAAGAAGACACAGACAACCACAAAGTGAAACACAACTAGAAATTATGACAAAATAACCATAAGAGACAAAAAACTACCACAAAAAGAAACACAACTACCAACAAAAGACACACAAGAACCACCAGAGATAGAAAACAGCCAGAGAGACTCACAACAACCAAAGAAATTGACACGAACCACAATGAGACACCACTACCACTAAAAACTGATATAAAACCATCACAAAAACACACAAAACAACAACAAAGTCTCACAACAACCAAAGGAATGCAAACAAACCACAATCAGACACCACAACCACTACAAAGAGACACACAACAACCACAAAGAGACATGAAATAACCACAAAAAGACACAAAACAACAACAGACGCACAACACTACCACAAGAAGACATAGACAACCACGAGAGAAACACAACAACTAGAAATTGTGACAAAATACCCGTAAGAGACACAAAACTACCAATAAAAGACACACAAGAACCAACAGAGACAGAAAATGGCCACAGAGACACACAATCAAAGAAATGCACACTTACCACAAAGACACACAACAACCAGAAAAAATACAAACAAATATAAAGAGACAGAAAATTACCACAATGATACACAACAGCATCACAAAGAGACACACAAACTAGAAATTCTGAAAAAACAACCACAAAGAGAGACACAAAACAACCAATAAAAGACACACAACAACCGCCAGAGCTACAAAACAGCCACAAAGACACATAAAAGTACCACAAAAGTACACAACAATGTCACAAAGAGACACAAATCAACCACAAAGAGACACAAAACAACCAATAAAAGACACACAACAACCACCAGAGCTACAAAACAGCCACAAAGAGACATAAAAGTACCACAAAGGTACACAACAACATCACAAAGAGACACAAATCAACCACAAAGAGACACAAAACAACCACAAAGAGATGGACAAAAACCAATAAAAGACACACAACAACCGCCAGAGATACAAAACAGCCACAAGGAGACTCACAACAACGTCAGAAACTCACAAAACTACTACAAAGTTACACAACAGCATCACCAAGAGACATACAACAACTAGAAATTATGACAAAATAACCACAAACACACACACGACTACCAATAAAAGATACACAACAACCAAAGAGATAGAAAAGGGCCACAAAGACAGACAACAAATGCAAAAGACACACAACAACCAAAGAAGTGCACACAAACCACAATGAGACACAACAACCACCATAAAGAGACAAAAAAACCACAAAAAGACTAAATAACCACAAAGAGACACAGCAACTAGATATTATGACAAAATAAGTACCAAGAGACACACAACAACCAATAAAAGACATACAACAACTGCCAGAGATAGAAAACAGCCACAAAGAGACACAAAACTACCACAAAAATATACAACAGCATAACAAAAAGATACAGAACTACTATAAATTTTGATAAAATAACCACAGAGACACAAAACTATTGCAAAACGGGTAGACGACACCCATAAGAGATACAAAACAACCACAAACAGACACACAACTACCAATAAAAGACACACAACAACCACCAGAGATAGAAAAATGCCCACAAGGAAACTCACAACTAGAAATTATGACAAAAAACCACAAAGACACACAAAACCATTGCAAAATAGATACACAACCATAAGAGACAAAACTACCAACAAAAGACAGAACAACCATCAGCAATAGAAGACGAACAAAAACCTGAAGAAAAGCACACAAACCACAATGAGACACAACTACCACGACAAAGAGACAAAAAAAACATCACAAAACTCAAAATAACCACAGAGAAACACAACAACTACGAAGACAAAACCACGAGGAAAGTTTGTTTTTGTTCACCGTGTCACAAACTCTCACCCGAGACAGCGGAAGGTGAGACGAATCTTCAGGAGTCCAGAACTTTCCTTAGTTTCTCTGTAACTTCAGCTTAACCTGCACAGATGAATCCTGACTCCTCCTCTTCCTCCTTTTCTTCTTCTGCTTCTTCTTCTTCTGCTTCTGCTTCTTCTTCTTCTTCTTCGATCTGTTTAATGATGGGTGCCAACCGGTAATTCACTTGTTAGAAAAATGCAATATGAATAAAGTTTGATTGATTGACAAATCTCTTTAACATATTAATTCATAAAATGTCTGTAAAAAATAATAAAATGCCCCACAAATATTTTATAAAATGTCCCCAAATTTTTAATAAAACGCAAAAAAAATTCAAACTATAAAAAGCCCCCAAAATTAAAAGAAAAATAGCGTCACTAAAATATTTGAAAATATGCTGAAAAAGAATAAAATATGTTTGGTTAAAAAATTTTGAGCAGTTTTCTTTAACAGTTATTTGACCATTTTATTATCTTTAATTTAAGATGATAAAATGGTCAAATAACTGTTAAAGAAAACTGCTCAAAATTTTTTAACCAAACATAATTTCATCATTATCAAAAATCTCAGAATGGATCAAAAGTACATTAAAAAAAGTCTGTATAAATTCTCATTTTAAAATATAAAATGTATCACATATTTATCTAAATTGACTATAAAAAGATAAAACATAATTAATTATATGTCCTAAACATTTAAATAAAAATAAGGAAGTGTCAATAAAATGCCTCAAAAATCGAAAATGAATAAATATAAATATAAAAGTGCCTCTTATATGTAAATATATGTCAAGAAATAGTAAAAACACGTATGCGTGTATTAAAAAGATATGCAAAACATATTTTAAAATATACTAAAAACATTAATAAAACGAATTAAATGGTCGAAAATACTACTAATGTGTAAAAAAAAAAAAAACACAACATAATCAACGTCTGGATGCCAGTAATTCAGTGCTGTGCTTTATTATAAGTACCTTTATTACTGCTATAGATAATATTCATGCAAATTACAAAATACATTTCGAATAAAGAAAAAAAATATGCACAACAACAACAGCAAAAATAATAATAATAATAATAATAATAATAATAATAATAACAATAACAATAATAATAATAATAATAATAATAATAATAATAATAATAATAATAATAATAATAATAATAATAATAATAACAATAATAATAATCATCATCATCATCATCATCATCTGTCACGTGGTTATGTAGCTGATACGTCACAAGCAGGCGCTGTAGAGTCCAAGATGGCGGGGGAGGAGGTTCCGTCTCTAACGGCTCTGCTCTGCTCCGTCCTCCGCCCGAACCCTCCGCCGCTGTTCGGCGGGCAGCTGTTCGAGCTGTACCGGCTCCAGACGGAGCTCCTGAAGCGGAGGAGGGAGCGGGAGATGATGGAGCGGGACCGGCGGCGGAGGCAGTACCTGCGGAGGAGGAGAGCCTTCCTGCTGTCGTCCATCGCCGCCATCCTGAGCCTCATCACCTCCACCAACCGGCCCGTCTGGGTCCGGAACCGAACGGCCGGACAGAACTTCTGGGCGACGGCCGAGTCGTTTGATGACGACCAGTGGAAGGCGCAGTTCCGCGTCTCCAGGGCGACCTTCGACTACCTGGTCGAACTGATCGGTCCGGCGATCAAGCGGCGCCGGACGAACTACCGGGTCCCCATCGAGCCGCGCCGCCGGCTGGCCATCACCCTGTGGTGGTTCGCCCGGTCCGGGGAGTACCGCTCCATCGCCGACATGTTCGGGGTCGGCATCGCCACCGTGTGCATCATCGTACGGCAGGTCACCGTGGCCATCGTGGAGCGGCTGTACCGGCGCTTCGTGTCGCTGCCGAGCGGACAGCGGCTGGACGACACCATCCGAGGCTTCAGGCAGCGCCGCTACCCGCAGTGCGCCGGAGCCATCGGCGGGACCCACATCCCCATCGCCCCGCCGAGGGACAACCCGGAGCACTACCTCAACCGGCGGGGCTGGCACTCGGTGATCCTGCAGGCGGTGGTGGACCACGACGTCCGGTAGGAGCCGTGGAGCCTGGTACCTCCAGAGCTCAGTATTGATCAGCTCATTGATTAGGTGAAGCACGGGAAACCCACTGATCGTTATTTTTCACCCAACAGTAGTGAAAAAAATGTCAAGTTTTTGGTGCTTTTTCTGTCATGTTTCACTGGAAACTGAATTTTTGAGGCTTATTGATGTTTTATGGATCAAAATATCGACACATGGACATAGTTGATTTACTGATTTGCAGAAAATTGACCAATTATTGTCTTTCAATTAAAAAAATACTGCAAATTTAAAACTTTTTTTTTTAAGCTTTTGGTCATCACCGACTGTAAACTCAATATTTGGTACATTTTGATGTTTTGTGGATCAAACAAACTGCAGATTAATTATAATGAAAACACAGATTAATCCAATTAACATCTCTAAAATGTGCTGAAAAAGGCTGAAAAATATTGAAGAGTAACAAATGTCAAAACAATGCCAGATAGCTCCTCAAAGTGTCTAAAATGTGAAAAAAAATTGTCTTGACAAAATAAAATATGAATACAGAGTCCTAAAATTGTATTGAAATCAGCAGTGATATTAACAAACTGTAAAATCAAATCAATAAAATAAGCAAAAAATATTGCAATATATAAAATACTAATAAAATGGCACCAAACATTACTAACATGCAAAATAATTAAAATGCTTTAAAAATAATGTGTAAAATAATTAAACTCCCAAAAATATTAATACACGTGTCAAAAAATATTTATTACATGCCAGAAAAATATTATTAATGTGCCAAAAAATGCATAAAAATTCTAATGTGAAAAAGCTGAATTAATAATTTTAAAAAATATTGATTAATTTATCTACAGAAAAATGATTTACTGCTAGTTTTCGAAAAAAAGAAAAATGTTTGCAAACTTCAGTGCCTCCAAAAAGTTCATTTACTGCTTTTGTTGTTTTATTCAGCAACCAATCAGCAGATTAATCGATAATCAAAGTATTGATGAGCTGAGGTCCTGATTGTTGTGTTTGTGGTTAGTTTCACAGACGTTTACGCCGGTTGGCCTGGAAGCACCAGTAGCGCCACGGTTCTGTCCAGTTCTGATCTTTACCTGAAGGCCGAGGACCGACCCGACGGTTACCTGTTCCCCAGAGAGGTGAGGGGGCGGAGCCTCACATGAAATAATGATTCACCTGGAGGCTTTAACACTGATATTTAATCTGCTCTCACTGACGCAGCAGACACATACTGACATAGTTTTAAAGTCAGGCTTTATTACCTGTTAGTGACTAAAATAGTTGTTATAACAAGACATTTTCATATTATTATGACAAAAAACTTACCAAAAATGAATGATTAAAATACCTGTAAGCAGGAAAAAAACTTAATTTAATAGAAAAGGGATGTCTCAGCTTTAGCTGAGAAACTAGTTTTTTTCTGAGAAACTGTAATTAACATTACTTAGAGTTAGTTAAGAACAGTTTAAAGTACTCTTTCAGTCTAAAATAGCCATACAATGTCCCAAAAATGCCCTTAAATATGTATAAAATATTCCAAAGTATTAAAAACACCTAAGAAATATTAAGAATGTGTTCCATAAATATTTTTAAAGTGTCAGACAAGAGTGCCACAAAAAATCATTACACATAATAATAAATTAATTAATTAATAACGTTTTCCAAATACTAAAGACAAGTAAACCAGAATAAAATCTATTAATAAAATGCCTCCAACTGTTTTATGGTAAAAATAAAGTGTTTCTATTGAAAAATGTTTTTTTATAAAATTACCCAAAATATTATTAAATTCTTCAAATCTGTCCAAACAGTATTCATGAAATGGGCCAATATAGTAAAAAAAAACACCCATCAATGTGTGAATAAAATGTAAAAAATATGAATAAAATGTCCATCAATTTTATTTATTTTTTTTATTTTTTTAAGTATAAAACTGGATTAAACTAACTCTATTTCAGGTCTGTGTAGGCTTTATTTTCTATGTGAAAAGAGAAAAATCCCTGATTTTACAGCCTTTTTTCAATTTAGTTTTTATTTTACATTTGGACAGTATGAGACCAGGTCTGGACTAAAAATCTGTTCCCCTTGACCTTTAAAATCTGGACTAGATTGCTCCTGTGAAATTAAAAGTGTTTTTAATATAGATTTGAACGATGTCTGATGAGGTCCACATCAAAAACCACAAAATCTGAACCTGTCAGACATGAACTGCATGAACAGGGAGAGTTCAAAGACAGTTACAAATACAGTTTACGATGATTAAAACTCCATCAGACTAAGTCTACATTCAAAACCAGACTGGTGGAATTTACAGTTTCATTTAGCAGATTTTTAATACAGGGTCCCAAAAATGTTTTTTTTTTTTTTTTTTTTTTTTTTTAAAGTGTTTCTAAATTTTGAAAATTATTGGAAAGACTATTGATAAAATGTCCTAAAAATGGCCCCAAAATACTAATAAAAATGTTCCAAACTGTACATAAAGGCCCCAAAAATATTAAGAACATGTGCCACAAACATTAAAACATGAATTAACTTAAAAATAATTTGTGATTATTATCAGTGAAAGGTGTAAAAATGTATTAAATGTTTTCATTAAATGTAAAATACCACAATTACCTAAATATTAACAAAGCATGCTTTATTAACCCAAATAAAGCATGCGTAAGTATGAAGTGCCCCTACACAGTTCAACAAATAATGCCATGCATGTATGTGCCACAAAATAATGACAAAATGAAACACAGTATTTCTACAATGTTCCTAATCTGTCCAACAGTCCGTCACCAGACTGGTAGAATGTGGACTAGATTATGATTTATGAATGAAACTTGAAGAGAATTTTTAATAAAAGGCCCTAAAAAGGTTTTTAAAAAGCAACAACAAACAATAAAAAATATTTCTAAATTTTGAAAAAAAAAATCCCAAATTTTTTGAATGAAACTTGAGAAGATTTTTTTTAAAAAGTCCCCAAAATGTCCAAAAAATAAAATGAAAATAAAATAAATTGAAAATTAGTAAAAAGACTATTTATAAAATGTTCCAGAAATGCCCCAAAATATTAATAAAAATGTTCCACAATATTGAAGCAATAGTTAAGATAAAAATAATATAATAATACATTTTTTTTTTCATTTGTCACAGGAAGGTGCAAAAATTGATTAAATGTTTTCATTAAATGTAAAATACTGTAATTATGTAAATATTAAACACAAATTAGCCCACATAAAGCATGAGAAAAGTATGAAGTGCCCCTAAACAATTTAACAAATAAAGTCATGCATAAATAAGCCACAAAACAATTGTAAAATGAAACACAATATTTATAAAATGTTCATGAACTGTCCAACAGTCGGTCACCAGATTGGTAGAATCTGGTGTAGGTTATCAGTTTAACCCTCGTGTCGTCCTGCAGGTCAGACTGACCCATTTTAAAGTTTGAAAATGTGGGAAAGAAAGAAATGTTAAAAAAATGTTTCTTTAAGAACATTCACAAGAAAAATCAACCAAAATCCAGCGAATTTCGCTGTATTTTTTTGTGAATGTTCTGAAATAAAATATTACAAGTTTTACTGATATATATGTAATCAATTTAGATATTTTTGAGATTTTTTTTTGAAGATTTTTTCTCATTTTTTGAAAATATTTGCAAGAATTTTCTTGCCAAATTTTGAGGATTTTTTTATTTTTTTTTAAATAAAACTTTTAAGGAATTATTGGATTTTTCTTACTGAAGGTTTTGCAAATTTTCAGAAATTTTGGGGAATTTTTTTTTGCTGAATTTTTGGATTTTTTCAGACAAGGGAACAATATTTTTTGGTGCCGGTAAATGAAGACAACAGGAGGGTTAAAACGTCACTAACCACTGAGGCGTGTCTTCCAGAAGTCGCTGCTGTCGGACGGCGTGGAGATCCCGGTGCATCTGATCGGCGACGCCTCGTTCCCTCTGAAGCCGTGGCTGATGAAGGGCTACGGCGAGCGGCACCAGCTGTCTCCGGAGCAGCGCCGCTTCACCTTCGCGCTGGCGTCGGCCCGGTCGGTGCTGGACGCCGCCTTCGCCCGGCTGAAGGGACGCTGGAGGTGTCTGCTGAAGAAGAGCGACATCGACGTCTCCATGATGCCCAGAGTGGTGGCCGCTTGCTGCGTCCTGCACAACGTCTGCGAGCAGCGAGGCGACGGCTTCCTGCCCGAGTGGAGCTTCGAGACGGACCCCTCCGGGAACTACCTGGTCCAGCCGGAGACGGAGGAGTACGAAGGAGACGCCTACTGCACTGCAGAGGTGATCCGACACGCCATCACCTACGACCTGCTCGCTGTGCTGCAGAGCTGAAGACACTTTACCGGAAGTCGGCTATCAGACAAAAGACTTCATCTGTTTGATGCTACTTTCTGCTTCCGCTCCACATTTCAAAGATGTTGTTTTGGGGCTTTTAGCTTTTGTTGTAGTTGTAAATAAAGAGAGACAGGAAGTGCAAGGAGAAGAGTGGTAGAAGGACATGCAGTAAATGGCCATGGGTCGGACTCGAACCCTAAAGCCTTTGTTCATGGGTCGACCCCTTAGCCAGTTGAGCTATTGGGGCACCTTCCACTTCACATTTCAGAAGGAAATATTTTATTTTCTCCTCCTCTGACGGTGTTTTTAACTCACTCAATGGATGAAAAGGAAGCAGAGTATCAGCTAGAAACTGTAAAATTAGAGAGAATCGTTGGATTTTCAACTTTCCCATGGCAAAAAAAATCTGCTTTGAACAGCATAAACAAAAAGTCTTGACTGACTCTGAGTTAAGACCAACAGTCATGTGACAACAATCCAGAGACTTTTCAGCTGATGTCAATGTCAGATTTATTTATATAGCACTTTTAAAGACCTATGGCCAACCAAAGTTCTTTACAGTAAAATAAATCATCAACAATACGAGAACAATAAAAGCAAAACAATAAGGCAGTAAAATAAAACAGATTAAAGATCCATTAGAGGTGACTGCTCAGCTAAAGGCCAAGGTGAACAAGTGGGTCTTAAGACGAGTTTTAAAAGTGGAGAGGCTATTCGCAGACTGCACATGGAGGGGCAATGCCTTCCACAGCATGGGAGCCACAACTGCAAAGGCTCAATGTCCTCTGGTTTTCATGAGAGATGGAGGAACGTCCAGGACCATCTGGTCAGCTGACCTCAGGGCTCTGGAGGGTTGATAAAGCTGAACTGCAGGACGTGTTTTTACTGAGCAGAGAGGAGACGAGGATGGAAACTAGCTGTCAAATACTTCAATTTTTATTTGGCACAAAATACTACTTTCTATCCAAATACTTTTGGTTTTAAAGGTTTATTCTACCAAAATACTACTTTTTGTCATTATACATATGGTTAATGACAAAAAGTAGTATCGTGCAAAAAGTAGCACAGCGTGGATGTCTGTCCATGTTCTGCCCGGACGGTTATTTCTGTTACACAGCATGCTCACTTCCACCTTTGATGCTGTAATGTGCACGAAACGGAGACGAATAATCGATGGCTGCAGCCTTAAAGCAGAGTGGTTGAACCCACATTCTGTAGTTTTTCAGAAAAATGGATACAGTTTTGTGTTTTCAAGCAGAATCCTGGACTCTATGTGAGTTAGTATTTCTCACCAAAACCACTTTATAGATATTCTGTAGTCATTTAACAAAGATGGTTGAGTCTCATCTTTTCTTTTTGCAACATCTTGCAATGTTAATCTTGCAACAATGTTAAAAAACAACAAACTACAACAACAAAACGAGAAAAAAAAATTTGACATGCAAGTTTCAAGATTTGATTCAGAAAATGTCCCAGAAATGCCCCAAAAACATTAATAAAACGTTCCACACTGTCCATTTAGGTTGATTTTTAAAACAATGAGCTTTTAAAGTTCACATGATGCTGTAATAATATAAGTAAGGAGGAGGATGGAAGATACTTTTATTAACCACAAGAGTAATAAAACTGTTATAAACTTCTAATTTCACATTTTTGGAGTTTATAAGCTGCTAAAAAGAACAGAAGTGTCTTCAGAAGTTGAAGAAGACTTTTTTTCGTGCTCCTCTTGTTTGTTCTGTAGCTGAAGCTTCTCCAGGAGAATTTCTGAGATCTTCTGGACTAACAAACTGCTGGTGTGTTTATTCAGTTGTGTATTATGAAGGTACCACAACGTTCATGTTCTATTTATTAAGTTCTGTTTGTTCGTCTGTACTTGTGTGTTTTTATTTATTTGCTTCAGCATCATATTTATATACAGCAGAAGTCACTTTTGTAATCCTGTTACAATACTTGTAATAAAAGATGTTTAAGTGCCTGGTACCTGCCAATAAAAAGACTTTTTAAAATAATTGAGTCACTTCTGAGTCTTGGACAGATAGATTAATCAAACCTTTGATAATCAATCAGTTGAAGTATTTAAGAAATATATATATATATATATATATATATATATATATATATATATATATATATATATATATATATATATATATATAGTCTAAATAACTAGTAACTAATCAAAAATATGACAGATTATACTACAGTTAAATATTCATTAGTTGCAGTTTAAATGTTCCAGTCTGACTGTTGAAAGTTCTTCTGGTGTTAAAATTAAGTTTTCCTACTTCAGTGGTTTGTGTTACAATTTTATTGTGTTGTAAATTTAATTTTAAATTGATGAAGTTGCTACCCAACAACCAAAGTTTATTTAAAATTGTGATCAGCTGCAATTTGTTCACTTTAAATACAACTGAGATGATTATATTTGAAATAAATATGAATTCAAGCAAAAATATTTTATATATCTTCAAATATGCCTACAGGAAAGGATATAAAAATTCCATTTTTATTAAGATAACACTTTAATGATATTTTAAATCTAACCATTGTGTGTATATGTACAGAACAGGACGACAGAAAAATAATTGCTAAATACTGAGATTGTATGTGTCAGAATAAAGTATGGGAAACATTGCAGAAATTTTAAAAAATTAAATCAATCACTTCATTTATATGACACATTTACAAAGTGCTTTGAAAGATGAGGCAATAGCAGTATAGCCAGAGGGCAAAATAATAAAAAGAAGCCAGACAGACAGTATGACCAGACAGAGCGACATAAAATAAGACATACCGGTAGTTTATTGTCCTTTGGCAGTGGTGCCAGTTTTTTCCAATCTGTACAACTGCAGATAACACGATAATAAAATAACACAACACACAACTAGGAACAAAATAAAGCCATACATAAATATAATTTACGTGTGTGTATGTGTTATAAATGTTATAAATTACAGTGAAATTCAGCGAAAAGTTGAGAAAAAAGACAATTATCTTTTCAATAGTAATACAGTTACAATAATAAACACATTATTGAAGAGGAAAAACATAGTATCACATAAAAACTAGCCTTTAAAATTCAAATTATTTTAGTATGTTATTGGAACTTTTACTCAAGTAACTGCTGGCTGCCGTTTGGGTTTAAGTAAACTTCACTAATTTGTCCCTTTTTTATATAGTTTTAGACATCTGTATACGTAAAGTTTGGTGTCTGCTAAGCAAATATTTCGTCTGCAAACGTAATAAAAGAAAGTCGAAGGTTGAAATACAAGCTTAACCTCTTTTCATAAACCTGTACGTGTTGCGTTTTGTTGACCGCGGACTTTAAAATTCATTATTCTAAGAGTTTTTCACGTGGAGTTTCGTTTAAAGTCCAGCGGACAACAACAACAGGAAGTAGTAGTAGTAGCGGGATTGCCCCGCCCACTCACATTGCGCTGCGGCTGCTGCCATTCGCTAACGCACTTACGCACAGAAGTAACGTCGCGCTCCGTGGTTGGCGGACGTCCTTACGTACGCAGCGTCTCCGCTCCGTCGTACCTGTCAGTAAGAGGACATTTAAATGGCCACGGCGTAGAGCAGAGCAGCTCCGTCGCCGTAATATCGCCGTTATTCTGGCCAACAGCCGCCCGAACAGCGACTCTACCCGCTGTCGGCCGCACTCTCCCTCCGCTAAAGCTGCCTTTTATACGCTAACTTTCCCCCGCGAAGCTAAAAAGAAAACATGAGCGACGAGGAGGAGTTCTTACAGAAAGCCCGGACCGGGTTTGAGGATCTCTGCCGAGCCCTGAATATGGACGAAGAGGCGAGTACGGAGGCGTGGAAGACCTACGAGAACATCAGCAGGAACTTCACTCTGGAGGTAAAAACTAAACCCAGGCGTCTAACTCAGGTCTGTGTCCGTGTTTCTGCCGTTTGTGATCCAGCCGGACTTAAAATTCACCGCAACATCTCAGCTAGCTAAAGCTCCGATAAGCTAGCTGAGCCGCAACAGCAGCTAAGACTGTAGAAAGAAAACAAAATCAACTCCTCTAGTGTGAATGACTTATTAATAACAGCTTAAAACAACATTTCCAAAGTGCAGGAGGAGATAAACGTGATGCTGTTTTGCAACGCTGACACCACATCATGTAAACACACATGTAGCTGGACATGCCTACAGTTAAGGGGAAAGTTAAGGGGAACTTAAATGCTGTTGGACCTCTAAGATAAAACCTTACCGCTGTTTAAAATCCACTTTCTCTGTTTTATGGTCTAATAGAACAAACTAACTTTCCTCTAAACTAAATAAAACCAGGTCTGCGTTGAAATAACACTAAACCTGGACCTGTCAAACCTGGACCAGACAAACAGGGAGAGTTTAAAACAGTTTTTAACACAATTTAAGTGATCAAAACATTTATTCTTTTAGTGCAAACTTGAAAATGTATGTTTTAGTATGTTTTTTTTTCATCTAGACCACAACAGACCAGGTATACATCAAAAACCGCTAAACAAAGTTGGCGACATTATCCCACAGAAGCTGTGAACAGTTTAAAACACAGTTTCAGATACTAGAAACTTTTAAATAAATTGATGAAGAATAGTTTTACAGTTTTTTATACATTCAGACCACAATTTAAGGTTCCCTCCATTTTCTCCCGGAACTCCCAAGCAGAAGCCAACTTCAGCCCAAGTTTAGGTTTAAAACTGGTGCATTTAATTGAATCTTAAGAACAATTTACACAGTTTCCGGTATGTGAAACCTTTATTCACATTTTATAAAACATGAAGAAAATAATGAGTTAGCACCTTTTTTATCTTCTTGTTTCTTTCTACTTGTTAAATCCAGGCTAGTTTTCTTTCTAGAGAAGTTACAACCTGTTTTAAATAAGGTTTCACTTTGAGGAAAACAGAAAATGGTGCAATTTTGCAGTTTGTTTTTTTCTAAATTCTAGTCATGTCAGTTGAAGTCTACAAAAAAAAAAACACTAATCCTGGACTAGATCAACAGAGAGAGTTAAACCCTGTAGAACCCAAATATAGAAAAAAAAAATGAGCAAAAGTAATAGCTTATCTATCTATCAATCTATCTATCCTGAAGACATCAAAACCATAAAAGAATACATATGGAATTATGTTGTAAACAAACAAGTGTTAATCTTCAATATTAATCTACAATGTAGAAAATAATACAAATAAATAAAAACCATTGAATGAGAAGGAACTTCTGTAGTAATGTATGTATATATGTGTGTATAAATATATATTAAATAATAAACATGTGTGTATGTACACACATATATATATATATATACATATATATATATAAAATATTTTTGCAACAGTGGGTTTTACAGGGTTAAATAGGGTTTAAAACACAGTTTCAGATGATTGAAACCTTTATTCTTGGAGTGACAACACAAAAAACATACATATATATGCGTGTGTGTGTGTCGTTTTTGTCATTTTCTTTCACGCCTTTGTAATTTTTTATCTCGTTTGTGTCCTTTTTTGGTGCTTTGTAACTTTTTTGTAGAATTTTTTGTCGTTTGTGTCTCATTTTTGTAATATTTTGTCTTGTTTTTGTTGTTTTTTGTCTTTTTTTTGTCTGACTTTTGTTGCTTGTGTAGCACCCCTATGCAGCCACTCTATGGAGGTAATTACCCCGAGAATGGTGGGTGCTCGGGTTCGTAAAGCTAAATGGAAAGAATAGATATAGATTAGAAATATCCAAATAAAAAATGAGACCCAGAGAAGTTTTTAGCCTTTTGGCCAAATTAAGAGAGGCCTGATTTAATACAACGCAAAGCTATATATATATACACCACAGATAAATCACAAAACATAGGAGAAGTAACCTAAACTTTCCCAAAAACCAAATTATATGCTAGTTAGATAAGTGTCCCCGGATGGTCCTAATGACCAGTCCCGCTGTTGCCTTTTAAAACTAAATCAAGGAACGCAAATATTTCCCCCTACGTTTACCCCCCAGTCTCAAGGGTTGCCCTACAACACCCACAAAATCACCGAACAATAGAACATCAATTGGTGCTCCTAGGATCACACACACGTACACACACACACATACACGCGGCCACCTGGCCAAGTCTACTCACTGTCCGGGTTCAGTTTGAATCAACAGCGTGGTGTAACGCTGTTTGGTCCATAAAACATTGAGTGCGGTGAAACGGTGCTCACGGAAAACACTGAGTGCGGTGAAACATTCCGATCCGGAGGACGCTAGCCGCCGGGCTAGCGTTAGCCAAGCTAGCCTCCTCTCGAACTCCTCCTAACCTGCTCCCGCAGTCGGTTCTCCGTCCTCCCGCTCACCATCTGGCAGCGGGGCTTAAAGGTCCTCAGCCTCGTTCTCCAAGCTTCCTGCTTGGGGATCCTGAGTCCGTGCTTGGGTTTTTGTCAAGCCCAAAAGAACCCACGCTGTCCACGCCGCCACGCTCTGCCTCCTCCTCCGCTGAAAGACCATCGAGGGAAAAGCGTACCTGCGTACCTGCACACCTGCACACCTGCACTACTCAGTGTCACTTCCTCGGGTCAGAAGTACCCACCCAGACACACTCACAACCAATCACACCATAGCATACAACCAGAGTAAAACAAAGCGAGATTTCCTACAGTAATCTCCTAATTACCACCCAGCTGCACTTGTCTCACATTTTTCTCCTTTTGTTTCTAGTTTTTGTTGTTTTGTATTACCTTCTTGTCTCATCTTGTCTTTTTTGGTCTATTGTTTTGTCGTTTTGTTCCTTTTTTGTCATTTTTTGTCTCGTTTGTGTCTATTTTTTGTCGCTTTGTAACTTTTTCGTCTAATATTTTTTTCTTTGTTGTATTTCCTTTAGGGAACTCGTAGGTGTCTTGGTGGTCTTTCTGTTTTTGGGGGGGTTTTTTTGTTTGTTTTTTAACATCTAGTCCACATCGGACCAGGTCTACTTCAAAAAACAGTAAACCTGGACCTGTCAAACTTGGACTAAATGAACATGGAGAGTTTAAAGACTATTTCAAACACAGCCTGAAATCTTTATTCTATTTGTGAAAACAGAACCCAGTCAACCTCCTCTGGTCCAGATCAGCTTCAGTTTCTCTTCACTGTGAACCAGAAACTAACTTCACAGATGTGTAACTTAAATAAATAAATGTGGAGGAGCAGGAAGCCACTGGAGGGGACGATTTCTAACAGCGTAACACAACACTCCTCACCGATGATTAATGACGCTTCCTGCTTATTAAATAAAGTTCAGGTTATTTATAGCCTGAGGTTCTTTTATTACAGACCTGTAAAGTAACTTAGTACAAGTTCGTCAGTGCTGAACTTCAAGCTTGGTTTGATAAGATGAGAATATTAGTTAGTTGCAGCACTGAGATGACTGAAAATAAAACAAAAAGCTGTATGTTGCAATATTTGTGGATGAGAAATTAACCCTCTGATGCAAAATATGGATAAAAAGTGAGCTCAGACAAAAAAAAGAAGTATTTTTTGCTGAATATTTAAAGATTTCCTCAAATAAATTATGCTTAAACAGTCACAAGTACTCATTCTAATGTCTTTTTAATAGTTTTTCCATTAAAAAAGTTTGTATGCAACATGGGTTAAAATGATAATTTCATATTCTCACTGTGATTTGACAGAAACCTTTAATTTGTTCAGAATATTTTTATTGTTTTAACCTGTGTAACTTTCTTGCTTTTACTTAATTAATGAATTTATCGCAATCTGTTGACCTGTGATATTCCCCAGTAAATAAAAAATAACATACTATACAATTTGTAAATACATCATTCTATTTAATTTCTTATTGACAGCATCATTTGATCACATTTGTCAGGTTTAAAAATGTGTTTGCTGCTTCTTTCCCCCGGTCAAAAATATGACATAAATATTCAGCAGATATGTGGTTTTATGTTCTTTCTGAGTTTAAATGTAGCTCAGAGGACGGGAGGATCGTATTCCTGCAAACAAAACAAACCTCTGACTTTGTGCTGTGCAGACATGAAACTGGAATATTGTTTTAATTATTTTAATTTACTGTGCATATTAAAAGCATTGACAGTTCTGCTACATGTTGTTTTTTTTTTTGTTTTTTTTTACATCTATGGTCCCAGGATCAAATCAGAAAAAAAGACTGGGACTGCAAAGCTGTTAAGATTATTTAAACATGTCTGTGGATTATTATATTTTTATCTGTTGCTTATTGTTGTTTATTTTTTTTTTAGATATTTTTTTTCCCTTTTTTTGCTATGTATGTTTTTGCTCATTGGATAGAAACATAAACCAGAGTGTCATCTGCATATAAACGGATATTTAGCTGAATTTATACGGGATGTTCCATTGCATGAGAAGGTGTGTCCAAACTTTAGATTGGTAGTGTATGTTGCTTTAGTTTAAATTGAGGTGAAGCCTGGATTGTTGACATCTTCCTGTTAGATCTGATTTATTTCAGTTACCTGGATTTCTATTGTTTATATGTGTATATGCTAATAAAAGTTATAATCTAATCCGTGCAGGGCAGTGAGCTGCACTGGCTGGCCTGTTCTCTCTACGTGGCCTGCAGGTCCTCAGTGCCGACGGTGGGAAAAGGAACCGCCGACGGGAACTACGTCTCTCTGACCAGAATCCTCCGATGCTCAGAAATGAGGTCTGTTTGTCCGTTTACTTCATTAGAGATATAACTGCACACAAGATTTTAAAACGTAACATATACTGTAGAGAAACGCTTATTTTATCAGTGCTGGATTATTGGGATATTTTACACATGCTACAAGACTCTTTATTTGTATTTTACCCCCAACACGACCTCATTACCGCCTTTTAATGTGGGCCTTTACCAAACACACTGGAATGATTGGATTATGCTGTAGAAAATCCTCCTTAACTCACTCTGCTCCTGCAGCCTGGAAGAACCTGGAGAACAAACTGGACTCATTCTGATGCTTTTGGGAAATTCAGATTTTTATTTTCATTTTACTTCCAGCTGGTCTTGTGTTAGTTGAATCAAGTGTCTTAATTCTTAAATTCTCTGATCAATATGTTTTTATTATTAATTTACAAACATTGTTTTTTATTTTTTTTTCCTTATCTAAGTTGGTTATTTGTGTGCCGACACCTTTTATTGTCGAAGTCGACTAAATGAGGCCTTTAAACACTGAGTGATGGAGTCATAGGTGTCTTGGTGGCCTCCCTCACTAGTCTCTTTCTTCTTAATTCCTTCAGAGGAGTCATGGGTGTCTTGGTGGCCTCCTTTACTAGTATCTTTCCTATAAATTCCTTCAGAGGAATCATGGTTGTCTTGGTGGCCTCCCTCACTAATGTATTTCTTGTAGACTCCTTCAGAGGAGTCATAGGTGTCTTGGTGGCCTCCCTCACTAGGCTGTTTGACATGTAAGAGTCTTTTTTGTAAATTCTTGTCAAAACGATTTCCATTAAACACCTTTGTTTGACGATGACCAAACTAAAAAAAACTTGGGTGCAAAGGTGTTGTCTGTTTTGATCAATTTGAATTAAACAAATGAGCTAGCTTGGGTTTGATATACGATCAATAAATCAGCGTATAGAGATGTTTCTCCTCTCTGATCAGTCACTGATTGATCTATTGCAGTCTGATCGAGTTCTTCAATAAGATGAAGAAGTGGCAGGACATGGCCAGCCTGCCGCAGGACTTCCGTCAGAGCACCGACAAGCTGGAGAGGAACTTCACCGTGTCGGCCGTCATCTTCAAGAAGTACGTTCCCATCTTCAAGTCCATCTTCAAGGCGCCATCGGAGGAACCACCGCGAGTTCACCGCAGCCGCAAACAGAGGTGGGAAACACCACGACTTTATACTTTAATATCACTGACAACATGTCAACCTCTGTTTGCATTTTTTCCTTTAATGCAATTTTACATTATTGTAATTAATGTTTATGTAATTTAATTGTTTCCTGCCTCCCTCAGTTGTGTCTGAGTCTGTCTTTATCCATATATATTTATTTACTGGTGTTTTGGTTCTTAAAAGGAACAAATTTAATATATTTTCAGTGTTTTTATTGTATACAAGTAAAAAATGTAAACATTTTTGTACTAAATCCATCTACTTTAAACCATAATCCACATCTGCATCATAGTAGCTGCTCTGTTGTCTTTTTAACAGATAAGAAGAGACTATTTCCTTACATTGGTATTTTTATAGTCTGGAAATAATATTTAATTTGTAAAACTAACAAATACAACAACAGACATGTGTTATAGGTGCTCTTTTCAGGCAAAAGGACTTGCAAAGTCAGGGTCAAAAAATCAAATTTAAAAAAATCAATACAACAAAAAGAAGTACTGAGGAAAGTGCAGAGAAAAAACGTGCAGAAAATAAAGTTTTATTCAAACTTTAAAGATAAAAAATTTAGTTTTTGTCAAGGGATCAGACATTTTTGCTAAACAGACATTATAATATAATATAATGTAATATAATATAATATAATATAATATAATATAATGTAATATAATATAATATAATATAATATAATATAATATAATATAATATAATATAATATAATATAATATAATATAATATAATATAATATAATATAATATAATTTCCTTTACAAAAGTAACCTAACAAGTGTAAATAGGATTAAGACTCTATAGGGTTATTTATGGTATGAATATACCTGCGTAATGTACATAGTAAGAACAGAAACCCTACAAAAATTATATAAAATACCACTTTACCTGGCTATAATACTTAAAAAGGCCTAAGACAGTATTATTGATTATGGAGATTAACCAACCTAATTTACATAAAAGACTCTAAAGTATTAATATTTATGAAGATTAAACTGAACTAATATTGTGACTCAAAAATCTACATGAAAACTCAACAAATCCAAGAATTTCCTGGATGCCCTATAAGCAAGATTTGTTTTTATTCTTACTTTCTGTATATTGTTTTATGGTTTTAGTGTGTTTTTATTTTGTATAATTGTGCAGTTGTGTTCCCAGGTTGTAACTTTAAAAACTGGCCTTTTTAAACATCACGTCTTTGTTTTGCAGACGCCATCCGTGCACCGTGACCGAGGTCTTCAACTTCTGCTGGGTGTTGTTCGTACATGCTAAAGGTAAAAATCTCCTGCTTAATGCTTTGTTTTCTGGGACTTTAACATGAAAACTGAGAGCAGCTCAGCTATCAAACAGGTTTCACTCTTGGTAGTTACTCTGTTTTCTGAATTCTAAGCAGGTTCATGGTGTTTTTCTTTTTGCTGACTGCAGCATAGAGTCCTGCACCTCTATGGAAACAGCACAACCATGACTAGAAGCAGAGAACTCAAGTGTCTTTTTTACAGTATGTCACAGTTATAACATCATAAAGCATTAAAAAAAAAAGTGAGATTATTTTACCTATTTTACAATATTGAAAAAGTACTGTAGTCAACATGTACAGCATTTTTCCAAATGTCCATAGATATTACAAATACTAGTAAATAATGAAGACTCTGCATGTTATAGATATTTTTACTACGTTTTTTCAACCTCTGTAAACTACTCTGTTCATCGTCTGTAGAAAGCTGTTTCATCATGCTGAATGTATTTTCCAACTTGCTCCTCCATTCATGGTTTTAGAACCATGCTGCATTTATTTTATTGATCCATTAGCTTTGATTTTCATCTCAGGCTAAAATTGTACAAAATAATTTGAAATATGACCAAAATAACATAAAACTAGTCAAAAAATACTCAAAAATAGACTAAAATGAACTAAAAACTGTCCAGAATCACTTGAAACTTGTTTGAAATGACTCAAAATGTGTTTAAAATGGCAGTTTTCGAGTCATTATGGACAATTTGAGTCATTTTAGACAAGATTTTTATCATTTCTGACATTTTTTAGTTCAATTTTGAGTAGATTTCTAGAAAGATGTTTCACCATGCTGAATGTATCTCCAACAACTTGCTCCTCTGTTCACTGTTTCTGAGCCATGCTGCATTTATTTTACTGACCCATTATGTTTTCCCTCTAAGTCAAAAATTGTTCGAAATGAAGTGAAACTTGCCCAAAGTAACATAAAAATTCCAAAAATGAATTGAAAATTTGTCCAAAATAACATGAAACTTCTCCAAAATCACGTAAAGTTCTCTCAATTGATTCGAAACCCGTCTGAACTAACTCAAGAACTGTCCAAAATAATTTAAAAAATACCCCAAATTACTTTTAACTTATTCAAAATGACTCAAAATGAGTTTCAAATGACAACTTTCAAGTAATTTTGGACATATTTTTTTTGTCATTTTGGTCAATTTTGAGTTCCACAAGTGTTACGAATACATCTACAAGGTTTATCAACTATTTTTCACATAAACAACACATTATTAACTATTTTTACTTATACTGAGCTAATAAACACTTTCCCGTCTAATTAGCATCAAGCTGTTCTACATTTCTTGGACATATCAGGAATTTTGCAGCCAATATTTCAGTTTTAATTTGACATTAATACAAGATTGACTCAAGGTATCATTATTACTGGAAGGAAAAGTGTTGGTGCAAATTTCTTTTCACTTTTCACTCCTTGTTCAGTCTTTCTACTCAATCTAAAGACTAGTTTGAACCTGCCTGCACAGATTTGGCACTGCCTTGATCTGCTGTGCCAACTTAGCCTGCAGACACAATAATTCACTCATATTTTTATTTCCTCCATTGCTTTTTTGTTCAGGAAACTTCCCCATGATCAGCGACGACCTGGTGAACTCGTATCACCTCCTCCTGTGCGCCCTCGACCTCGTCTTCACCAACGCTCTGCTCTGCAACGCCAGGAAAGACCTGCTCAACCCAGATTTCAAAGGTACAGCTCAGTTTTGAAGCACTGCAGCCAGAAAATACACAAAGAAATCAACATTTAAAACTCACTGAATGCTTCACAACAACAGCTGCAACTAGTATTAAGTTCAGAATTGTGACTGTAGAATATCAGAATCAAATACCTGTATGCAAATATTTGTTTAGTCACCAAGAACACGTGTACGGTTTATTTTAGTGCACATGTCAGATAAGAAAGGTTTTAATACTGAATACATTACAGTACAGTACATAGAATCATGGTCAATTTAATTACTTTATTTGACAAGCATGCACAAAACAAAGACTCTTTAAAATCAAAATGCAAACAGATTCCTACGGAGCCATGGCAAATTAATAAAAATTGCAAAAGTATTTACCTCCTCTAAAATGAGTCACCTGGTTATGTGAAATCTTGGCTAAAGTTCACCTGAAGGCATGACGGCGACTTGGAAGTCAATCAGAAGGAGGTTCTTGAACTGGGAGAAGGTTCTGAAGGAAAATCTAAATTGAGCCTTTTTGCCCGAATGTTTAGTGGACATCAAACACTGCAGAAACTCACCATCTCCACTGTGAAGCGTGGTGGTGGCAGCATCAAGATGTGAAGCATGGTGGTGTCAGCATCATGAGCCAAAGCATGGTGGTGGCAGCATCATGATGTGAAGCATGGTGGTGGCAGCATCATGATGTGAAGCATGGTGGCAACATCATGACTTGAAGCATGGTGGTGGCAGCATCATAATGTGGTGATGTTTTTTCGACAGTAGGCCTTCAAGGGGGTAAATAACTTTCGTAGGTAGTGTGTTTTTAATTTTAATGGTTCTTTCAAGCGGTACTTGATCATTTTTGTTCACAAACACTGCTGTACATTAAAATCAATATATTGTTATGTATCATGTGAGCCTTACAGTATTAATAATTATTACATAAAATGTTGGTGTGATACAGTGTAGTTTTACTGATTCCTGTCAAATCTTTGATACTGAACCTCTTTAACCACATCCCCCCACTCATAATTCTGCTCACAGGATTGTGAAACGTGATGGTGAATGGTCATAAAATGAAATAGGAAACCTGCTTATCAGCCACGCACAGCGTTAAATCAAACACGTGAAATAAATCAAAAGTTTCGCTGAACAAATTTCACCCAGAAAAAGCTGCAGCGCCGTCTATCAGCGCTGGCCTCTCATCCTGTTGACTCCTCGTGTTTCCTCCCCTTCCCCTGATCTACACCTCCATCTATAAACACTGTTTATTGTTGAGAAAGGAAGCTGCTCTGCTCTCTGAAAAATTACACCACTGTGAAGCATTTAAACCCTAAAAATTCTCCGATCCTGTCAGTAACAGCTGCACTAATAAGATAAGATGAAATCTGATCAATTCTGAAGGTAATTTTTCTGACAGATATTGCATAAGTAGTGCATAAAAAGTAGAAAACGCGATTAGATAAAAGTGCAATACGTTACTAAATTTCAATAAGTAAATCAAAATAAGGCTGGAATAGAACAGTAAAACATAATGCTGGGCAATTATACTGAGGCAATGAGTGATATGACACATGATAAGGAAAAATTAAATATACAAATCTCTGGATCTATGGATCAGACACACTTTGAGGGTTTAGAAATCCAACAGATCTTTGTGTCTCCATCAGCTGGTCACAGTGAGATCTGAAATACTGCAGCAGAAGCTAAACAAAACCGTAACTTAGAAAAGGGAAGGGGAGGCTAAATGTGGAGCAAAAAGCACAAATACTGGGTGAATTGTGATTGGTTCTCGTGGTTTGTCCTCTGCAGGTCTACCGGAGGACTTCAGCAGTAAAGACTTCAGGCCATCCTCGGGTCCATTCTGCTTCATCGAGCAGCTGTGTGAGCTCCATGACGGCCTGGTTCTGGAGGCCAAAGGAGTCAAAGAGCACTTCTGGAAGCCCTTCATCAAGAAACTCTTCCACAAGAGGGTAACAAACACCTCCTGACACCTACACCGATCAGGCATAACATTAAGACCACCTGCCTATTATTGTGTTGGTCCCCTTTTCCTGACCTGTTGATTGATGGACTCAATTAGACCCTTAAAGGCGTATTGTGGTGATTCTTTGGAATATATTTTTTTTCAATTCTTTCAAAACTGTAAAAACAAAAAAGAAAAACACCCCTCTTTCATGTGAAGCTTGGAAAACAAATAGCAAAACACTGCAGCTTTTCACACCCCTAACCATATGTGAAGTGGATTAAAATGTCTTGGACTAACAGAGTATGCTTTTTGACAAAACCGATCAGCCAACATGTTCAAGGAAGGAATGCTTATACTCTCTTAATTGTATCGTCAATTTCTAAAATCTGGTCCTTCATTTGGTTCCATTGCTCAGGATTCGGGGAGATACCCTTTTTCCCCGGCTTCATCTCCCTATCTTAGTTTGTCTTGGCACCAAAACATTAGCAGCAGATTCTTTAAGTCCTTGGATTTGTGAGGTGGAGCCTCCATGGATCAGACTGGTTTGTCCAGCACATCCCACAGATGCTGGATTGGATTGAGATCTGGAGAATTTGGAGGCCAAGTCAACACCTCAAACTGGTTGTTGTGCTCCTAAAACCATTCCTGAACCATTTGTGGTTTGTGGCATGGCGCATTATCCTGCTGAAAGAGGCCACAGCCATCAGGGAATACAGGTTCCATGAAAGGGTCTACATGGTCAGCAACAATGCTTAGGTAGGTGGTATGTGTCAAAGTAACATCCACATGGATGGCGGGACCCAAGGTTTCCAGCAGAACGTTGCCCAAAGCATCACACTGGCTCCATCGGCTTGCCTTCTTCCCATAGTGCATCCTGGTGCCGTGTGTTCACCACCTGGTTATCCACGTGATGTAAAAGAAAACGTGTTTCATCAGACCAGGCCACCTTCTTCCTTTGCTTCGTGGTCCAGTTCTGATGTCTATTCTTGGTCTTTCTGCAGTGCACAGGGGTCAGCATGGACACCCTGACTGGTCTACAGCACTGTGTATTCTGACACCTTTCTATCAGAACCAGCATTAACTTCTTCAGCAATCTGAGCAACAGCAGCTCATCTGTTGGGTCGGACCACACGGGCCAGCCTTCCTCCCCACCTGCATCAATGAGCCTTGCTCGCCCATGACCCTGTCTCCAGTTCACCACCGTTCTTTCCTTGGACCACTGCAGACCAGGAACATCCCACAAGAGCTGCAGTTTTGAAGATGCTCTGACTTACTCATCTTGTCAAACTCCCTCAAATCCTTACACATTTTTCCTGCTTATACCATCAACTTTGAGGACAAAATATTCACTTGCTGCCTAATATATCCAACCCATGAACAGGAGATAATCGGTGTGATTCACTTCACCTGTCAGTGGTCAAAATGTTATGCCTGATCGGTGTTTACTGCTTAAACACAAAAATGTTTAGGACTCGTGAAGTTTGTTAGCCACCAGGATGGACATTTAGCTAACGTCGCGTTCAAGATCTACATCCAGGATCCTTGTTGTCTGACCCACTGACATATTAGCCTGCACATACTGGTGTGAAATCATTTATTCGTTCTCCAAAACAGACTTCAGTCCCAACAAACACACCTCATGCATTGAATTGGTGTTTATCTGAGTTAGCAGCACTGTTTTAGGTGTAGGATGTGTTTTCTAACAGCCCCAGTTGACTTCCATCATGTGTTTTCTGCTTCCTACCAGCACAGTCAAAGTATAATAGTTGTATTGTGTGAAACTTATCACACTTTCTTGGTTTTTCTTCTCCTCCCACAGATTCTCAGGGGTAAAGAGGACAGTCTGACCGGCTTTCTGGATCCCATGAACTTTGGAGACAGTTTGTGAGTTTCGCACAGCATCACAGTGTTTCAATTTTGCACGTTTGCTTACCTGTATTTTAGTTTTTCACGTTACAGCATCTTTTGTGCCAGAAAGGAAGTTTTATTTACTTTATTTTAAATCTTTCATCTTTGTTAAACTTTAAAGAGCAAATTAGCATCTGTTTTAGCTTCTAGATTTCCCTTCAGATTCAAAAAAGGCCTTCAGGATACAATACTGAATGCAAAAAGGCAAATAAGGATCCATGGATGTGTAGTAAAGTGGCTGCCAGGAAAAGCACAAATAATGAAATGAATACAGATGTTATTTCTACTCAAAGTTGCTTATTATTATGCGAAAAAATAAAAAATGACATGTCTATGCTATAGATAGATTCTCATTAGTTTGTTTGATAAATAAGACTTTAAATTCACTAAGTTGCTGTTCTATTTACAGCACAAAATTGAAAAGTGATCCAAGCCACAAGTCATACACAAGCTTGTGGTTGTATCTTTGACTCCTCTTGACAAAACTTTTTAAACAGTTAAACTGTTGACTTTCTAACACAGACTTGTTTCAGTCCACAGGTTCCTGATGGGATTTAAGTAAGGACTTTGAGGAGACCAGTCTAAAACCTTCATTCTAGCCCGATTGAACCATTTCTTTACCACTTTTGATGTGCATTTGGGGTCATTGTCTTGTTGAAACACCCATCAAGAACCTGTGGACTGATGAAGAAACAAGTCTGTGTCAGAAAGGCAACAAGTTTAGCTGAACTGCACCAATTCTGTCCAGAGGAGTCAAAGATACACCCACAAGCTTGTGGATGGCTACCAATGAACACTGAAGACCAGAGTAAAAACAAGTTTTTTCCAGTATTGGTCAGACCTGTGTAACCAAATCTACCATCAAACGAGGTGGTAGTAGTATCATGCTCTGGGGCTTTACACAAAGTAAATGTAATAATGAAGAAGGAGGATTACCTCCACATTTTTCAGGAAAACCTAAAATTATCTGCTAAAATGTTGGTTCTTGAACACAGTTGAGTGTTTCAACAAGACAATGACCCCAAATACATTAAAAATGGAAAAAAAATGGTTCAATCAGGCTAGAATTAAAGTGTTCCCAAAGTCCTGATTTAAACCCATCAAGAACCTGTGGACTGACGAAGGAACAAATCTGTGTCAGAAAAACAGCAAGTTTAGTGGAACAGCACCAGTTCTGTCCAGAGGAGTCAAAGATACAACCACAAGCTTGTGAAAGGAAATCAAAAGAGCCTAGTTGAGGTGAAAAGGACATTTTTACCAAATATTAACATTGCTGTATGTACCGTATGTTTTTAACCCAGCAGGTTTTGTCATATTTCTATAGGACCTATAACAAAGAGTCATGGGTTTCAATTATTCCATCATAGAAAGTTCAGAGTTATAGGAGTCATTGGAAACTCAAAAGTGCTAGTAAATTCATGGTCTTTAGAAGTGTATGTGAACTTTTTTTTTGACCACTGTATCAACAAAAATGGCTGATTTTGTTTCTTCTGCTCTGGTCTCCCTCAGCTTGTCTCTCAGTCGGCTCTATGAAGAACATGTTTTGGCCACCGGCAGTCTGGATGAGAGGATCTTCACCGGTGAGGGGGCCAACGAGGACATCGGCACCCCGGGGCCCTGCCTCTGTGAGGGGATGGAGAACCAGGACAGCGCCGCCTACAGGCTCCACACCAACCTCACAGTGAGGCTCTATTTCCATCCCTCTTTCTGTTCGCTGTCTCTGCTGGTGAATCTAACCGAGTCTGTCCTCCTTCAGGCCTCGGCTCTGAAGGTCTCCACCCCTCTGACGGGCAGGAAGTACGTCCAGGAGATCAGCATGGCGTCGCCGCTGTCGTCCGCCATGAAGAGCGTCGGACGACTTCACACTCTGCTGTCAGGAACCAAACAGGGTCCGAGCGCCAAACTAACAGAGACTCTGAGGTACGAGACGATACTACGAAACCACAGTACTCACTACTGCAAGTAGTCTTCTACTTTACACTGAGAGTAGCCCACCGATACTGTACACGAGTCTGAAAGTGCTTGTGTACTTTCACTTACTGCTGTCACTTTACATGAAGGTCAGAGTACGTAGTGTAGTATTAGTGCTGATACTTTATACTTTACCTTAAGCTGAATGTATTCATGTACTTTAACCACTGGCATTTTACATGAAGCTGAGAGTACTTGTGTACTTTTACTGCTGATACTTCACGTTAAGCTGAAAGTACTCGTGTGCATCTACTAATGTTACTTTGTATGAAGCTGAGAGTACTCCTGTACTTCAACCTCTGACAATTTACATAAAACTGAAAGTACGGGTGTACTTTTACCACTGATACTTTACATGAAGCTGAGAGTACTTTTACTGCTGATACTTTACGCAAAGTTAAGAGTTCTCGTGTACTTTTACACCAGTTGTTTACATAGTACTTGTGTACTTTTACAGTTGGTACTTTAAATGAAATTGGGGATACCCTTGTGCTTAAACTGCTGATACTAGACATGAAGCTAGGAGTACTCATGTACTTTTACCACTAATACTTTGAAAGCACTTGTGTACTTTTACCACTAATAATATACACAAACTTTAGAGTACTTGTGTACTTTCACTGCTGATGTTAAGCTGAGAGTACTCTTGTACGTTTACTAATGAAGTTACTAGTACTGATGTGCTTTCACTGCTTGTACTTTACATGAAATTCAGACTACTTGTGTACTTTTCCTAAAAAATACTTTGCATGAAGCTGAGAGTATTTTTACGACTGATAGTTTACTTGAAGCTCAGAGTACATCTTTTTTCCACTATATTTGTCATGAAGCAGAGAGAACTCGTGTGCTTTTGCAGCTGATACTTAACCTATAGCTGACAATAGTAGAGTACTGTTCCTGATTTGAGGACTTGTACATGCATTGAAGTATTTTTGGTACTTTTTCCCCTGTGTACTTCAGCAAAAACTGAACCTCGTCTCTTTTGCATCTCAGGAATTGTGCCAGAGACCCCAGTGATGTCATCAGCCGGCGCCTGAGGGACATGTTTGATTTGTTTTCTCAGCACTACGAGGACGGCAGCGCAGACAGCCGGCCGATGGGGAGAGGTACGCAGTAAAACTCTAGTAAATATTCAACAAATCTGCTCCCTCCACCTGGCTGAGTAAAGTTTGTCCTCGCAGACATGGCGGTGAAGTATTTCCACCTGGCCGAGGCGCTGTACTACCGAATCCTGGAGTCCATCATCGAGAGAGAGAAGATGATTCTGGGAGACGCTGATCTGTCGGTGAGTATGAAGTAAAACCACAAAAAACTTGAACTTTCGTCGCTGGCTGATATAAAATATGTGAATCCATGTTCGTCTGTGTTTCAGTGTATTCTGGAGCAGGACATCTTCCATCGCTCTCTGCTGGCCTGCTGCCTGGAGATCGTCATCTTCTCCTACAGGCCTCCAGGAGATTTCCCCAACGTCATCGGCATCTTCCAGCTCCCTGCTTACCACTTCTACAAGGTACCAGTATGAGCAAAAACACCAAAGTATTTGATGAAGAAAAAACGTGTAAAATCTTGGGTCACAAGTGCTGTAACAGTGTGAGTTAAACATTCTTAAAGAAGGTGGGGTCGTGTTGATTTTTGCCAAGCACGGTGGTGGCAGTATCATGCTGTGGATCGATATTTGAAGCGTCATAACTTGAGAGAAACTGTAGCTAGAGTCCTGAATTTGTGTAGATTCATTGATTTGTACATCTGCTCTTCTATAGCTATGTAGGTTTCACATATGAGGACTCAAACTTGGTGTTTTCGTGCATAACAGTAAACAGTAACCCACAGATTAAAAAAGTGTTGGGTCATTCCACCTCAATTCAACAAATGCCTCATGCCTGACCATCTTCCATCTGACTTTTTTTTTTTTAAAGTGGTGAATATTTTTTTAATTGACCATGTGTAAAATATGGCCCCTTATCTAGCCTTAGTTTTTGAGTTAAAAATTCTTAAAGAAGGTGGGGTCATGTCCATTTTTGCCGAGCACGGTGGTGGCAGTATCATGCTGTGGGCTCAATGTTTGAAGTACAATAACTTCAGAAATAATGTAGCTGCAGTTCTGAAATTTTGCAGGCCCATGGAAATCTACATCTGGTTTCCAATGGTGCAAACTGGACAAGTCATAAAATATTGTTACTGGGCTGAAAGAAAAATCATGGTTTTCCAACTCATACTGCTTCAAATAATAATAATAAATAATCCACATCACCTAACTCGAAAAGGTTATCTATGATCCTAGAGTTTACACATGGCCACCTCAATCAGTATTCACCACTTAAAAACAAAATCTGTAAAAATGAAGATGATCAGGCGTGGGGCATTCGGTGAATTGAGCTTGCATGACCCGTAAATCAACAATAACATTTAGTAAGAACTGAGATGGAGGTAACATTTTGACTGACGCATCCAAGAGGCTTAAAGTTCTTGACCAAGTTCTAGGAAAAGGTTTGCTGTGTCTGCAGGTGATCGAGGTGTTGGTCCGGTCGGAGCAGGGTCTGTTTCGGGAGGTGGTGAAGCACCTGAACCAGGTGGAGGAGCAGGTTCTGGAGAGTTTGGCCTGGACCAGTGGCTCCCCGCTGTGGGAGAGTCTCCGTGGGGCCAAAGACCACGTCCCTGCCTGCCAGGAGGTCTGTTTATGAAACATTACATTCATTTATAGACATCACAAACTGTTTTTTTTCTACCTGCATGAATATTAATGAAGTCGAACAGCATCCAGAACTTTGGCAACAACCCCCTCTAGTTAAAAACATTGGAAAAACTGACTTTTTATGACATTTTGTTAAAGAAAAACTGTCTCAGGATCCAGTTTTTCCTGTTTATTCAGATATTTTTAATGAAAAAGCGGCAACTCTTTGTGCTCTTATTTTGTATGTGTTTGTTTCAGGTGATGCCTCCTCAGTATCTGGAACAAAATGATGAAGGCAGCACCGGCAGCGTTGCCCTCACGCCCATCAACCACGGAGCCGACCTCAGCACCAACAGCACCATCAAAGGCCAGTGTTTCTGTCGCTTCAGTTACAGCTGTTCATCCCACTGCCTTTACTTTCACATGTTGAACTGTTAAATCCTGAAATATGGAAGCAAAACAGACCTGCAGAAGAACAGCAGAGATGATAAGAATCATTCAGACACTTAAACTGAGTTATATTCTGCAGTATTTTAATATTTTATTCCGAATAACCTGATTCACAAGACCTTTAGAAAACAAGTTTAAATTATCAAGCTGTTGAATTTTAAAACATCTGATTTCACAGTTTGGTTTCTCTTGAACAGAAATGATTTCTTGACCACATAACACAAACCTACAAATAAACAAAAAAACTACAAAGAGATTAAAAAAATAACTATGAAGAGAAAAAACAATTACAGAGATGCAAAAAACTACTGCAAACAAACAAAAATCTACAGAGACAAAAATTAACGATGAAGAGACACAAAATTAGCACAAAGAGACACAAAACAACTACAAAAAGATCCAAAGGTATTCTAAAAAGACACGATAAACACACATAGAGACAAAAAAAGTACAAAAAGACACAAAACACCCAAAAAATACACACAAAATGACTTGAAAGAGACAAATTAAAAAGGCATGAAACTGAGACTGAGACCCAAAAAACGGCATCCAGACCTGCCACAGAGACAAAAACAACGATGAAGAAAAAAAAAACAGAGACGCAAAATAACTACAAATAGAAAATAATTCAACAATTTTAATTTTAATGAAGTGCAGCAAGTGACACGAAAAATATAAATAAAAACAACTACAAAGGCACAAGAAACCACTGCAAAGAGATAAAAGACAACATAAACGATCACAGAGATAAAATTTGCAATCGCTTTTTAACATTAATGAACCACATTGAATGACACAAAACAACAGCAAAGACACAGAAAACTGCTATAAGGAGACAAAATATCATTAATTTTATCAATAATGTTAAAATTGCCAAATAAAGTTACCTGTTCTGTTTAAATGGCAATAAAATCCAGAGATTAAAAACAACAATTAAACACTATGAGAGATTGTTTGTGCAGATTTTAATGTCAGATTTTATTGTTTAGTTCCAGATTCTGTTATTATTTTGTTCTATAAAATGTCCTGTTGACTATTGTGAATAAAATGTGTGTAGAAGTGTTTAGTTGTTCAGTTTTTGTAGACTAACGTAACTCTCCTCCTCCAGCAGGCGTGTCTCCCTCCCCCACCACCCTCCTGGACCGCTACAGCTCCCCCCCCACCGGTCCGGCTCGCCGTCGTCTCTTCGTCGACCCGCCGGGGGACGGTGAGACCGGCGTCGCCTCCACCAGCTCCACCAGCTCCACCAGCGCACCACCCACCGCCGCCGTGACCAAGACCGGCCAGGCCAGCCTCCTCACGGCCATCCCCGCCGGACAGACGGTGGTCACCGTAGCGACCGCCACCGTCACCGCCAACAACGGGCAGACGGTGACCATACCAGTGCAGGGTGAGGGGCTGATCACCTAAAACACTTTAGAACATCATCATCAGATTTTGTGTGATTTACCTGATGTTTTTATGACATAAAATACAGACATTTACAGTAAACTTGTCCAAAATGACTCATAGATGTTCAAAATTACTCAGAATTACCTGTTCAAAATCAGTTGAGAAATTTGTCCAAAGCAGCTCATAAATTAACAGGACTTTATATTGCAGTGAAAAAGGAGCCCTCAGGGCGTAAAAACACCCAGAAAGAGCTCTGCATGAAGGATAAAGTCATGGTTGCAACCAGGGAATGTTGACGAAAACCTAACAAATCTGTCCAAAAACCTGACAAAACATCTCAAAGCTTGTCCAGAATAAAATGAACATGTCTAATGACAGTCCCAAAACTTCCTGACGTGACCTCAAACATATAAAGATGTTTGTGAATTTTTAGCTTGGTATATATAAAATGCTTTTATTTTGAAACTCCAGAACTCTCTCTCCTGACTGGATCTATTGATATTTAGTTTTTTGTGCTACAACTTGTCAAACCTCAGACCAAGTATTTCATGATAAAGTGTATTCTGTATGTTTAATTTTGCATTATTATAACACGTAGCTACATATGATTCAGAAAATCGCACTAGTTGAATTCTGCAATATCAATTTTTTAGTTAATGTGAGCTCAAAGTTTGCTCAGTCAAAGATTGTTTGATCTACTTGTCCAACAATGCAGTTTCTGAATCAGTGACAAGAAGAAAATTAGCCGTGAAAATCTCAGGTTTGCGTCTTTAATAGTTCCTGAGATATTGTTGTTCAAGCTGCCTCAAATTTCAGTGTGAGCATGATGCTGCCACCACCGTGCTTGATGATAGGTTTGGTGTTTTTGGGGTTGAAGGCCTCATCTTCTCTTCTTCAAACACATTTCCTCTCATTGTGGCCAAATAACTCTTTTTTTTTTTTTTTTTTTTTACCATCACAGAGTCTGAATCAATGACGTGATGAGAAATGACAGTGAAAATTTCAGGATTTTATCTTTTATAGTTCCTGAAATGTTGTTCTCGAAACCGCCTCAAATTTCAGCACGCAAAAAACATGCTGAAAGTGGCTAGATTCTATATATCTTGTATAGTATTTTATAAATCAATCTGAAATTTCACAATTGTTATTCTAATTATTCATACTTTATGATGAAAAAGTTTCAGATGTTTGAGCAGAAGGCCTCTGTTGATTTGAGATGAAATAATTCTAACAACCTCTGACCTCTCTGCAGGAATAGCCAATGAGAGCGGAGGCATCACTTTCTTTCCCGTCCAGGTGAGCGTGACCGGGCAGGCCGGCGCCGCCCTGCAGCCGCTGTCCGCCCAAACCCTGACTGGCACCATCGCCGTCCAATCAGCCGTCGCCAAACCAGCTGCCAAGGCAGCCAGCAGCCCGTTGAGGAAGGGATCTCTGTCGCTGTTCTTCAGGAAGGTGAGGGTCTCAGATGTCGATTGTCTGGCCTCATGTTCAGCCACACCCTGACTGATCCGTAACGACTTCACTCTGCTGGTTTGGTCTGAATTTGCAGATTTTCTTTGTCATTCTGACAGAAGAAGATGTTTACTTTAGAGGGACATTTTTATAGTTACACAGCAGAAAAAAAGGCTACAATGAGGCACAAATCAACCACAAAATGACTACAAAGGGGCATAAAATGACCACAAAGAGACAAAAACTGACTAGAAATTGACACAAAACCACTATAGACACAAAACAGACACAAAAAGACACCAAATGATGACAAAGAGATGCCAGTTTATCAGAAAACAACCACACAAAAAGACAAAAATACACAAAACAACTACAAACACAAAACTACCACAAACATACACAAAACAACTGCAGAAAAAGTAAAATGATCTCAAAAACACACAAAACAACAACAAACAGGCACAAAATGACCACAGACACAAAACAACAATGACAAAGAGACACAAACAACTATAGATACAAAAAAGCTTCAAAAAGACACCAAATGACAACAAAGAGATGCAAATTTATCAGAAATAGACAAAAAATAACCACACAGAAAGACAAAAATACAGAAATGTTTACGAACAGATTAAAAACTACCACAGAAAGAGTAGAACGGCCTCAAAAACACACAAAACAACAACAAACAGGCACAAAATGATCACAAACAGACTCAAAATGATCAGAAATAGACAACAAAAACACCACAAAGAGACTCAAAACAACCGAAGAAAAATGGAAAATGACCAAAAATAGGCACAAAACAAAGACAGAGATACAAACAAGTACAGATGCAGAACAGCCACAAAAAGACACCAAATGACCACAAACGGAGACGTAAAACAACCACAAAGAAACACAAAATGACCATAAAAAGACACAAAATGGCTATCAAAGATATAAAAAAAAGACTATGAATGCACACAAAACAACCAGAGACACTCAAAATGATCACAAAGAGATGCGGATTGAACAGAAATAGACAGAAAAACACCATAAACACAAAACGACACAAACGACTACAAACAAATACTACCACAGAAAAAGGAAAATGACCTCAAAGACACAAAACAACAACAAACAGGCACAAAATGACCACAAAGAGACACAAACATCTGTCCTGATTGTGGTCAGCAGTGTGTTAAAGTTTGTTTCCACGTCTTCGTTCTCAGGTTTACCATCTGGCCAGCGTTCGGCTCCGAGACCTTTGTGCCAAACTGGACATCTCGTCGGAGCTGAGGAGGAAGATCTGGACGTGTTTCGAATATTCTCTGGTCCACTGCACCGACATGATGATGGACCGACACCTGGACCAGCTCCTCATGTGTGCTGTTTACGTCATGGCAAAGGTGTGTTTCAAAGAGACAAAAACAACCGCAAGAGACGGTAAATAACACAAAACACCAAGAAAGACACACAAGATGAGGTAGCTTCTTTAATATGACACAACATCAGCAAACAACGACCAAAAGCCAAAAACAAGGAGACACAAAATGACTAAAAAGATACAAAAATGATCGCAAAGAGTCACAAAACAATTCCAAAAAAGACAGAAATTACCACAAAGAGACAAAAAACTAGATTCTTCTCCATAACATTGACAATGACAAAAAAAAATTACAAGGAGACACAAAAAGAGTACAAAGAGGAAAGAAAATTACCACAAACAGCCACAAAATGTGACACAGCACCTCTAGAAGTGTACATTGTTTACTCCTGCTGCAATAACTCTGTGTTGTTTGTGTTCGTCAGGTGACCAAAGAAGACAAATCCTTCCAGAACATCATGAAGTGCTACCGCACTCAGCCTCAGGCCAGCAGCAACGTAAGAAACTGAAATACTGTAGAAATGTCGCTAGTTAATAACAGAGATTGCTCTATGCATTCAGGGTTACGTATAACCTCCGATCGTGTGTTTTTCAGGTGTACAGGAGTGTGTTGATCTCGGCGAGGAGGAGGCGTCACTCCGGCTCCAGCGATGGCAACAAACCAAACTCCTCTGCTGACGGAAGCCAAGATCCAGGTAGAAAAACATTTATCCAGAACACCTTTAACCCCATCTCAACTCTTCAGTGAACATGATTTACTGTGAACTAGGGCTGGGACTTTACCGCGTTAATTGCAATTAATTAATTACAAAAACAATGACGTGTTTTAAAAAATAAAGCATTTAATCGCACCCTTCTCACTTCCCTAATTTCTGGCACACCGGTAACTCTGATGAACACTCCAGCCCAGTAGGTGGCGGTAATGAACCTAAAGTCTGTTTACCAGCCGTGAAGAAAATACGCAACACACCGAGTGAATCAGTGCACAGGAAAGTTTGGTGATGGAAGACGAGACCGCATCGAGCTTGTTGGGCAGAAAGTTTTCTTTTAAAAATCTTCCAGATGGCAGCTTAGATAAAAGCCTGGTTGTGTATAAATTGTTCAACAAACAGTTCTCTCATTACTGCAGCACTTCAAGCTGACGGCATCACCTCAATGTAAAACGTTGCTGCGGCGTAGACAAACTACGTGTCCACAGGATCCATTTTTCTCGCATCCAAATATCACCCACTTGGTGGGCGGGGCCACTAGATGGTCACATGACAGTGCTTTCTGCTTCAGTCCAGTAGAAGCTTCAGACCAACATGGCGGCTCAGTCCCAAAGTTTTTCATTTATTACGAAAACACTTAAGCAAAAAGTATTTCTAAAAGTCTTAGAAGCGAGAAATAATCTGCTGAATCTGTTCTCGTTTTAGTTCAACAACGGCTAGTTTAGACGTTTAATGAAAATTTTGCGATGTGTTGGACCTTGCCGCACCGAATTTGTATAAAGTAGAAGTCATATTTACTTTATGCAAATTAGTTGCAGGCAACTCCTGGGAGACACGCCACAATGCAACCAGCATGCAACGCAATACGTTTCACATAGACAATAAATAGGACAGTCCTGTTATCGGCAAACGGTGTAGCCATCCCATAATAGACCACTTTTCAACTTCTTTTGGAGTTTACAAAAAGTCTTAAAATGTTGAGCATAATCACTATAATTGCACTTGGAAGTTACAGTAATCTGTGAATGTAGTAGACAGATGAAAAATGCAGATAGATAGAAATGAAACAAACATTTTTGTTGTTTAAGTTCACTTTTATGTCTATTTATCAATTCATCTGTCAACCAAAATATACTTGAATTGAGAAACTTTGCTTATTGTGTCAAATATGGCTATTTGACAAAAATGTGATTAATCGTGATTAATTAATTACAAAGCCTCTACGTAATTATTAATTTTTTAATCGCATCATACCACTACTGTGAACATAATTCCCATCTAGTCAGAATTAGCATGAAGTTGATACAGGTGCTACCTTACAGCTAATTAACCAATAGTTTGACTTTGTGTAACTCCGCCTCCTCACTGCTTGCTTTCATTTACCTGACAGTTCATCAGGGGACAGCAGCAGCACAACCATTTAAAACTAGGATAAATCCAGGGGTTATATAGTCCTGATTGAAATAAATCATTTTTGCATTATTTTGGGCTGAACATTTAAACACATACTGGGGACATGTGAGAGTCTCATTAATTTTCTGCAAAGAGGCACAATATGGGACTTGCAAAACACTTCAATGGAGCCGCAAAACCAAAATGCCATAAAGGGAAAAAGCTTCTTTAGTCTCTGAGAATTGTACAACCTCTTGAGACCTTAATACCACATCTCCATCACCTCCCATCACCAGATGGAGGCGCTCTTTTTCAGCCTGCAGTGCTGTAGAATAAGTCTCCAAACCGACAAAGGCACCCTGAGTGAACACAAAATACACATTATCCAGTAAGCCGGCAATAAACAGTTCCCCTGATCTCCCAGCAGGTGGTGACATCAGCCCGGTTCCTATTCGCTCCAGCAGCACCTTGCCGGTCCCCCAGCCAGGTAGCACCCCTTCCACGCCCACCAACGCCTCCAACAAGACCTCCTCTTCTTCCACCACCTCCTGCACTGTTGCTGATGGCGAGGAGGAGCGAGGAGACCTGATCCACTTCTACAACAACGTCTACATCAAACAGATGAGACACTTTGCTCTGAGATACTCTCAGAGTTCACCGTCTGCAGGGGTACGAACACGTGGACACTCACACACTTACTGATCCATGAGGACTTCACTCTGCTGGTTTGGTCTGAATTTACACATGCAGAAGATGTTTACTTTAAAAGGGAGGTCTGTACAGTTACACAGCAGAAAAAAACACTATGAAGAGGCACAAAACAACCACAAACTGACACAAAACGAATTATAGGGGTGTAAATGACCACAAAGAAATGAATTATGACCAGAAACTGACAAAAATACCACCAAAGAGATACAAATGACTACAAACACACACAAAACAAGCACAAACAGACACAAAACAACCACAAACCGATACAAAACAACCATAAAGAAACACAAAATGACCACAAAAAGATGCAAAATGACCACAAAGAGACACAAAACCACAAAGAAACACAAAATGACCCCTAAGAGATGTAAAACAACCACAAGTAGACACAATCAACTACAAAAAGACATGAATACAAACAGACAAAAAAGACCACAAAAATGTGCAAAATGATCAGAAGCAGACAGCGCAACAGCCACAAAGAGACACAAAATGACCACCAAAGAGACACAAAATGACCACAAAGAGACACAAAACAACCGCAGAGAGACTCAAAATGACTACAAAGAGACATAAACATAAAGTGACGACAGAGAGACACAAATTGGCCACCAAAGAGACACAAAACAACCACAAAGAGACACAAAACAACCACAAAGAGACACGGAACAACTACAGAAACAGAATGACCATAAAGAGATGCAAAACGACCACAAAGAGACACAAAATGGCCACAAATAGACGTCTGGTGCAATTTTCAACATTCAGGTATTTCGGGTCATCACATGAAATCAAACCTTGCACCAGGAGTTGGTTTGTCCTCCTGCCTCTGAAAGTGACGTATTCTGGTACATTGTTCATACCTGTGCAGGTGGAGTCCCCCCCTCTGTGCCCGTACCCCACCCTGAGGACCGGATCTCCCCGTCGGATGCTTCTGTCCAGCAAACACTCCATTTACATCTCGCCTCACAAGACAGGCTCCGCCCTCACGCCAACAACTCCCCGGGACAAGATTTATTACTACATCAGCAGCAGCCCCCCCAATGTAAGACCAACCACACGACACACATGGCTACAAAATATTCAGTGCTAACTATTTTTGTTGCTTTATTTGTATTGTAAAATAAGTGATTGCATAAGTGTTCACTCCATTTAAAGTGGCTCACCTAATTCAATGCAGGCGCAGGCAGTTACTGCCAGAATCACACAATTAGTGAAATAAAATGATCTGAGTGCAGTGAATGTGTCTCAGAGGTTGTAGTATAAAGACTCCTGTATCTGGAAGGTCCAGTCACTGGTGAATCAGTATTCCTGGATAAACAACTGTTGTTTGAAACCCCTCCCACGTCAAAGCTTTGTGGAAGAGTGACAAAGAGAAAGCCCCTGTTGAAAAATCTCAAATTAAATCTCAACTAGAGTTCACTAAAACATATGTGGAAAACACTAAAGTCAAATGGAAGACAGTTCTTTGGTCTGATGAGGCCAAAATATAAATTATCAGACTAGACACTATGTTTGGTAGACACCAAACACGGCACATCATCAAAAGCGCACCATCCTCACAGTGAAGCACGGTGGTGGCAGCATCATGATGTGAAGCACGGTGGTGGCAGCATCATGTTGTGAAGCACGGTGGTGGCAGCATCATGATGTGAAGCATGGTGGTGGCAGCATCATGATGTGAAGCATGGTGGTGGCAGCATCATGATGTGAAGCATGGTGGTGGCAGCATCATGTTGTGAAGCACGGTGGTGGCAGCATCATGAGGTGAAGCATGGTGGTGGCAGCATCATGTTGTGAAGCATGGTGGTGGCAGCATCATGATGTGAAGCATGGTGGTGGCAGCATCATGATGTGAAGCATGGTGGTGGCACCATCATGAGGTGAAGCATGGTGGTGGCAGCATCATGATGTTTGGTCAGCAGCAGGTCCTGGAAAGCTGGCAAAGGTAGAATGGGGTAAATTTTTTCTGTCCAGATGTTCTAAGCAGACTGACATCTGTCCACACAGACTCAAAGCTGTAATTGCAGCCAAAGGTGAATCTGAGTACCGACTTGAAGGGTTGAATAGTTTTTACAGGCACTATACATGATGACATATGTTTAAGAGTCACTGAATGCATGGACAAACAACCCCCTGAAACCAGTGTCCATTCAGTAACCATAGTGATGATTACAAATTCAACAACTGCCCAGCCTCTTCTTCATAGCAACAGCAGCTGAGGCTCATGGGTATTGTAATATTTATAGACAGAAATAAAACAAGCTCGTTCAGAAAGAGAAATGAACAGAAACCTGGAAATAGCCAGTAGAGGCTGTTACTGACAGATAACCTCTGACCCCTCAGCGTCTGCAGGAGATCAACAGTATGATCCGGACCGGAGAAACTCCCACCAGGAAGCGCAGCATGGCGATGGAGGAGGAAACGTCGCCCAAACGGGTCTGTCCAGACAACCATTCAGCTCTGCTGCGCCGCCTGCAGGACGTCGCCAACGACCGAAGCTCCTCCCACTGACGGTAAACACATCGACTCCATGCTAACAAGCGGTCACCATCATATGAGCATCTTCTGCAGCTTTTTATTTCTGCACTGAGATTTGTCAACAGTTGTTTTATTTGCTGGGAGCAACACACAGCTTCAGTGACTAAAATGAACTTGATTGTTTCCATTAAAAAGAACCGTATTGTCTGTAAAAATCTGATCAATCACTGAAACGTGTCCTCTGAAAACATTGGGCTTCCTGTGGATCCTGAAGCAGGTTGTCTCCATTTATTGCCCCTCAGAGTTGCCCTAAAGGTTAGCATTTTACAGCTGAGTGCTGCCTTCACCAAACACTTTGCTGTTTTCCATGTTTTGTTTGTCTTTTTAATCACTGTTGCATTTTACAATCTCTTATTATTATTAAACCGAGCAGTCGAGATAAAATGTTCAGTCTCCTCCTAATTGAAATAGTCAGTTTCTTTGCAAATATCACAAAACCAAACAGCGTAGACCGAATTAACTCATACTGTTGTTGTTTGCGTGTAAAAGTCTTCATTCCATCCATTTATTCTGATGAATGTTCAGAAGTGTTTAGGAGCCGTGCGATGAAGGAACTTCCTGAACTTCTCGTCCTGCATTTCAACGCTTTATTTTACATTTGCGTGTTTTTATTTCTCGTTTGATTTTCTCTGATGCTCTAAACAAAACTAATTCTACGTGACATTTAACCTTTTAAAGAAGTTTCAATCACGCTAAGTGTTGTTTAACCTTTGTGATTTACATGTTCTTACGTCCTCCTGCTACCATGGACTCAAACTCACCGACTGTCACCTTCACAAGTCTGTAAATATCTGTACAAAAGAGAAAAGAAAGCCTATTTAATGGAGGTGATGGACGTTAAGTGCCTTTATTTTGTACTCCTCTGTTTGTTTACATCCTGCAAACTTTACCTTTTATTAGATTATCCTGATTGTAAAGAAGAAAAAAAAGCTGAAATAAAATGTTTGAACACACTTGCTGGGCTGTTTGTCGTAATACAACACACACTACAAACTACAAGGAGATGCAAGACAAGCACAAAGAGGCAAAATGCAACTACACACAAACTTACAACTGATAAAAAACATACAAAAGAATTACAGAAAGACACACAATGACATCAAAGACGCAAAAGAATGACTCAAAGAAACACACAACAACCACATAAAGATGCAAAACAGCTACAGAGACAAAAAATGACCACAAAAAGACACAAAATGACCAACAAAGAGACAAAAAACAACCGCAAAGTAGTACAAAACAACTACAAACAGACACAAAACAACTGCAAAGATGCGCATATTGGCAACATCAAATTATCGAGCAAAATAACAGAAGTATTATAAGTACAATTGTTTAAAATGAATAAATTGTTCAAAACTACCCATAATTGTATAAAACTAAACAGAATGTCTAACATGTATAAAACTACTTGAAATTTATCCAAAACAACTCAAAGAAATGTCCAAAGATTACATAAAATCTTAGCATATCATTTAGAACTTGTCCATAATAACAAAACTCTGTTTGAAATGATTAAAGGATTGTCCAGAATTAAATACACTTGACAAAAAATGTCTCAGACTAAACTCTGAGTTTGAGGGGCACTGAGGAGGTCTGGCTTGTTGTCGGGGTGGCATCGTTTTTATTCAGACAGGCTTTTGGTTGACCTGTAGCTGCTCTATTTTATTACTTGGCCAAGGAAAAGGCGGAGTTATGTGATGATCAGCGTACGTTTGTCTGTCTGGTCGCATCATTACTCAAAAATGGACTGGCAGGTTTGGATGAAATTTTGACGGAAGGTCAGATATGATACAACGACCAACTCGTTAGATTTCAGCAGCGATGCGACTTATAGTCTGGATCCACAGATTAAAGATTTCTGCATCATTGCCAGATAGCGGCACGGCATCACTGTAACCATGACAACAAGTGAACACTACATCAGCTGCTGCCGTGATGGATCAGAGGTCGGGTTCTGGTCCAATCAGAGCTGCTGCTGCTGGACCTTTGAGGACTAAACTGGATTTCTCTTCAGTTTGTCACCTCAACACGTGATGAAAACACAGAAAAATAAACTCTCTCTGGGCACCAAGGCTTCAGTCGACATGTTTCCAGGACACTTTGTTCTCATCAGCTGAATGTGCTGCAGGTAGAGAAGCTCAGCAACTTTGACTGCAGCTGGAAATAGAAAATCAACTGAAATATGATCCTGCACTGACACAAACATCCTGAAACTTCCTGCACACTCTGCAAGCTGACATCAACCTCCAACGGATCATGTCAACATTAACTGCACTTCTCCATCATTCAGTGTGGAGCTGCAACACTAAACTACACAGTGATGACAACACACTTTCCACTGGTTCCCAGTCCAGCTCCCAGTAACATGGACCAGTCAGAGTCTCTACATACCATGCTGCTGCTGCTGCTGCTTCAACCTCTGGATCATCAGGACACACTTCATCCTCTCAGAACAAACACCGTCCTGATCAGCATCAATACTTCCATCTGCAGAGAGAAGAAGTAAGTAAGTAAGTAAAATTTATTTATATAGCATTTTTACAGAAATGAAATTCACAAAGTGCTTCACAGTAAAATCGATCAGCGAAAAACAAAGAGTGACAGAACCATGAGCACAAACACAGAAAACAAATTGTCACAACAACACCACCTAGCTAAAGGCTTGACTGAAAAGCCAGGTCTTCAGCTGTCTTTTAAAGGACTCAACAGAATCTGAGGTGTGCAGAGACATTGGCAAAGCATTCCATAGCCTCGGTGCCACTACTTGAAAGGCTCGATCCCCTCTGGTTTTAAAGCGGGTATGGGGAATGACTAGCAATGCTTGGCCTGAGGATCTCAGAGAACGTTTTGGTTTGTAGAAATTTAAAATATCAGAAATATAGGCTGGAGCCTGTCCATTTAGAGCTCTAAAAGTGATGACTAAAATTTTAAAATGAATCCTAAAATGAACTGGGAGCCAGTGAAGTTCTTTTAAAACGGGCGTGATGTGATGTCTTTTTTTAGTGCGGGTTAAGAGCCTTGCAGAAGAGAGAACAGAGGAGATCAATGAGTCCACAGTGGAAACAAACTGCTGACAGTCATCAAGCTTCATTACTGCACAAACTCTTCACTCATGGATTTACTGCTGCTCCATTTAAACCAACAGTCTCTGAGTGTCCATCAACATCTCATCTGCTCTAGAAAAACTAACTCAGAGTCTGGCAGCAAAGAGACACAAAATATGTTCAAATGCTTCTGGAAGCTTCTAAACCTGGAAAAATACTGAGAATCAAACAGGAAATTTCTAAAATAAAGAGATTTTTAGCAGATTTAAGTACAGCTAAACAGTCATTTTATGGACAAACACTGGAAAAGAGCAAATTAATATTTGTAGAAATTCAGATTTTTCATGTTGATGTTATTTACAGTTTTGGTCTGTTGTTTAATTTTACATTCACATGGAGGTTCATTATTTTCTTTGATTTTACTACTAATTATCTGTAATTTAAAAAATTATCAAATATCAGAGAAATAACAGTTCAATTATTCACCAGTTTATAATCCTTAATATACATCATTTTCCTCTCAAATAGCAGCATATATCTGGTAAATATTTATATTTTAGTGATTTTTTTCACATTACAAATATGTGATTTTAGAGGAAAACACTGTAAAAGAACACTGACATTTGTAGAAGTATATTATTGTACAAGTGAAAGGATTTACAGTTTTATCCTCTTTTATGGTTTGTGTGTAAATTTACACTTTTTTCTCCTGATTTTACTCCAAATGATCTGTAATTGAACAAAATGATGAAATGAGAGGAAATGTTGAGAGAATGACTGAATGTAAAGATGCTGCTGTGAAATAAGAGCCGCTGGTTTACAGGCTTCAGTCTCACTGATCTCAGAGCTGTGACAAACATCAGACTGATCAGCTGATCACTGTTGAAATGAGACAACAAACAGAGAGATCAGATCTGATGGACACTTTGATGAAGGAGGACCACTGTCTCTGCACATCTGGAAGGCTGGCAGCTGGAATCAGCTTTATTTCCTCAACACATCAACACAACAACAACAGTCGGCTTCACATCCACTCAAACACACCATGACAACAAGCTTGTGGCTCCTCTGATTGGCTGACTGCTGTCTCTGTGTTTCTGTCACCGTTCTGCTCTCACAGCTTCACTGAGAAGCTGCAGGTTTACAGGAGACTCTGGATCTTTGCTTTGATACTGAAGAAGAAAGCAGCAGAGACTGATGGAACCTTCTACTGACCTCAGAGTCTTCAGGCTGCAGTCTGGATTCTCCACAAGATCTAATAGATGTTTCACTGATGAATCCTGCAGCTTGTTTCCTCTCAGGTCCAGATGTTCCAGATGGGAGGGGTTGGACTTCAGAGCTGAGACCAGAGAATAACAGCTGATCTTTGACAAACCGCAGTTCTCCAATCTGAATAAAGAATAAAAGATGTGAGTTGAGGAGACAAAGTTCCTGATTGAAATCATTCAGAGTTTCATCATGAGTTCAGAGCTGCAGAAGCTTCACAATGTCCAACTTTATAAAATGGAAACTCCAAACAGCTGAAGCCAACAGGATGCAGCTTCAAACAGTCCAACACAACCAGTGAAGAAGAACTCTCATTAATATTAATCACAACATGCTGCTGCTGCTGCTGCTTCAATAAAGACGGAGTGACTTCAGCTCTGAAACTCTGCAGCTCCACCACTGGCTCCATCCACACAAACTCATGCTGAGCAACAAACACCAGGAAAAACACTCTGACATTTATTTCACTTTCTGCTCACAGTCACACAAACACACAAGAAGGAAATGTGGACAAAATGAGGCTCCAGACTCTGAAATATCTTCATGTTCTGGAACCATGGAGACGTTTCAATCAGGTCTCTACATTCACATGATTTCATTATTGATCCATCTGTCACTGATAGTGGAAAGTATCCATCACAGTTTTCAGAGGACCAGGTGACGTCTTCAAACTGTTTTCTCAAACACAAACATCTTCACTTTCAAATCACTAAAACCAGAGAAAAGAAGAAAATCAGCAGAAACTCAAGCAGAAAATCTTCCCATTGCTCCTGATAAATGACTTCAACTGTTCATCAACTGTCAACTTTTTCTGCTGGATTTTCTGCTCATTCAACAACTCATGGATCAGCTTCACATTTCATCAGCAGCTAAATCAAATGGCTGCATCTTGGATTTCAACATTTCACTCAAACATCACATGGATTCATCCAAGAGTTGAACCAGCAGATGCTGAATATTAGTTTCTGTCTTTCAGGATGAAAAACAGCTTCAATTACAGCTCAAACTATCAGTCCACAGTTTGATGAGTCCATGAACAAAACATCAGAAACATTTCCATCAAGGTTTCAGTCATTTATCCAGTAAAACACCAAACTGGTTCCAGTCTGTCCACTGTCAACTCTTTCTGCTTTCTGTCACACTCAACTCAATATTTGTGCTTTTGGACTGTTGCTGGAACAAAACCCGACATTTGAAGACGTCACCTTCAACTCTGACAAAGTGGGATCAACATTTTTCACTCTTTTTACCATTTAGATGTTTTTTAAAATCACTGACAGGAAAATAAAGTAGAAAATAATCCTGAGTTGCTGCCTGGTTTCAATGTGAATTGTAGAAAACCATGAGGTCAGATCTGAGCTGAAGATCACGTGTGTCAGAGTTTCACAGTCAGTTATTCACTGGAGGATTTTTCTGCTGTTATTGAGATTTCAAATGTGCAGCTCAACATTTCTCTGCCACAGTCAAAGGACTAAAGCAGAGAAGAAGAAAACAGACGTGACCATGAAGATCCTCAGTGTGGATCAGTAGAATATCAGCCTGATGGCTGCAGTTTAGTGTCACCACAACTTTACATCTGATTCATCTCAGCACACAAAGAAAACATGATGTCTGACCTCAGAGTCTTCAGGATGCAGTCTGGACTCTCCAGAAAACCACTCAGATGTTTCACTCCTGAATCCTGCAGGACGTTCCTGCTCAGGTCCAGATGTTCCAGATGGGAGGGGTTGGACTTCAGAGCTGAGACCAGAGAATCACAGCTGATCTCTGACAAACTGCAGTCCTCCAATCTGAATGAAGAATAAAAGATGTAGATAAAATCATTGATGATCCATCAGATGTGTTCAGGTTCTCAATGTCCAGATCAACATTACTTTGTCCTCATCAATGAGCTTTTCTCTAAAACCAGCAGAGTGACTTTGTCCTTCTCTTATTGTGGATCATCATCATGTCAGCCTTCTACACTCATCATCCAGATGTCAGCTCAACATTCATCCACTTGTTCATGTCCACACATCAATAACATCTGCTGACCTCAGTCCACTCTCTCATTCCAGGATCAACATCAAATCTCTTCATTCTTTCATTTATTCCATCACCTTCTTCTTCTGTGGAAATCAGCTTCTAGCTTTGTCTCATTCAAATCTTCCAGTGTGTCTTTCAACAACAGTCCCATGTCATCTGTACATTCCAGAGGGATTCTGATTCCTGCTGTCCACACTGACTGTCCACTGCTCTCTTCCTAACACAACTCCACTGGAAGGAATCACTTCATCAGCTCAGCTCACACTAACATCAAGCTTCAGCTTCTGACTGACACTAATCAACTTCCAGACTGTTGACAACTGAACTCCTCTTTGACTTCCTGAGGCTCCACTGCAGCTCAGCACAAACACTGTGGAAACACAAACATACTGACTGGATCTGTGGAAGACAGACTGCTGAAGCCTCACATCACTTTCACATCAGCTTCACATTCAGACACACAGCAGGACTGTGGATTCTGTCCTCCATCTTGGAACTCTGCAGTCAGCTGATCAGGGGATTCATTCACAGACGGCTCCAGAAAATAAAATGTCTTCAGACTGTTGCAGAAAAATCCTGAACATTTATCAACCAAAACTTAAAACTTCATTTAAGAATCTGAACTGAATAAATTCCACCAACAGTGAGTGAACTGACCTGAGAGTCTCCAGTTTGCAGTTTGGACTCTGCAGTCCATCACAAAGATGTTTCACTCCTGAATCCATCAGGTTGTTACAGCTCAGGTCCAGATGTTCCAGATGGGAGGGGTTGGACTTCAGAGCTGAGACCACAACTTCATAGTGACTCTCTGAGAGTTTGCAGCCAGAAAGACTGCAATGAGACATAAATGATAAAACATGTAGTTATGAGAGAGGACACTTGATATTTCCTGCTGAGAACATTTTCTGTCCTGTTTTTACTGCGACTCAGGATATTGTGACTGAGTTGAGCTCAGTGAACATTTCCATTTGAAAGATGATGATGTCTCTGCTGTGGACCTGCTGCTGTCAGATTCACCTCCATCACTCAACATTTACATTTTCAATCCCATGTCAGCAATAAAGGTTCAGAAAAGACTGTCTTCATTCATGTGTTTTGTTCATTTATACTAAACAATGATTATATCATCATTACACATTAAAATTAATTATGCTTGTTAGACACTTAGAAGTACAACTGAGTTCTTTGTTAAAAGGACTAAAACATTAGGTTTCTTTTTGAAAAAACAAAGAAACAACCAAAAACTAATATGCAGACACACTCACCCAAACTCAAACACATTCCAGATGAAACTAAAGAATAAATCTAAATGACAGAATATGAAGTGATAAATGTTGGTTCAGCTTCATTTGGAGCTTTAAGCTTTTTTTTGCTTTTGTTTTAAAAAAAATTAGAATAAAACTGGACTAAAAGTCTGTAACAGGATAAGATCTTCTTCCTGCTTTCCAACTGATCACATATGATTCATTTGGACACATTTTTAGCTGACTATCAGGATTTCCAGTGTTGACAGGTTCACTGGTTTGCTGGGCAGATTGTCCCCATGTTCTGGCATCCAAGTGTCTCAGCATGGATGATGTGTTGCTGCTGGAAGAAAACTCTTGTGTGCAGAGCAAACACCGCTCCTACAAATAATTGCAATTATGAGACCCATTTAAAAATGAGAAATACAGTTCAGAAATGACAACATAAAATGGGCATAAGAAGCATTCTACCTTATTTGGTGGCATAAGATCAAAATGATCCCAAACCTTTGAACGCTGTTTACTGCATTTACTTGCCATGAAAATCACCAAAATACACCAGATTCACTCTCCAAATCTGTATCTCCTCACAACCCCACATTTTTGAAGAATAATGAGGCATCTTATATGGCTTGTACAACACTCAGAACTGTCAAACCTGTGTCAAGCTGTCATTGGCTCGGGACGCATTGAAACTTTGTGAGTGGATGAAACGCTTCCAAACATTGTGAAACCATGAAACGCCAAGTGAAGCAGCGCTGACGTCCCAAGCTTCAAACGTCGTCGGTCTCAAGACAGCAGGGTTTTCATACAAGCTCCGACACAGTGTTTGGAATCGCTCTGCTTCAGCAAGAGTGACACAAGCTCCGAAGCCTCGCTATCATTTACCCATCACTAAGTCTTTGTGAACTGTGTGTTCATTATGCGTGTTCAGAGGAACCAGGTTTGGTTTACTTCGTTTTTCTGCACTCTTTGTATTAGTTTTTGTTACTCATGGTGGGTGTTGTTCCTATATTTAAGTTTGGCTAAGAACTTTAGTTGTTTTGTTTGTGTTTAGCCTAGTTACAAACTCTGTTAGCCTTCATTTTGTTAGATTCTGTTCTTTGATTTGCCAACTTCCACAAATCTTGTGTTCTTTGTTGTCACTTTTATCTTCAATTAGCCACTGAGCAATAAATTCATTGACCTGAACCTCTAACATCTGTTTATTTTGATGCATCCAGCCACCCCTAGAGGTTGGATCATAACAGTCTCTCAGGATGAAAAACAGCTTCAATTACAGCTCAAACTATCAGTCCACAGTTTGATGAGTCCATGAACAAAACATCAGAAACATTTCCATCATGGTTTCAGTCATTTATCCAGTAAAACACCAAACTGGTTCCAGTCTGTCCACTGTCAACTCTTTCTGCTTTCTGTCACACTCAACTCAATATTTGGGCTTCTGGACTGTTGCTGGAACAAAACCAGACATTTGAAGACGTCACCTTCAACTCTGACAAAGTGGGATCAACATTTTTCACTCTTTTTACCTTTTAGACGTTTTTTAAAATCACTGAAAGGAAAATAAAGTAGAAAATAATCCTGAGTTGCTGCCTGGTTTCAATGTGAATAGTAGAAAAACATGAGGTCAGATCTGAGCTGAAGATCACGTGTGTCAGAGTTTCACAGTCAGTTATTCACTGGAGGATTTTTCTGCTGTTATTGAGATTTCAAATGTGCAGCTCAACATTTCTCTGCCAGTCAAAGGACTAAAGCAGAGAAGAAGAAAACAGACGTTACCATGAAGATCCTCAGTGTGGATCAGTAGAATATCAGCCTGATGGCTGCAGTTTAGTGTCACCACAACTTTACATCTGATTCATCTCAGCACACAAAGAAAACATGATGTCTGACCTCAGAGTCTTCAGGATGCAGTCTGGACTCTCCAGAAAACCACTCAGATGTTCCACTCCTGAATCCTGCAGGTTGTTATTGCTCAGGTCCAGATGTTCCAGATGGGAGGGGTTGGACTTCAGAGCTGAGACCAGAGAATCACAGCTGATCTCTGACAAACTGCAGTCCTCCAATCTGAAAAAAGAATAATCATCATCATGTCAGCCTTCTACACTCATCATCCAGATGTCAGCTCAACATTCATCCACATATTCATGTCCACACATCAATAACATCTGCTGACCTCAGTCCATCTCTCATTCCAGGATCAACATCAAATCTCTTCATTCTTTCATTTATTCCATCACCTTCTTCTTCTGTGGAAATCAGCTTCATAGCTTTGTCTCATTCAAATCTTCCAGTGTGTCTTCCAACAACATTCACATGTCATCTGTACATTCCAGAGGGATTCTGATTCCTGCTGTCCACACTGACTGTCCACTGCTCTCTTCCTAACACAACTCCACTGGAAGGAATCACTTCATCAGCTCAGCTCACACTAACATCAAGCTTCAGCTTCTGACTGACACTAATCAACTTCCAGACTTTGACTTCCTGATGCTCCACTGCAGCTCAGCACAAACACTGTGGAAACACAAACATACTGACTGGATCTGTGGAAGACAGACTGCTGAAGCCTCACATCACTTTCACATCAGCTTCACATTCAGACACACAGCAGGACTGTGGATTCTGTCCTCCATCTTGGAACTCTGCAGTCAGCTGATCAGGGGATTCATTCACACTTCAACAATCTCAAACATCTTCACATTGTTTTCAGGAAAATCCTAAAAATTTATCAATGAAAACTTTAAACTTCAGTGAAGGATTTAAATTGAATATATTGATGAATGATCAACAGTGAACTGACCTGAGAGTCTCCAGTTTACAGTTTGGATTCTGCAGTCCATCACAAAGATGCTTCACTCCTGAAATCGGCAGGGTGTCGTTTCTACTCAGGTCCAGTTCTGTCAGATGGGAGGGGTTGGACTTCAGAGCTGAGGCCACGACTTCATAGTGACTCTCTGAGAGTCCACAGTCAGAAAGTCTTTAATGAGACATAAACGACAAAACGTGTTATAATGAAAGAGTACACTTTATATTTCCTCCATGCATTTGATAGAGGAACATTTGGACTGGTCCTGTTGGACAATTTAGTTCTTCACATCAGTGATTCTGCTGATCTTCTCTGTCTGACATGAAACTGAATTCTCATCAGCCTCTCTCACACCTGCACACATTGAATGTTTCTCTGGTTTCATCTGCAGATGGAAGACAGAAGACGAGTTCCATTCAGGCTTCCATACTGTCCAGTCTGTCAGAGTGATCTGATCCCACGTCTGACGTAACGAAGTTCTCAGGATAACATCTGGATCAGAAGAACATTTTCTGTCCTGTTTTTACTGCGACTCAGGATATTGTGACTGAGTTGAGCTCAGTGAACATTTCCAGTTGAAAGATGATGATGTCTCTGCTGTGGACCTGCTGCTGTCAGATTCACCTCCATCACTCAACATTTACAGTCTGCTGTCAAACGCTACACAAATGAAACTAATCACTGGACAACATCACACCTGAACATCATTAATATAAACATGAGGAAATATTCTCATCTGATGACCGACGACTGAGTCAACTTTTCTCCTCAACGTTCTTTAGTGAGATTCTGAAAAACTTGTTCAGCACAAACATAAAGAATCACTGAGGTTGAATTAGTTCCACCATAATGTCTCACAAACATGTTATCAGGGTTTGTAGCAGTAAAAACACAACTCTGAGCTTTGTGTCAATCACATCTCTGGAAACAGTCTGACTTCTACATTCTGCTCTGATATATTCACACCTCTGAACATTTCCTGATACGACTCTTCTCTGCAGCAACAAGACAGAAAACACCAGAGTTTCTCTCTGAGGAACTGAATAGCAGGAAAGATGTCAAATCTGGACTCTGGAACATGACTTCCCTCTTTAAAATCAACAGCTGAGTTCAGATCAGTAAAATGCTCCATGACTCAGTTCAACACTTTGCAGCGTCAGTCTTTGTATGATCAGTAGTTTACGGAGCCTCATGTCCACATTAACAAGCTTTAGATAGAAACTGTTGGACAAGTGACTCAATCACTTCACTGATCTCAGGATTATTCTCTACCTGAGAAACCAAATCACTGTTCCAGCATCAACATCATCTCATCATTGTCAGATAAAGTTATGTTAAAATCTTTGCAGTATTTATTTATTGTAACTAGATAAATAAATTGAAAACCACTGAAATTCCTGTTTGAGACTTTTCTGTTGCTTTTCATTTTGGACAGCAGGGGGCGTATTGTTATTGTTGTATTTGTGGTAGTTTTGAGGTCAAAGGGTAAGATACAAGAAGTTGTTCTAACAGAGATGGTCACAGATGGGGACGGAGTGTTGATGATGAGAGAATGCTAACACACTGCATGTGTGCTGCTGGTGCTAATCGTCCATGTTCTAGGTGCCACAGCCGGATGTTTCTGGTTCTACAACTCTTTCTTATATTTTTACTCATGTGTTGCGCCATAGGTTTTGTCAAACACATTTCATTGTATAAATTCTATTATATGTAAATAAATTGGGAAACAAAGAACCCCCACAAATTTAATTTGAAGTTTTGGTGTCTGATTTAACCCGGCTTCATATGAATCCAGAACATTTTAAAAAAATACTTCTGAGTCTTTTAAAGGCAGAATAACTGAATATTACATAAAACACTGATAACAAAGAACAATATAGTTTCATCAAATAAAACAAAAATAATGTGAAATAAAAACTAAGGATTCAGACGAATTATAATTCAGTTCAAATCAATGACAGCAATGATTCCTTAATCATTTTTATCAGACTCCAGAAATGTTTGTTAATGACACAGATCTGATATTAAACTCTAAAGAGAAGTGAAATAATCTGGTAAAATCTGACGGTCTGATTAGAAAAGATTTCAGAACCTCCTCATGTGAAAATAACTTTACTGCTTCACTGAAAACTGTAAAATGCTTCCACATAAAGAACCTCTACAGTTCTTCATGTGTTTCAGCAGATCTGCATGTTTCCTCCATCAGCCAAAGGAACAACCTCAGAAGAAAAACTGTCTGATGGAACAATTATTAGAATTAAATAGAAAAACTGTCTTCATTCATTTATCAGCTTTAAACACAAGAAAATGAAAAATCTACATTTTCACAGCGTTTGAAGCAGCTGAAGAACATCTGAGACTAAACACAGCTGACATGTGGTGTTTGAAATAAACAAGTGGAACATTAAGAAGAATGAGATGTTCTAGTGAGAACATCTGAAGAACTGAACTACTGATCTACACTGACTGATCATGTTCACCACATCTGGACTCACCCAGCCTTTCTGCAGTTCCTCACAGCTGGAATCAGCCTCCATTTTCCCTCCAATGATGTTCTGTACTTGTTCAGGTCCAACTCATCCAGAACCTCCACTGACATCTGCAGCATGTAGGCCAGAGCTGAGCAGTGGATCTCAGAGAGTTCCTTCTCTGATCTGTTCTCTGACTGCAGGAACTCTTGGATCTCCTGATGTACTGAGAGATCCTTCATCTCCATCAGACAGTGGAAGATGTTGATGCTTCTGTCTGGAGACATTCCATAACTGTTCTTTATCTTTTCAGGTTCTTGATGATTGTCTGGATTGTTTCTGGACGGATCTTTGTCCGACCCAGCAGACCTCCTAAGAGTCTCTGGTTGGACTCCAGACAGAGGCCATGAAGGAAACGAACAAACAGGTCCAGGTGACCATTTCTACTTCTGAGGGATTTTTTCATGACTCTGTCCAGGAACATACTCAGAGTGTGTCTTTTCTTGTCTTTCCAGTCTTCTCCCAGGAAGTCCTCCAGAACTTTCTGGTTCCCGTTGGTGTAACAGTGGAACATGTAGACTGCAGCCAGAAACTCCTGAATGCTCAGATGAACAAAGCAGTAGACTGGTTTCTGGAACATCACACACTCTCTTCTGAAGATCTGTGTACAAACTCCTGAGAACACAGAGGCCTCTGTCACATCCAGACCACACTGCTCCAGGTCTTCTTGGTAGAACATGATGTTTCCTTTCTCCAGATGTTCAAAGGCCAGCCTCCCCAGCTTCAGAAGAACTTCCCTGTCAGCCTCCGTCAGCTTCTGTGGACTTGTCTCATGTCCCTCATGGTACTTGTTCTTCTTCCTCTGGGTCTGAACCAGCAGGAAGTGTGAGAACATGTCAGTCATGGTCTTGGGCAGCTCTCCTCTCTGCTCTGTGGTCAACATGTGTTCCAGAACTGTAGCAGTGATCCAGCAGAACACTGGGAGTCGACACATGATGTGGAGGTTCCTGGATGTCTTCATGTGGGAGATGATTGTGCTGGAGCGCTCTTCATCATTGAACCTCCTCCTGAAGTACTCCTCCTTCTGGCCGTCGGTGAAGCCTCGTACTTCTGTTAACCTGTCCACACGTGTAGGAGGGATCTGATTGGCTGCTGCAGGGCGGGAAGTGATCCAGACCAGAGCCGAGGGAAGCAGATTCCCCTCCATGAGGTTCACCAGCAGAACGTCCAGCGATGACTTCTGGCTGACGTCAGACACAACCTCCCTGTTGGTGAAATCCAGTGAAAGTCTGCTTTCATCCAGACCATCAAAGATGAACAAAAGTTTACAGACAGCCAGCTGCTCTGCCGTCACCTTCTGTAATGTTGGATGGAAAAGATGGAGCAACGTGAGAAGACTGTGCTGCTCATCTCTGATCAAGTTCAGCTCCCTGAACGGAAGCACCACCACCACACTGACGTCTTGGTTTTCTCCGCCCTCTGCCCAGTCCAGAGTGAACTTCCGCACTGAGAAGGTTTTTCCGATGCCAGCCACGCCGTTGGTCAGGACCACTCTGATGGCTCTCTGCTGCTCAGGTAAGGCTTTGAAGATGTCCTGGCACCTGATGGGAGTGTCATGGAGGCTCTTCTTGGAAGCTGTCTCCAGCTGCCTCACCTCATGTTGGACATCAGCCTCTCCACTGTGTCCCTCTGTGATGTAGAGCTCAGTGTAGATCCTGTTCAGGAGGGTTCCACCTCCTGCTTCATCACTTCCTTCAGTCACATGTTCACATCTCCTCCTCAGACTCATCTTATGTTCCTGCAGAACCTCCTGCAGACCAACACCTGATCATAGACCAAACAAACAATCAGACTCAACAAACACAAACATCTTTCATGTCTGGACAACACAACACAACAACAAGGTCAGGTTCCACACATCAGTCCACCAGCAGATGTTCAGTCTTACTTTGTCCACAGCTGCTCTGACTGACTGTCTGCAGTCCACCTCTGGTTCTGGATCTTTTTCCACACTGGGGACAGGAGGAGTGTCCTGATGGAGCAGACTGGTCCCAGTATGAGCTGATGCACTGTCTGCAGAACCAGTGTCCACAGCTGCTAGAGACTGGATCTTTCAGGACGTCCTGACACCGAGCACAGCAGGACGGCTGCTCCTCCACACAAACTCTCCTCCTCTTCATCACTCTGTCAACACATTTATTCATCACTCAGATCATTTGGAGAAAAACATCCACATCTGACACCACAGTGCAGAAGACAACAGGAAAAGTGAGGCTACTGTTCTGAGTTTAGCTGCTCATAAAAAAGCTGCTTCCTTTAATTTTTAACTCCAGTCAATTATTTTCCTATCAGCTGTCTGACGAAACTCTGACTGATCTGCCTGCAGTTTGCTGTTAATACAAACTCAACACTTTGTTCAGCAGCTTCATAATAACAGCCTTCCATCACAGACAGCTGCTTCTGTTCTTCACTCTTCTATAGTCACTTTGGGCAGCTCAGCTCGGCTCAGTTCACTTTGAACTCAGAGTAGAAATGGTGTAAAAACTGTGTCAGAGCAGCAGCCTCAGACTCTCAGCCTTCAGCTTTCATTTCAAACATCTGAATCATTAGAACGAGGAACCAATGAAGACAAACCACAACATCAACTACACATCTGAAGAACATTCTTACACACTCTGACAATCTGAAAATCTTCACGCTGACTTTAATATTGGGATGAAAATGTTTAAATATTGTGTGTAAACTGTAAAATAGACTTTTTCAGGTGTTTTACCACAGAAACACCATCAGAACTTCCTGGTTCTAAAACCCAGACCAGGATCCATCTCAGTCTGAAAGTTCTGCATTATGACCACTGTGTGACTGTTTCAGCAGAACATCTTCCTTCATCCTAAAACCTTCATCTTCCATCAGGTCAGTTTACAGCAGAAACACTTTCTTACTTTGTGTCTGAGGGTTCAGGTTCTTTACTGAAGTGTGGAGGTTTTTCTTTGGACCAGTCACTCTTCATGGACAGACAGCTGGAGGCTGCAGACTCTTCTCTCTGTCTGCTGAAACACATGGTTGTACTCTCATGAAACACTGATCAATTCTCTGATCATATACACGATTGTTCAAAAGCTTTAAAATAGTTTTTTTTTTTTAATTCAAGTAGTTCAGGTCCAGTTAATACCTTGAAATGGTACAAAGGCAGTAAGTTACCCAAAACTGAAAAATAATGTACATTTCAGAGTTATATAAAAAATCCTTTTTCATGGAACGGGGTTAACAACTTAAAACTGTTCTGCAGCAATGGATCCTAAAAGTGTCCCAACTTTTCTTCATTACTTTCAACCCCCTCTGTCTGCATGAAAGTAGTGTTGGAACATCGTGGCACCGCACAGCATTATTTAACCAGTATTGTACTGCAGAATGTAGTGTGTTGCTATAAAAATGAAGAGGAAAAAGCAATTAATAGAAGAGAGACAGACCATCAGAACACTTAAAAATGTAGGTCTTTCCTACAGATGATGAGATGGTTTATGTTTGCAGTCGTTCTCTTTGATTAGATTACAGCTTTTCTAACGTCTAAGATGCTGAGAGGAAAACAGGACAAATGATTTCTATTTGTGTCACAACAACCTTTTCAAAGTTTATTTTAATTTACAGATTAAAATCAACAACATACATCAGACAGGATGTGTTTCTTAGGGAATTTTAGAGTGGTACACCCGAACTGGCTCACCCCTCCAGTGTCTGCCGGGAGTTTTTCCCGTCTCTGGATCCAGCTGCACCAGCTGTGTTTCCAACAGTTACACGCTGTCATAGTTTTCTCCACCCAACACATCTCTCCTCCTTTTCCACCTGGTCACGCCGCCTGCTGCAATCCACCGTGGCAACCCGGGAAAAACAACAGGACTCGGGGCTCGGTGGCTTCCACCCCCTGCACCCCTCGCTGCTCTGCGCTGACCATCACACCTCCCCCAGTCACCTCCCTCTCCACACCTGACCCCCGGCCCTCTCTAAAGAACAGCACCCAACCAGCAGCATCTAAAGTCTCCACATTGGTGTAGTTTCCATCCAGGAACTTTGTAGTATCCCTCATGTATCCGCCGATAATTATAAAGGAGGGATGTTAATAAGACAAAGGCAGTTTTCTTACTTTGTGTCTGAGGGTTCAGGTTCTTTACTGAAGTCTGGAGGTTCTCCTTTGGACCAGTCACTCTTCATGGACAGACAGCTGGAGGCTGGAAACTCCTCCTCCTCAGAATCACTCATCTTGAGGACTTCAGTCTGAAAGGAAAACCAGCAACACTGACTCAGAGCTCAGGAAATAAAAGTCAAAGTAATAGACAAGTTTAGATTTGTCTTCATTTCAGTTCTTTGTCCACAGAAGTGAACTCTGAAAAAAGTCCTCAAAGAGAAAACTGAAAAGTTGTTTCCTCTTTCCTTCTTTCCTTGTTATATTTCACCTCTGATAATAATCCAAATGTTGCTCAAACAGCGTCTGCAGTTGATCTCTGACACGTCAAACTCTTCATTTATGTTGGAAAACTGTCACACAAAGTGCTGGAAATACTTTGAGATCCCAGTTTATCAAGGTGAACCCCAACAGTGTTTCCTTCTTCTGGACCTGGTTCTCTGCTGCACCAACAGACCTTTAGTTACTGAGATCTATAAATATCTGTCCGGTTTTAAAATGTAGAAGAGAAAGTGAACCAGTTTTCAGTAAAGATCATTCAGCAGATAAAAAGCTTCCTCAGCAGTCAGTATTAAAACACTCCTATGATATAAAAACACCAAGAACAGAAATAAGGTTTTCTGACAGCAGAAGAATAATAATGTTAAACTAACTCTCACCTTGTTTTCCTCTGTCGACTGTAAAATGGAGTCTGAACCGTTCATTTCCTCATTCTGTCCTGGAGTCACTCCTCCTGTTTCCTAGAAGTCACATGACTACAGATAACTCCAGATAAAATGCCCCGTAGGCAGATTTTATTGCACCTCAGAGGTGTAATTAAATCAGCTTAAAGTACTTTACTGCTGTTTGTAGACGGTTTATTTCATTGTTAGTGATTTATCAGAGCTTCTATCACGTTCCTAAAAACATGAGTGAGAAATAATGAGCACAGAGACCGAAATGATTGTAAAATGACCAATTTGATAAAAATGACCACAAACAGACAAAAATGACCAGATTTCAGTCTTGTCATCATCCATCCATTACCAATGGTTACAAATTGTTCACACACTTATTAAATGTCTGTTTTTGTGGTATTTGATGTTGTCTCTCTTCCTTCTGGCTGCAGTTAGAACTTTGTCATGTTCTTATTTATATATCTGTGAGTACTGAGGGTCTGAAATCAATAATCTTGAACAGTTTGAGGGTTTGAAAGCCAACACTATATATAATAAAGACATTCTTTGTATATTTTTGTCATTTTGAGTTTAATTGCTCACATATTTCTCTGAAAAGTCATCTTTTATTACAGATTTATTAGCTGTAACTAGGACTGCTTTAATCCTGGTTTTATTAATGTTGATCATTTATTGATGAATGCTTTATAGGCCAGTTAGAAGAGGTTAAAAGCTTTGGGGTTTGTGGTATTTAATTAGTAAATAATCGATGAAAACATGTAGTTTATTCATTAATAAATTAGGTTTAGTTTCAAACTGCTCCATGAAATCTGGATAAATGATCTGCAGTGAACTTATTGGAAGCTGATATTTCTTTGTTGGGTTTCGTTTCACTGGATCTGTTTTTAAATCCTGGCGATGACCCTGTTGACACAGTATTTCTGACAGCTCAGGTCTGTTATTATACTGGAGGTGGAACGTTCACAGGAGACTGAGTTAAAGGAGGCAAGAAAACCTTCTGAGGTTTAGTAAAGCACTAAGTTTTATCCGCTTCAAGTATTAGTCTTTGTGTGACTTTTATTCATTCTGTAAACTTTCTGTGTTGTTGCTTTTTGTCACTTTGTGTTGTCAGTCTTCAGGAGGATATCAGTCGATAAAAATGTAAATCAAACCATCAGAAAGTGAAGTTTTTTGCAGCTCATCCTATATTTTAGAGTATTTCTTTGTTTAGATCACGTTGAAGTTACTTTATCACCTCTTACAGCCAGAACTTGAAGGTTTCAGACGTGTTTTCTTCACATTTCCCTCCACAACTACTTCAACTGTCTATCCATTAGTTTAACAAGTATTAACAATTTAACACAAACCTATTTATTGCAATTCACTCATATTTCATTATAATGCAATCCAAAATGTATTAAACTGCCTTCAACTGATCATTTACTCCAATATTTAAAGATATATAACTACTTACTCCACTATTTTCAGGTATTCACTTTTAGCTGACTTTAGTTTTTTTTACATGTATTTTTTAAGTTACTTATTGCTAAACTATTATGTTGTCTTTCACTTCAGATATTTATTCCTTTAGCTCACAGGATACTTTTACACACTTTTAGCCAACAGTGTAATGAATTATTTAGCTATTACTGTTTTATTGCTAAGTATTTAATCCTTCATGTTCGCTATTTATCACTTTTAACTCACCATTTATTATCTTAGCTAACTACTCGCTATTTTCAGTTAAGCGTTTAATCCATAACTTTAGAACTTTTGCAGGCGTAGCAATATGCAGAGTTAGAACTTTGGGAATATTCAAGCCAGGGGTGGATTTTGGACCAGGCTGCTTTCAACTCCTTTTCCGGCTCCCCACCTGAGTCCTCGGGGACAGTTTCAAAACTGGCTGCACTGGTGAGTCATTTGGACATTTGCTGATATCTGTGGAGTAAAAACCAAGACAAAGAATTAAAATCCATATCAAAATATCTGAGTCTAAAGATCAGCAGCACATTGAATGGGACTGTGATTAATTTCAATGATAAACATGGTATGAAGGGATAAGTGGACTGATTTCCATCCAGGCAGACATGGATTCTCCATCAGACAAACCTGATGCTGCAGCGTCTGTGGAAGCTCACAGCTCCTGATGTGTCTCTGTCTCACTCTCTGCTGCCATGTCAGGATCCTGGATGTGGATCTGAGCTCCTGTCCTCTGACCCTCACCACTCTCTCCATCAGCTTCCTGCTCATTCTGTCCCTCTTCACCATCTCTGCTTCTCTGCACTCACAGGATTTCCAGCAGCGACTCTGTTGTTTTCAAAGTAGTGACTGATGTCCTGTTTTCTCTTCATGCTGGAGCAGTACGGAAAGTAGAAACAAGTGTCACACCTTTTCTGACATTAAACATCACAATACAAGAGATTTTTCAATAAACAGCGATTTGAACTACACAAGTGAAGCAGAACACGGAGATAATGGAAGATTTTGTACCTGTGAAAGGTGCTAAAAAGATCAATTTGACTTACAAGGTGTCCATGAGACAACTTCCTTAAATGTAGTTCTTCCTGTGAAGTAATTTGTTGTGGAAAATCTGGATGAGCCGCAGCAAAAACAGTCGTGGTGCAACAGAATTTGTTTTTATAATTTATTAAAGGATAACAGGAGTAATGATGGATAATAAAGAGAAACACAGAGTGAATATTTCATCTGAAAGGGCAGAACTCCGACACCAGGCTCATGTTCACAGATCTGATCCAGAGAAAAACATTCAACACAAACTTCTCAGAGCATCTGTCCTTCATACAGCACAGCTTTGCTTTTCTCATGGAGACAATGAGATTCCTGAGCTGAGGAGTTCTCTTGATGCTGGTCACAACATCATCACATATCATGACTCAATGAGAGAAAGCTGCTCAGAGTCTGGCCTCTTATGATCCTGACTAACAGTCATCATCCAGGTACAAATGACATTTTACTGCAACAGATTGAAAAAGAAAACAGAAATCTGTACTTATGAACAGTGACCACGAGAGGGCGCTGTTACATTTCACATTTTGCACACATGACAAAACTGCAGCGTCTGGAAATAAGCTGGTTGGAATGAATGACAGAGATGAACAAATAAGTCCACAGTAAATGACACATGATAAATATGTGAATAAAGAACAACACAAACAGAATCAACTGAGCTGTAAAAGAGCAGTTTATGGACTGTTGTTGGTGTTCATCCCTCGGATATTTTAGTGGAAAAAAACAAGGTGAAATAAAGTCCTGACAAAGATCAACTCTAACGGAAGTAAAGACAGACTTTGTTTAAAGGCTTCAATTCTCTTATTGTTATCTACAAGATGAGTCAGGATTATGTTTCATCCAGACGTTTCCAAAAAGTCAGACTGAATTATTAGCAACAGTGAGGTGATGCTAGTAGAAAGACAACATTAAAAGATAATGATGTCAAATTCCCAGAAACAGTTGAATGGATGAAAACCTGGAACTGAGAGTCCAAGTGGGCAGATACCAGTCAGAGAGAATCAAATGTGGATTTTCAGCTCAGAATCAGAGTCTGTGTTCATGAACCAGCTTCTGTTTGCTGCATGTTGCTGGAATTACAGGAAATCTAACCAATAATATTCTGGAACTCTTCCGGCTGGGACACTATCGGAGTGGTTTCATGATCAAACCTGCTCAGTCATCGTCCTCATATTGACCAGAAATGCAGAAAACCTCATTTTACTAGATTTTCTCATCAAGTTCCTCTGACTGGAACCAAAGTCTACATTTTTAAAGCTTCATTTGGTGCCAAACAGAGGAAAATAATTCAGTATCTCAGGGTGAAAATAAATGTTTTCTGGTTGGTGAAGAATCAGAATAGACAAAAACATGGAGATGTTTGGACCAAACTTCCACCTTCATAGAAGTGGTTTGTATTATTCTATCACAGCAGGTTGAAGCATTGAAGACCAGACATTCACATCAATGAGAAGATTCAACTTCAGGACTGCAGCTACATTATTTGTCATTATTATTTCAGACCTTTGAGGACTAAACTGGATTTCTCCATCATTCAGTGTGGAGCTGCAACACTAAACTACACAGTGATAACAACACACTTTCCACTGGTTCCCAGTCCAGCTCCCAGTAACATGGTCCAGTCAGAGTCTCTACACACCAGCTGCTGCTGCTTCAACCTCTGGATCATCAGGACACACTTCATCCTCTCAGCACAAACACCGTCCTGATCAGCACCAATACTTCCATCTGCAGAGAGAAGAAGAGAGAACAGAGGAGATCAATGAGTCCACAGTGGAAACAAACTGCTGACAGTCATCAAGCTTCATTACTGCACAAACTCTTCACTCATGGATTTACTGCTGCTCCATTTAAACCAACAGTCTCTGAGTGTCCATCAACATCTCATCTGCTCTAGAAAAACTAACTCAGAGTCTGGCAGCAAAGAGACACAAAATATGTTCAAATGCTTCTGGAAGCTTCTAAACCTGGAAAAATACTGAGAATCAAACAGGAAATTACTAAAATAAAGACATTTTCAGCAGATTTAAGTACAGCTAAACAGTCATTTTATGGACAAACACTGGAAAAGAGCAAATTAATATTTGTAGAAATTCAGATTTTTCATGTTGATGTTATTTACAGTTTTGGCCTGTTGTTTAATTTTACATTCACATGGAAGTTCATTATTTTCTGTGATTTTACTAATAATTATCTGTAATTAAATTATCAAATATCAGAGATATAACAGTTCAATTATTCACCAGTTTATAATCCTTAATATACATCATTTTCCTCTCAAATAGCAGCACATATCTGGAAAATATTTATATTTTAGTGATTTTTTTCACATTACAAATATGTAATTTTAGAGGAAAACACTGTAAAAGAACACTGATATTTGTAGAAGTATATTATTGTACAAGTGAAAGGATTTACAGTTTTATCCTATATTTGATGGTTTGTGTGTAAATTTACACTTTTTACTCCTGATTTCACTCTAAATGATCTGTAATTGAACAAAATGAATAAATGTGTGTAAAATGAGAGGAAATGTTGAGAGAATGACTGAATGTAAAGATGCTGCTGTGAAATAAGAGCCGCTGGTTTACAGGCTTCAGTCTCACTGATCTCAGAGCTGTGACAAACATCAGACTGATCAGCTGATCACTGTTGAAATGAGACAACAAACACAGAGATCAGATCTGATGGACACTTTGATGAAGGAGGACCACTGTCTCTGCACATCTGGAAGGCTGGCAGCTGGAATCAGCTTTATTTCCTCAACACATCAACACAACAACAACAGTCGGCTTCACATCCACTCAAACACACCATGACAACAAGCTTGTGGCTCCTCTGATTGGCTGACTGCTGTCTCTGTGTTTCTGTCACCGTTCTGCTCTCACAGCTTCACTGAGAAGCTGCAGGTTTACAGGAGACTCTGGATCTTTGCTTTGATACTGAAGAAGAAAGCAGCAGAGACTGATGGAACCTTCTACTGACCTCAGAGTCTTCAGGCTGCAGTCTGGATTCTCCACAAGATCTAACAGATGTTTCACTGATGAATCCTGCAGGTTGTTCTTGCTCAGGTCCAGATGTTCCAGATGGGAGGGGTTGGACTTCAGAGCTGAGGCCAGAGAATCACAGCTGATTTCTGACAACTTGCAGGTCCTCAATCTGAATAAAGAATAAAAGATGTAGATAAAATCATTGATGATCCATCAGATGTGTTCAGGTTCTCAATGTGCAGATCAACATTACTTTGTCCTCATCAATGAGCTTTTCTCTAAAACCAGCAGAGTGACTTTGTCCTTCTCTTATTGTGGATCATCATCATGTCAGCCTTCTACACACATCATCCAGATGTCAGCTCAACATTCATCCACATATTCATGTCCACACATCAATAACATGCTGCATCATCAACAGGATCAGGATCAGTCAAATAAAACTCAACACAAACCAAAGAAATATTTCTACTTCACTCACTAAACTTTCTCACTTCAAACTGATCTGAGTTCAGAGGATCTTCTGGATCCAGATGTGACTCTTCAGCACAAATTACAAACATTCATTTATTTTAACAACTAACACTCAACATTTTCTGCACTTTCTGCTACAAACACTCCACTTTTATCACAACAAACTGAATTTAGGACAAAAACAGAAAATCTGAACCAGATCAGATTTACAGCTTCATGGATTGAAGTTCTGTTGAACATAAATGAGCTTCAGTTGTCATTAAACAGATCAGATCTACAACAGTAACAGACAGACAGAGAACTGACTCCAGAGTCTTCAGGATGCAGTCTGGACTCTCCAGAAAACCACTCAGATGTTTCACTCCTGAATCCTGCAGCTTGTTCCTGCTCAGGTCCAGATGTTCCAGATGGGAGGGGTTGGACTTCAGAGCTGAAACCAGAGAATCACAGCTGATCTCTGACAAACTGCAGCCCTCCAATCTGAATGAAGAATCAAAGATGTGAGTTGAGGAGACAAAGTTCCTGCTTGAAATTATTCAGAGTTTCACCATGAGTTCAGAGCTGCAGAAATCTGTATTTCTATGCATCAAGTCAACATTAAATCTCCTTCAAATGTTCTTTTCATACGTGCAGCTTAATGAATGACATCTGTTCATTTATTCTACCAGAGGAGAAGCTGCTGCACCACAGAGGACAATTACATTTGATTCAATAGTGATTGAATAATACAAATTCAAAAATAGGAGGAAAGGTGTTCTTTTGGAAAGACTGGCATGCTAGGGGGATCCAGTTTATTGGATGTCTCTACCAGAACAACACCCTAAGAACATTCCATCAACTGAGAACTCTACAATTTGCAGAGGAGAGACTTCTGGAGATTCCTGCAGTTTAGAGATTGTCTATCTAAGAAAACCTCCACAGGCAATAGGTTCCCTAGCCAATGTTCTTCAGGCTCTAAATTGAAATTGTTGAGCAGTCGTCCACACCTGGCAGCTCAAATTTACAAACTTCTTATTGATCAATTTAGTGGTGCTACCATAGGTCTAAAAGCTGTATGGGAAAGGGATTTAAAGATGACATACGAGGATGAAGAGTGGAATAACTCACTGAAACATTTGATAAAACCAATGAGAGATGCCAGCTCTAAACTAATTCAATTTCAAATATTGAACAGAGTGTGTTGGACACTGGTGAGAATGTATAGGACAGGAATGGGATTGGACCTCTGCTGGCGATGCCATACAGAGAGAGGTGATATTGTTCACATGTTCTATAGCTGTCTGAGCCGAGCTTCCTACTGGCAGAGTCATGGTGAAGATCAGCAGTAGTGTGGGTACAGGGGCTGATTTTACTCCTGCTCTTTGCCTCCTGAAAGCCTGAAAGGAAACCAAAGGATGGACGGGAAGAAAGCTCAGTGGATAAAGGTTGTCCTTAGTATAGCTAAGAGGGTCATACTGAGGCATTGGAGGGTGGACTGCAGTCCTGCCTATTCTGAATGACTCACTGTCTTGGTAGAAACTGCCTCTAATGGGAGACTCATCTACAAAATAAATGGGAATATACACACCTATACAGAAATCTGGGAGCCGTTCCTAACACCAGGGATCGAACTTAAATGATACTTGACAGATACATGAACCAAAACCTAGCTGACGGTGCAGTATGTTGGACTGGAGGGACGGGGATGGGAATTTGGGGAGGAAGAAAACTGTTTCCTTCCAGACATACTTGATATTATATGATTTATCATATTCATCTCTTTTTTCATTCAGCTATCTTTCATTTATTAAGTTATCTCCTAACTTGTCATGTAATCTAATATTTAAATGTACCTATAAATTGTGCATATAATTCTACATTATCATTTTTCTTTTGTGTTCAATGTATTTATGTATCTCTGCTCTCCTGTGTTGTGGATGTTTCTGGAGGGAATAATAAAAAGGATAATTGGGGGAAAAAAGAAAAACTGTTTGGATGATTCACACCAGTCATTAAAACTGATGGGAAAAAACTAAATTCACCCAAAGATGAGAAATTTGAATCACTGAAAACATGATGTCTGACCTCAGCTCCTTTAGGATGCAGTCTGGACTCTCCAGAAAACCACACAGATGTTTCACTCCTGAATCCTTCAGCTCTATGTTCCAACTCAGTTCCAGATGTTCCAGATGGGAGGGGTTGGACTTCAGAGCTGAGGCCAGAGAATCACAGCTGATCTCTGACAAAGTGCAGCCCCTCAATCTGAATAAAGAATAAAAGATGTGAGTTGAGGAGACAAAGTTCCTGATTGAAATCATTCAGAGTTTCATCATGAGTTCAGAGCTGAACAAGCTTCACAATGTCCAACTTTATAAAATGGAAACTCCAAACAGCTGAAGCAAACAGGTGCAGCTTCAAACAGTCCAACACAACCAGTGAAGAAGAGCTCTCATTAATATTAATCACAACATGCTGCTGCTGCTTCAATAAAGACGGAGTGACTTCAGCTCTGAAACTCTGCAGCTCCACCACTGGCTCCATCCACACAAACTCATGCTGAGCAACAAACACCAGGAAAAACACTCTGACATTTATTTCACTTTCTGCTCACAGTCACACAAACACACAAGAAGGAAACGTGGACAAAATGAGGCTCCAGACTCTGAAATATCTTCATGTTCTGGAACCATGGAGACGTTTCAATCAGGACTCTACATTCACATGATTTCATTATTGATCCATCTGTCACTGATAGTGGAAAGTATCCATCACAGTTTTCAGAGGACCAGGTGACGTCTTCAAACTGTTTTCTCAAACACAAACATCTTCACTTTCAAATCACTAAAACCAGAGAAAAGAAGAAAATCAGCAGAAACTCAAGCAGAAAATCTTCCCATTGCTCCTGATAAATGACTTCAACTGTTCATCAACTGTCAACTTTTGCTGCTGGATTTTCTGCTCATTCAACAACTCATGGATCAGCTTCACATTTCATCAGCAGCTGAATCAAATGGCTGCATCTTGGATTTCAACATTTCACTCAAACATCACATGGATTCATTCAAGAGTTGAACCAGCAGATGCTGAATATTAGTTTCTGTCTTTCAGGATGAAAAACAGCTTCAATTACAGCTCAAACTATCAGTCCACAGTTCGATGAGTCCATGAACAAAACATCAGAAACATTTCCATCACAGTTTCAGTCATTTATCCAGTAAAACACCAAACTGGTTCCAGTCTGTCCACTGTCAACTCTTTCGGCTTTCTGTCACACTCAACTCAATATTTGTGCTTTTGGACTGTTGCTGGAACAAAACCAGACATTTGAAGACGTCACCTTCAACTCTGACAAAGTGGGATCAACATTTTTCACTCTTTTTACCTTTTAGACTTTATTTCAATCACTGACAGGAAAATAAAGTAGAAAATAATCCTGAGTTGCTGCCTGGTTTCAATGTGAATTGTAGAAAAACATGAGGTCAGATCTGAGCTGAAGATCACGTGTGTCAGAGTTTCACTCAGTTTTTCTGCTGTTATTGAGCTTTCAAATGTGCAGCTCAACATTTCTCTGCCACAGTCAAAGGACTAACGCAGAGAAGAGGAAAACAGACGTTACCATGAAGATCCTCAGTGTGGATCAGTAGAACATCAGCCTGATGGCTGTCGTTTAGTGTCACCACAACTTTACATCTGATTCATCTCAGCACACAAAGAAAACATGATGTCTGACCTCAGAGTCTTCAGGACGCAGTCTGGAATCTCCAGAAAACCACTCAGATGTTTCACTCCTGAATCCTGTAGGACGTTCCTGCTCAGGTCCAGATGTTCCAGATGGGAGGGGTTGGACTTCAGAGCTGAGACCAGAGAATCACAGCTGATCTTTGACAAACTGCAGCCCTCCAATCTGAATAAAGAATAAAAGATGTAGATAAAATCATTGATGATCCATCAGATGTGTTCAGGTTCTCAATGTCCAGATCAACATTACTTTGTCCTCATCAATGAGCTTTTCTCTAAAACCAGCAGAGTGACTTTGTCCTTCTCTTATTGTGGATCATCATCATGTCAGCCTTCTACACACATCATCCAGATGTCAGCTCAACATTCATCCACATATTCATGTCCACACATCAATAACATCTGCTGACCTCAGTCCACTCTCTCATTCCAGGATCAACATCAAATCTCTTCATTCTTTCATTTCTTCCATCACCTTCTTCTTCTGTGGAAATCAGCTTCATAGCTTTGTCTCTAGGGCTGCAGCTAACGATTATTATAATAATCAATTAATCGGACGATTTTTTTTTGATTAATCGATGAATCGGATTAAAAAAACAACACATTTTTAATTTCCGCCGTTTTATTCAGAAAGAGAAGATTTGGACTGACAGAGCAAATAAGATCATTGTAGCGAAGCCTTCATCTTCAACCGTCGACAGAGGCCTCATGTCAGTGACCATCATTGTTGAGGATGCTCTCAGTCAGGACAGCTGCTTGCTGTGGTGGACATGATGTCTTGCTCATCATGAAGCCTGTCATTGTTTGCTGTTGACGAAATGAGAACGATAGTATAGTTTGAGTATGTATTATAGCACAATTTACAACAACTCAGTAATTATCTTGTTTTATTTGCAGTATTAGGTTAAGGCAAGTAAGTAGTCCAAAGAGCAAATCACAAAGTACGCACACAGACAGACAGACAGACAGACAGACAGACAGACAGACAGACAGACAGACAGACAGACAGATAGATAGATAGATAGATAGATAGATAGATAGATAGATAGATAGATAGATAGATAGATAGATAGATAGATAGATAGATAGATAGATAGATAGATAGATAGATAGATAGGACAAGCACCATAAAAAATACTAAATAAGTTACTTTAACCCTGGTCTAAATGCAGTTAATCCTGCCTCACCCCAACACAGACCAGTGTCTTCACTCAGACTTTGTGAGAAAATTAAAACTTGAGGCTTAATCTTTAAATTATTATCACCATTATGGGCAAGTTACGTTTATTTATAAAGCATATTCAAACCCTGCTTAAGCTGATTAAAGTGAAATAAAAAGTTTCACACGCGCGCGCACACACACGTGCCTTATCACTGTCATTAATCAGCTAACAAACACTAGCATCAGGAGAGCTACCAGAGAGACTAACGTTACGTTTCCTCACTTAAAAACAGAACAAACGTAGGATACTGTAGTGACTTACCTGCTGTTGAGCCCTCATCGGCGACTCCCACGTGTTTCCGTTTCAGGTGCTGCGTCATCGTCGTGGTGCTCCCGTACATCGTATCACTTTTGTAAAGGTTGCATGTTACGCATGTTTTTTGTTTTTTTGAAGCGTGAAATGCTGCCACACTTTTGAGGATTTCGGTCTGACTGTTTTCTCCGTGTCGGTCATGTTTGGTTGAAATTACTCTGAATTTACTTTAGCTTTGCCGCCACCTCGCTCTACAGGTGGAGTTATTAAAAAAAAAACAAAAAAAAAACTTTTATTTCAGTCAGCCAGCATTGACAAAGCTCTGCAGGTGAAATAAACGGCTCCGCGACATGGCGAGTGACGCACGAATCGCGCGAAACAACGAATCGATAATGAAATTCGTTGCCAACGCTTTTAATTATCGATTATTATCGATTTTATCGATTCGTTGTTGCAGCCCTATTTGTCTCATTCAAATCTTCCAGTGTGTCTTCCAACAACAGTCCCATGTCATCTGTACATTCCAGAGGGATTCTGATTCCTGCTGTCCACACTGACTGTCCACTGCTCTCTTCCTAACACAACTCCACTGGAAGGAATCACTTCATCAGCTCAGCTCACACTAACATCAAGCTTCAGCTTCTGACTGACACTAATCAACTTCCAGACTGTTGACAACTGAACTCCTCTTTGACTTCCTGATGCTCCACTGCAGCTCAGCACAAACACTGTGGAAACACAAACATACTGACTGGATCTGTGGAAGACAGACTGCTGAAGCCTCACATCACTTTCACATCAGCTTCACATTCAGACACACAGCAGGACTGTGGATTCTGTCCTCCATCTTGGAACTCTGCAGTCAGCTGATCAGGGGATTCATTCACAGACGGCTCCAGAAAATAAAATGTCTTCAGACTGTTGCAGAAAAATCCTGAACATTTATCAACCAAAACTTAAAACTTCAGTAAAGAATCTGAACTGAAAAAATTCCACCAACAGTGAGTGAACTGACCTGAGAGTCTCCAGTTTACAGTTTGGACTCTGCAGTCCATCACAAAGATGTTTCACTCCTGAATCCATCAGGTTGTTACTGCTCAGGTCCAGATGTTCCAGATGGGAGGGGTTGGACTTCAGAGCTGAGACCACAACTTCATAGTGACTCTCTGAGAGTTTGCAGCCAGAAAGACTGCAATGAGACATAAATGATAAAACATGTAGTTATGAGAGAGGACACTTGATATTTCCTGCTGATAACATTTTCTGTCCTGTTTTTACTACGACTCAGGATATTGTGACTGAGTTGAGCTCAGTGAACATTTCCATTTGAAAGATGATGATGTCTCTGCTCTGTCTCTGGGATCAACATTTTTCACTCTTTTTACCATTTAGATGTTTTTTTTTAAATCACTGACAGGAAAATAAAGTAGAAACTAATCCTGAGTTGCTGCCTGGTTTCAATCTGAATTGTAGAAAAACATGAGGTCAGATCTGAGCTGAAGATCACGTGTGTCAGAGTTTCACAGTCAATTATCCACTGGAGGATTTTTCTGCTGTTATTGAGCTTTCAAATGTGCAGCTCAACATTTCTCTGCCACAGTCAAAGGACTAAAGCAGAGAAGAAGAAAACAGACGTTACCATGAAGATCCTCAGTGTGGATCAGTAGAACATCAGCCTGATGGCTGCAGTTTAGTGTCACCACAACTTTACATCTGATTCATCTCAGCACACAAAGAAAACATGATGTCTGACCTCAGAGTCTTCAGGATGCAGTCTGGACTCTCCAGAAAACCACTCAGATGTTCCACTTCTGAATCCTGCAGGTTGTTGTAGCTCAGGTCCAGATGTTCCAGATGGGAGGGGTTGGACTTCAGAGCTGAGACCAGAGAATCACAGCTGATCTCTGACAAAGTGCAGGTCCTCAATCTGAATAAAGAATAAAAGATGTAGATAAAATCATTGATGATCCATCAGATGTGTTCAGGTTCTCAATGTGCAGATCAACATTACTTTGTCCTCATCAATGAGCTTTTCTCTAAAACCAGCAGAGTGACTTTGTCCTTCTCTTATTGTGGATCATCATCATGTCAGCCTTCTACACACATCATCCAGATGTCAGCTCAACATTCATCCACTTGTTCATGTCCACACATCAATAACATCTGCTGACCTCAGTCCACTCTCTCATTCCAGGATCAACATCAAATCTCTTCATTCTTTCATTTATTCCATCACCTTCTTCTTCTGTGGAAATCAGCTTCATAGCTTTGTCTCATTCAAATCTTCCAGTGTGTCTTCCAACAACAGTCACATGTCATCTGTACATTCCAGAGGGATTCTGATTCCTGCTGTCCACACTGACTGTCCACTGCTCTCTTCCTAACACAACTCCACTGGAAGGAATCACTTCATCAGCTCAGCTACACTAACATCAAGCTTCAGCTTCTGACTGACACTAATCAACTTCCAGACTTTGACTTCCTGAGGCTCCACTGCAGCTCAGCACAAACACTGTGGAAACACAAACATACTGACTGGATCTGTGGAAGTCAGACTGCTGAAGCCTCACATCACTTTCACATCAGCTTCACATTCAGATACACAGCAGGACTGTGGATTCTGTCCTCCATCTTGGAACTCTGCAGTCAGCTGATCAGGGGATTCATTCACAGACGGCTCCAGAAAATAAAATGTCTTCAGACTGTTGCAGAAAAATCCTGAACATTTATGAAACAAAACTTAAAACTTCAGTTAAGAATCTGAACTGAATAAATTCCACCAACAGTGAGTGAACTGACCTGAGAGTCTCCAGTTTACAGTTTGGACTCTGCAGTCCATCACAAAGATGTTTCACTCCTGAATCCTGCAGCTTGTTCCAGCTTAGGTCCAGATGTTCCAGATGGGAGGGGTTGGACTTCAGAGCTGAGGCCACGACTTCACAGTGACTCTCTGAGAGTTCACAGTAAGAAAGTCTGCAATGAGACATAAATGATAAAACATGTTGTTATGAGAGAGGATGCTTGATATTTCCTGCTGAGAACATTTTCTGTCCTGTTTTTACTGCGACTCAGGATATTGTGACTGAGTTGAGCTCAGTGAACATTTCCAGTTGAAAGATGATGATGTCTCTGCTGTGGACCTGCTGCTGTCAGATTCACCTCCATCACTCAACATTTACAGTCTGCTGTCAAACGCTACACAAATGAAATTAATCACTGGACAGCATCACACCTGAACATCATTAATATAAACATCAGGAAATATTCTCATCTGATGACCGACGACTGAGTCAACTTTTCTCCTCAACGTTCTTTAGTGAGATTCTGAAAAACTTGTTCAGCACAAACATAAAGAATCACTGAGGTTGAATTAGTTCCACCATAATGTCTCACAAACATGTTACCAGGGTTTGTAGCAGTAAAAACACAACTCTGAGCTTTGTGTCAATCACATCTCTGGAAACAGTCTGACTTCTACATTCTGCTCTGATATATTCACACCTCTGAACATTTCCTGATACGACTCTTCTCTGCAGCAACAAGACAGAAAACACCAGAGTTTCTCTCTGAGGAACTGAATAGCAGGAAAGATGTCCAATCTGGACTCTGGAACATGACTTCCCTCTTTAAAATCATCAGCCGAGTTCAGATCAGTAAAATGCTCCATGACTCAGTTCAACACTTTGCAGCGTCAGTCTTTGTATGATCAGTAGTTTACGGAGCCTCATGTCCACATTAACAAGCTTTAGATAGAAACTGTTGGACAAGTGACTCAATCACTTCACTGATCTCAGGATTATTCTCTACCTGAGAAACCAAATCACTGTTCCAGCATCAACATCATCTCATCATTGTCAGATAAAGTTATGTTGAAATCATTGCAATATTTATTTATTGTAACTAGATAAATAAATTGAAAACCACTGAAATTCCTGTTTGAGACTTTTCTGTTGCTTTTCATTTTGGACAGCAGGGGGCGTATTGTTATTGTTGTATTTGTGGTAGTTTTGAGGTCAAAGGGTAAGATACAAGAAGTTGTTCTAACAGAGATGGTCACAGATGGGGACGGAGTGTTGATGATGAGAGAATGCTAACACACTGCATGTGTGCTGCTGGTGCTAATCGTCCATGTTCTAGGTGCCACAGCCGGATGTTTCTGGTTCTACAACTCTTTCTTATATTTTTACTCATGTGTTGCGCCATAGGTTTTGTCAAACACATTTCATTGTATAAATTCTATTATATGTAAATAAATTGGGAAACAAAGAACCCCCACAAATTTAATTTGAAGTTTTGGTGTCTGATTTAACCCGGCTTCATATGAATCCAGAACATTTTAAAAAAATACTTCTGAGTCTTTTAAAGGCAGAATAACTGAATATTACATAAAACACTGATAACAAAGAACAATATAGTTTCATCAAATAAAACAAAAATAATGTGAAATAAAAACGAAGAACTCAGATGAATTAAAATTCAGCTCACATCAATGACAGCAATAATTCCTTAATCATTTCTATCAGACTCCAGAAATGTTTGTTAATGACACAGATCTGATATTAAACTCTAAAGAGAAGTGAAATAATCTGGTAAAATCTGATGTTCTGATTAGAAAAGATTTCAGAACCTCCTCGTGAAAATAACTTTACTGCTTCACTGAAAACTGTAAAATGCTTCCACATAAAGAACCTCTACAGTTCTTCATGGGTTTCAGCAGATCTGCATGTTTCCTCCATCAGCCAAAGGAAGAACCTCAGAAGAAAAACTGTCTGATGGAACAATTATTACAATTAAACAGAAAAACTGTCTTCATTCATTTATCAGCTTTAAACACAAGAAAATGAAAAATCTACATTTTCACAGCGTTTGAAGCAGCTGAAGAACATCTGAGACTAAACACAGCTGGCATGATGTTTGAAATAAACAAGTGGAACTTTACAGTTTTTCTCAGGAGCTTTGGTACATTTCTCGAATCATCCTCCACATTTGCAAAACAGGAAGTGCATTTCGTACAAATAGCAAAACACCATGGATTACCTGCAAAAGCCAGTCTCTTGTTCAAAATCCTTAGTTCATCTCTCAAAAGTAAATATCTGTGTCAATGAACATGTCAGTGGCATCAGAATGAGACGTCCTGGTGTCATTGTGTGGATAAAACAGTCAGATTGCTGAGTCATGTCATTATAACAGTGTTCTCTGGAGAGTGTTCTGATGTAAACTATGACTAAAGTTTTGATGACAATCATTGTAAATTGTAAGTTCCACCTTAGTGTATGTGGGAGATTGATTGCAAGAGATTGGACAAGATTCACATTTACGCTTTTACTGTTTGTATTGTAATTTGTTGACAAACCATGTCATTGCGACACAGAAAGGAAAAAAGCGCTGCATAGCATAAAGAAAAAAACAAAAAAACTGAAGTAGAAATGTGAACATAGAACAATCTCCTCAGGGAAAACTGTACATGCAGCTGTAGGAATTCCAGTTCAGTCTTCCTACACCTCCTGACGTTCCTTTCTGTTGGGACACAAATTCTCATCCACATCACAAATATCTCCTCTTGCGTCTTTGAGCGATTTCAGAAAACTCTAACCCTTCACACATTTCCCTTCGTAGAGAAAGTCAAGATTCAGCTGGGAGCAATTTACCAGTTCAGGACAGAATTAGAAAAAAGTCTCATGGAAATGTGTAGAAACATCCTTGACATATTCTGACAACTTGTTCAACCATTTTGCATGTAAAGACTTATGAGATGAACTAATGCCTAAACGTTGTGGAGGGTGAGACTATTCAACAGAGACTCATTACAATACATTTAGATCAACATGACATCAGCCACTGATAAAGTAGGAAACAGTAGAGAATTGTACAGAATCATTTTCATGGATGAACCAAAGCATTTGCAACTTGTTCAAAGAAATGAGAAACTGCTTTTTTGATGTGTACGAGTGACACAATGATGTGAAGATTGAACAAGTAGTTCTGAGAAGTTCAATTCTGATCTGAGAAATGAACCAAAGCGACTGAGAAAAACTGTAAGAAGAATGAGATGTTCTAGTGAGAACATCTGAAGAACTGAACTACTGATCTAGACTGACTGATCATGTTCACCACATCTGGACTCACCCAGCCTTTCTGCAGTTCCTCACAGCTGGAATCAGCCTCCATTTTCCCTCCAATGATGTTCTGTACTTGTTCAGGTCCAACTCATCCAGAACCTCCTCTGACATCTGCAGCATGTAGGCCAGAGCTGAGCAGTGGATATCAGAGAGTTCCTTCTCTGATCTGTTCTCTGACTGCAGGAACTCTTTGATCTCCTGAGGTACTGAGAGATCCTTCATCTCCATCAGACAGTGGAAGATGTTGATGCTTCTGTCTGGAGACATTCCATCACTGTTTTTCATCTTCTTCAGGTTCTTGATGATTCTCTGGATTGTTTCTGGACATTTCTCTGTCCGACCCAGCAGACCTCCTAAGAGTCTCTGGTTGGACTCCAGACAGAGGCCATGAAGGAAACGAACAAACAGGTCCAGGTGACCATTTCTACTTCTGAGGGATTTTTTCATGACTCTGTCCAGGAAAACATCCAGGGATGAGTTGTCTGTGTGATCCTTATCACCATAAACATCACCAACATAAAGATCATTCCAGTCCTCTCCCAGGAACTTCTCCAGCACCTCAGTGTTCCTGTTGGTGTAACAGTGGAACATATAGACTGCAGCCAGAAACTCCTGAATGCTCAGATGAACAAAGCAGTAGACTGGTTTCTGGAACATCACACACTCTCTTCTGAAGATCTGTGTACAAACTCCTGAGAACACAGAGGCCTCTGTCACATCCAGACCACACTGCTCCAGGTCTTCTTGGTAGAACATGATGTTTCCTTTCTCCAGATGTTCAAAGGCCAGCCTCCCCAGCTTCAGAAGAACTTCCCTGTCACCCTCCGTCAGCTTCTGTGGACTCGTCTCATGTCCCTCATGGTACTTGTTCTTCTTCCTCTGGGTCTGAACCAGCAGGAAGTGTGAGAACATGTCAGTCATGGTCTTGGGCAGCTCTCCTCTCTGCTCTGTGGTCAACATGTGTTCCAGAACTGTAGCAGTGATCCAGCAGAACACTGGGAGTCGACACATGATGTGGAGGTTCCTGGATGTCTTCGTGTGGGAGATGATTGTGCTGGAGCGCTCTTCATCATTGAACCTCCTCCTGAAGTACTCCTCCTTCTGGCCGTCGGTGAAGCCTCGTACTTCTGTTAACCTGTCCACATGTGTAGGAGGGATCTGATTGGCTGCCACAGGGCTGGAAGTGATCCAGACCAGAGCCGAGGGAAGCAGATTCCCCTCCATGAGATTTGTCAGCAGAACGTCCAGCGATGACTTCTGGCTGACGTCAGACACAACCTCCCTGTTGGTGAAATCCAGTGAAAGTCTGCTTTCATCCAGACCATCAAAGATGAACAAAAGTTTACAGACAGCCAGCTGCTCTGCCGTCACCTTCTGTAATGTTGGATGGAAAAGATGGAGCAACGTGAGAAGACTGTGCTGCTCATCTCTGATCAAGTTCAGCTCCCTGAACGGAAGCACCACCACCACACTGACGTCTTGGTTTTCTCCACCCTCTGCCCAGTCCAGAGTGAACTTCCGCACTGAGAAGGTTTTTCCGATGCCAGTCACACCGTTGGTCAGGACCACTCTGATGGCTCTCTGCTGCTCAGGTAAGGCTTTGAAGATGTCCTGGCACCTGATGGGAGTGTCATGGAGGCTCTTCTTGGAAGCTGTCTCCAGCTGCCTCACCTCATGTTGGACATCAGCCTCTCCACTGTGTCCCTCTGTGATGTAGAGCTCAGTGTAGATCCTGTTCAGGAGGGTTCCACCTCCTGCTTCATCACTTCCTTCAGTCACATGTTCACATCTCCTCCTCAGACTCATCTTATGTTCCTGCAGAACCTCCTGCAGACCAACACCTGATCACAGACCAGACAAACAATCAGACTCAACAAACACAAACATCTTTCATGTCTGGACAACACAACACAACAACAAGGTCAGGTTCCACACATCAGTCCACCAGCAGATGTTCAGTCTTACTTTGTCCACAGCTGCTCTGATTGGCTGTCTGCAGTCCACCTCTGGTTCTGGATCTTCTTCCACACTGGGGACAGGAGGAGTGTCCTGATGGAGCAGACTGGTCCCAGTATGAGCTGATGCACTGTCTGCAGAACCAGTGTCCACAGCTGCTAGAGACTGGATCCTTCAGGACGTCCTGACACCGAGCACAGCAGGACGGCTGCTCCTCCACACAAACTCTCCTCCTCTTCATCACTCTGTCAACACATTTATTCATCACTCAGATCATTTGGAGAAAAACATCCACATCTGACACCACAGTGCAGAAGACAACAGGAAAAGTGAGGCTACTGTTCTGAGTTTAGCTGCTCATAAAAAAGCTGCTTCCTTTAATTATTAACTCCAGTCAATTATTTTCCTATCAGCTGTCTGACTAAACTCTGACTGATCTGCCTGCAGTTTGCTGTTAATATAAACTTTGTGCAGCAGCTTCACAGTAACAGCTTCCATCACAGACAGCTGCTTCTGTTCTTCACTGGTTTACACTCACTTTGATCAGTTCAACTCGGCTCAGTTCACTTTGAACTCAGAGTAGAAATAATGTAAAAACTGTGACAGAGCAGCAGCCTCAGACATAGGGTTCAGCTTTCATTTCAAACATCTGGATCATTAGAACCAGGAACCAATGAAGACCAACCACAACATCAACTACACATCTGGAGAACATTCTTTCACACTCTCAAAATCCTTACAGTGGCTTCAACATTGGACTGAAGATGTTTGAATATTGGCTGTAAATTGTGAAATCCAGGTTTTCAGGTGTTTTACCACAGAAACACCTGAAAGAACTTCTGCTTCTAAAACCCAGACCAGGATCCATCTCAGTCTGAAAGAGTTCTGCATTATGACCACTGTGTGACTGTTTCAGCAGAACATCTTCCTTCATCCTAAAACCTTCATCTTCTATCAGGTCAGTTTACAGCAGAAACACTTTCTTACTTTGTGTCTGAGGGTTCAGGTTCTTTACTGAAATCTGGAGGTTCTTCTCTGGACCAGTCACTCTTCATGGACAGACAGCTGGAGGCTGCAGACTCTTCTCTCTGTCTGCTGAAACACATGGTTGTACTCTCATGAAACACTGATCAATTCTGAGATGAAAACAGGACAAATAATTTTTATTTGCATCACAAAAACCTTTTCAAAGTTCATTTTAATCTACAGACTAAAATCAACAACATATAACTGATGGATGTAATTATAAAGGAGACACATTAATAAGTTAGAGGCAGTTTTCTTACTTTGTGTCTGAGGGTTCAGGTTCATTACTGAAGTCTGGAGGTTCTTCTCTGGACCAGTCACTCTTCATGGACAGACGGCTGGAGGCTGGAAACTCCTCATCCTCAGAATCACTCATCTTGAGGACTTCAGTCTGAAAGGAAAACCAGCAACACTGACTCAGAGCTCAGGAAATAATAAAAGTCAATGTAACGCACAAGTTCAGATTTGTCTTCATTTCAGTTCTTTGTCCACAGAAGTGAACTCTGAAAAAAGTCCTCAGAGAGAAAACTGACTCAGTGACTGAGACTCTCATCAGCCTCAACAATCAGGTTTCTTCCTCCGACTGAGTCTGAACTAACCGACAGCTGTAGTGTTTCCTCCCTGTTCTTATGTTACTGGATTCATTTAACCTCCACATGAAGACTTTAACTGGTTCTATTCACTACATTTACTAATTTTATTCATGAATATTGTGTTTCCTGACTCATTATATTTGACCCCCCTGCTCACAAATCTAAATATTTATGATGTCTACAGTCGATCTCTGACATGTTAAACTCTTCATTTGTGTTGGAAAACTGTCACACAAATCACTCATCTTCATCACTCAGTCCAGCAGTTAAACCAGCAACACTGAGTCTGATACACAACGAGAATCAGGACAAACAACTCTGTTCAAGAGTCACAGTTAAAACTTTCAGATAAAGAAATAAAACACAGAGTTCAGAGTGGAACAAAACCAGTCAACAGTCCACCTGGTAAACGTAAAGATCCACAGATAGACAACTGAAACTGACAGACTCTGACAGGATAAGAATAATAACATTGGACTGACTCTCACCTTGTTGTTGACTCCACTGTAAATTGGAGTCTGAACTCACTGAAACTTTTATTATATATGACCAGACAGTGCTATCAGTTCCACAAATTGAACCACAGATTTGTAAAAGAGGTGCTTGATCTGAAAATGAACAACAATTATCCTGAAGGTGTCACTGCAAAACAGAGATATGTGATCAAAAGAAGAGCTGAGACCGTCACGTTAAAGGGTAAGGGTGTAGGATAAGGTTCTGTAGTTTGACAGCTACACTGTCTAAACTCTGGACTTTCATGGTAAATGTGTTTCACATCCACACACTAGATGGGGACCTGCACTACATCTGTAGGTGCAAACAAAAAAAAACAGTCTGAGCACCTCACTTGCTCTGCCAATGAGACGAGCAACACTTTCCATGAATTTCATGGTAGTACGTTTGGAGGCCACTGTGGTTGGGAGAAGACCAACAGTGAAACCATCAAGCGTTATTACTGGCCTGGCATGGAGACTGACAGTCAAAAGTGGGTGGGTTGGTATCTTCATGATGAGCTTTATAATACACATGCAAGTTCATTGTTAGTGCACAAATGTAAAAAGACTGTCTGAGGTTCTCATACTAACTCATGCTCTGCAGGTGTAATGACTTCTTTTGCTTATCCTTCTTGTTGATTCTCAAAGTTGAACTACACGACTGATGTGAAGTCTGAGGATGAATCTACTCCGACTCAAGGGGCCAAATTGAAACACATTGTGTATTTTCCTGGTCAAAAATCAGACTCAGGTCCTTCATCAAAAACTATTCAGCAACTCAACAAATAAACCAGATCCTGTCCTTCTGCCACCCATAATTAATAAGTCCCACCTGAAGTTGGTCAACTGTTGTCAATCTGTGCTAGTCTGCAGAGCACTGGTCCACACAAAGAGTCCTGCAGTAGGAAAGTGGACATGCTCAACAATGTCTCATCCCAACCAGCAGGATTCAACATCATGTGGCGTATTTCTGTGCAAGATAAGTGTGTGATTATGTGTACACCTGGCACAATAAGTGATCACATTTATATTTATTGAGAAGGTACAGTATCCTGTGGACCAGGAGGGGGTGGCCAGGCTGAGGCTGGACATCACAATGTCATTGATGAAAGAAGAGAGGTAGATGAGGACGTGTTTGCATTGCACTACCTTGCATGTTTGCAATTTTTTTTGCTCTTTTTCCAGATGACCTATCCCAGATGTGTCGGGCTTATGAGGAGTCCAGCTCAGGCATTAAAGTGGATGACTGGGTATGAACATATGAGAACATTCTGACTCCAAAGACCCGTAATTCAAACTTCTACACTGAGATCTGCAACATTGGACAATTTCTAAAATATGGTTGTATTTATAGTTTGTCTTTGAACTATTTTAATGGATATTTAGAGCAACATGAACCTGTCAAATAAAATGCCTGTTGGTTTTCTAATGACCATCTTGAAAAGTAGATGGTACCATCTGTCCTGTGTGGGACATCCACCCACAGATGGAGACTACCACTGCAATAGCTGCAAATGAATTTCACCCAAAAGGAATTGCTGTCTGTCCTCAATAACAGGTCAGTTTTGAGTAGACCAACATGACAGACTTCTGTTGCTAGTTTGAACATGAATGTTGTGAATTTTGCTGAATTGCTGCATTTCAAATCAATCCTTTTTAAACCGCTGCTGGACTTCTGCCTGTTCTGGTAAACTTTATGGCTCTTTTCCACTAGCACCTACTCGGCTCGACTCGACTCGGTTTGTGAGCTTTTCCATTAGGACATACTACCTGGTACCAGGTACTATTTTAGTACCTACTCGGCCGAGGTTCCAAGCGAGCTGAGTTGAGCTTATAATGTGATGTCTACAGAGTGCAGGCCACTGATTGGACAGGGAGTGACGACACACGAGAGCGACTCATTCACGAAAACCAGTGAGCGTTTTGTGACTTCAAGAAACTTTTACAGTACTTATCCCATCAGTGCCAAGCTCACTTTAAACAAACAAGCATAATTTGAAAGTAGCATTGTTGTCTCCTGTATGCAGACAATAAGCTAGCTAGTTAGCCATCAATGCTAACTCCGTGGACGGGCCGCCGTGCTATGACGACTTCATCCACAATGAGGTGGTCCTCACTTGTAATGGAAAACGACCTAAACCGAGTCGAGTCAAAGAGAGTCGAGCCGAGTAGATGCTATTTGAAAAGCGCCTTTAGATGTAAGTGAATCTGACTCAGTACAGCAACTTGATCTAAATCTGTCAATACTGCATCAATATATCAATATTCTAGTTAAACATTTGGTATTTGAATGGTTGACACTGTTTATCATACTTCTCTGAGGTTTATTACGAATTGTAAAGTGTCAATGCACCACTATTAGTTATACTCTCGGGTGGGATGGCCAGCTTTAGCCACCAGAAGGATCTGTCATTGGTATACATAAGTCAATACTTGGACTACTGCCCACCTATACTTGCTCCTTAACTGCACAGAAAAGTTCTGATCTTTACTCTCTCCATTCACAGGATCATTTGTTGCTTTCTATTCCATATGCCCGGACTGAATTGAGAAAAAAGGCTTTTGTTTACTCTGCATCTTTTGCATGGAACATGTTGCAGAAAGACTGGAAACTAAACTAGTTAATTTCCTTGAACACTTTTAAATCCAGACTGCAAGTTCTTGAGGCCGACTCCACAACATACACTTGTTTGTCATCATTTGCTTGTAAATGTCATCTGTTTAGTTGTTTTTTTGCTAGTTCTTAATTGTGTTTTAACTGTGTAACTTGTTACTGTGGTTTGTATTTGCTGCTGCCTATCTTGGCCAGGACTCCCTTGCAAAAGAAGTTGTTAATCTAAATGGGATTTCTCCTGGTTAAATAAAGGTTAACAACAATAAACAATTCTGATTAGTTTTGCTCATGTCAAAATAACGTGCACACCGTGTGCTGGTCTCCTGTCTCCACTGCTTTAACATGTTTTAACAGGAACCAGTGATCACAGCTCCACTGGTTCCAACTGCACATGCATAGTTTCTTTCCTGTAGCCCAACAACCTATGAGCTTTAAAATGACAACGCCTGTTACGTTCACATTATTTTGTCAAAAATGCATAAAACAGCAGAAATCTCATTTTACAGATGAAGTTGTCTCATTGTTTATTTCCTGGTTAGTCAGTAAGGGGTTGTTCGTATTTATTTCTTTAAAAGGCACTGCTGGCTTAACACTGAAATTGATATCACATATGAGTATTACAATATTGACATTAATAACCATTTATTGTGCAATAAATGCATGAGCTGTGCTTGACATTTAAATGGAGAGATATGGATTCCCAGGCTCTGAACGACTGAATACATGAAGGACACAACCAGGGACAGGTAAAGCTGGAAAGTTTTTACAATGCACACCAAAGAGATAGAGTTTCAGCTTTGCTTCACAGTATATTCCTATTTCCTTACAAGATACCAACTAACTGCATTGAAACTGCTAATTCAAGGCTGTTTAAGTGTAGAAACCATAATAATCCTCCCTATGAGATCCAACCAGTACCTGCATCACATCACAGCTAGGAATAGATTGACAGGTAGACAGCAGGAAGAGGTTTCTAGGAGGGCTCTTCTTACAGGGTGTGGTTCTTGGACATTGGATGAATCGGAGGATGTTCTATAACCAATCACATTTCACCATACTGTATGAAATGTTCTGTTCATATCAAAGTTTATCCTTTTCTGGGAGGCTGTTCCAAACAGAAAAGGTCCTTGATCAAGATTCGTTTGAGACACTGATATTAGAAAATAAACTGCTTCATTGGAGACAAGTAGTTTGTCTTCTATCTCAAAAAACAAACACGCTCAACAAAAAAGTCCTGAAAAGCGACACTTACAAAACATGTGTCTCTGAACCGCTGGATTCAGCAGTTAACCGGAATTCCAGTTCATCTTGAACACCGGTTGTCAGGCCGAGTTCAGGCCGAGTTCAGGTCTCCTTGAACGGCTTGGAGCAGCTCCTCACTCCGCCTCCTCCACAGGCTGATTCAGGCACCAGAAAGTGGAGATACACGGGAAAAACGACCGTATTCAGCTCCTGACCACCAGTTACCTTTACTGTATTGGTATTTATACACTTTACTAGCATTTATTTCTGACTTTATTCGACGGTTTCCGGCCACGAACATAAAATGGCGACACGATGATCGGTTGAACTACTTCAACTGAACCTTCCAGCTCCAGAGAAAGTTCCAAGCGAGCGTCAAGTTTCTGCTGCGTTTCTAAACAAATAAAATGAATATACAAATAAACAAATAAAACATTCAAGTGCTTAAAAGCTGCTGACATTACCTTCACACGGAGGTCTGACCGGAGAACACGAACTGCGCCACGTCTTAGTAGGAACGAAACTGAAAGTTTGAGAGGCGTTTGGGTTCAAGTGAAATAATCAGACATCAGAGAATTGAGCTGGAGAAGTATGGAGTCACAGGAGTGCCACAATAAATATAAATGAATAAATAAATCAGGAAATAAATGTGGAAATATAAAGAGAAATAGATAAATAAATACAGAAATATAAAGAGAAATAAATAAGTAAGGAAATAAATGTGTCAATATGAAGAGAAAAAATAAATAAATGTGTAAATATAAAGAGAAATAAATAAATAAATAATAAAGGAAATAAATGTGTAAATATAAAGAAAAATAAATAAATTTATAAATATAAAGAGAAAGAAATACATAAATAAATAATAAAGGAAATTAATGTGTAAATACAAAGAGAAATAAATAAATAAATAAATAAATAAATACATTAATTTTAAAAAAGGTACATTTTGTCTTCGCTTTTCCCTTTTCTTTTTTTTCCTTTCATCATTGACCTTTCCTTTTGTCACTGCTCAGTCCACCAAGTGAATGCAAAGGCTTTTGTCTTTGCCTTCACTTGGTGGACTGAGCTGTCAATCAAATAACTCTGGGCTGGGCTTTCTATCCAGGGTGGGTAGTCGTACCTGATCACAGGATTTCTGCCTGATCTCAGCTCCTTATATTTGCCTCGGGCTTTTATTTTGACACAGACTACAGAATAAATGTGGCAGGAAGTCATCACACACACCCCCAACAGCCCGAACTCCCATGGTGCATTGCAGCACAACAGTTCAGTCATAGCGACCAGCGTACAGCGCTGGGCTCTGATTGGCTCAGCGACCGTAGTCAGTCTCCTCCGTGTCCCCTGAGTATAGCATATATATTATGTTATATTATATTATATTATATTATATTATATTATATTATATTATATTATATTATATTATATTATATTATATTATATTATATATGGTATAGCGACATTCAGTATCTGGCCTGTCTGTCTCACACAGATATCTGATCGCTGCATGGTGTTGCTCTGCGGTGATGTGCAGTCTGTGGGGAGGGTTTATAAAGCCTTAACATATATATCAACAAGAAAAACACAGAGCGCAATACTCCGCCAAGACTGTTCATTCTCTGACCTGGCGCTGAACACAGAGGTGTCTTCTGCATGTGTGCGTGAATCGTCTGACCTAATATGTAGCAGGACATATGTGATGGGACTCAAACACCCCCACAATTTAATCAATCAATCAATTGTTCCTTGTATCAATTCCGATAAGTCGGCAACGGCAGATCTGTAGTAGGATCACATGATCGTCAGCAGGGAGCTGAGGTAGTGTTCACTTGTCATGGTTACAGTGACGCCGTGCCGGCCGCTATATCTCACAATGGGAAATCTTTAACTAATCCGTCGATCCAGACTATAAGCTGCATCACTGCCAAAATCTAACCACTTGGTTCTTGTGTCACTTCTGACCTTCCCTGGAAATTTCATCCAAATCCGTTGGTCTGTTTTGAGAAATATTGCATAGGACAGACAGATTCGTAGAGAAACGTATTGATCGTCACATAACTCCGCCGTGTTCCTTGGCGGATAATAAAATAAATATTCTAGTATCGCATTTGTGTATGTTTGTGTTCATTTGAATTTACTTTATTTTGTTTATTATTTTTGTGTTTATTCATGATGTGCCGGTAAGAGCGGTCCGTGTTTGTCGTGCTGAGCAGTGAATAAAGCCTGCAGAAAACTGTCCTGTCATGCTGGGGATGTTTAGCATGGAAGCAGGGGTGGATCTACTGGGGTGGCATAGGGTGGCAACTGCCACCCCTAGATGATGCCTTGCCACCCCGGCTGCCACCCCAGCTCTGAACGATCTAATTCAAAAATATGTATATGAAAGGTTGTGGCCGGCCGTAAAGAGCGAAAGTCCAGGAAAGACGAATAACGAGTGAAACTCCGATGTCCGAGTGCTTTCGAATGCACCATGTTGACGTCACGTCCTGTACAGAGACTATGCTGCTACAGATACGAGGCGACACGACCCCCTGAGGGGGCTGCTCTGAGACCTCACTCGTGGAGATGATAGCTGGACTTCGGTGTAGCCGGTAAAACGTGACAGTAAGACACTAGTTAGACTGGGTTAGACTACATGCTAATATAACTGTTCACTATGTATTAAATGCTAATAGTGTCTAAATTCACATAAAGTGTTTGCTTGCGAGACGAGCCACGGTTTCCAGTGAGCCTGGGCCTTGCTAATTTTTACTTTCATTAGCTAGCTAATGTTAGCGAACAGCCACAGAAGGATGGTGGGGGGTCGTCTGTGGAAGTTTTTCTCTTTTTTTGTTGGTAATTACAACCTGTGGTTCTGACAACAGACTGTAAGTCAAAATAAATCACACATTCACTAAGACTTTACATGACATTAAAGTGTAATCAAACCCCCAGTCACACCAGGTTTTCATGCACTGTTTGAAAACTACATCCTGCTTGTTTAATGCTGATTTTTTTTTTATCATTTTGGTGTCAAGGTCATAATAACACCAACATTGATGTGTTTCATCACAGTACAGTCATATCATTTAGTTTACAGCTGAAAAAACGTTTACATGTTAAGTGTTTCTTTAAAGGTTTAAATTGTCCACATCAGACTGTATTATAGTTAATAATGAAAATTATCAAAAGAAAAAACAGTTGTCAGTGTGATTCTTGTAGGAGACAGTAAACAATGAAGAGGAATAATAATAATAATAATAATAATAATAATAATAATAATAACAATAACAACAACTATTATTATTATTATTATTATTATTGTTATTATTATTATTATTATTATTATTATTATTATTATTATTATTATTATAAGAAGAACAAGAAATTAAATTAAATTTTAAATTTAAATCTTAAAATGTATTTAATTAAATTTTGCCTGTAATGATTTTCAAGGTCCAGCAGGTGTCAGTATGGAGCGACGCAGTACCGACACAGTATCAATACAGTTCGGGGAGTGTGCCGTAACGCTTCATGAGACCTCATCGACCCATCACTAGAAAACAGGATTACTTGCAGGAACAGAAATGTGGCACAGACTGAACTGTTCACAGCACTAACAGGAGTAAGCTTCACAGTCCGGCACAGGGTGTAGAACGGCCTCAGGTTTTATAGCGGATCCAGAGTAGCTGATTCGGTGACTCCCACCTGCACTTGATCTGCTGGTTACTGGATGAGCTGCAGCTGCTGCCAACCTGCACCAACACACACATAGGAGAGGAAAGCACTGCCACTGCCACAAAATCTACTATAATCCTGACTCGCTTTTACTAAAAGAAGAATACAGAAAGGCAAGATGAATTCTAACATATGTTTTAAACAACAGGAAGCACATTTCATCACTTTGTTTTATTGCATGTGGCTCTGGAGACAGATTCTCACAACTAACCTTTTCTCTTATGTTGCTTAACTGTACAGTGGATGTGTTCACCTCTCATCATCCAACAATGCCGTCAACAGGGAGATAACTCTCCATCCAGATTGGGATTTATCCCTGCAAATACATGTCTAAAATCATAGTCTTTGACATGACATTAATAGGTATGAACTGCTTTAAAATGGTTGGTTGTGGTTCTGTCAGAGGGTCAAGGATGGGTTCCTTAAAACTGTTGGTGTTTGCACATCACCTAGCATATACATATGCTGACCTTTCTGCTCTTAATCCATCATTCAAATATGTTACAAGTTTGCATGAAATGGCAAAGCGCTTAACTGTAGTTGGGTCATTCCAGAATAGGAGGACATATGGGCTTCAAAACTTTTGAAAAATACACCTTCTCTTTTACAATTTTCTGCTACATATTAATTATATATGCATTATAATAAAACAAATACAATCATATAATAATATTTATATGCCACGGTGGTGGCAGCATCGTGATGTGAAGCATGGTGGTGGCAGCATCATGATATGACACATATAGTTTTAATTTAATTTAAATTAATTTTTTTTTGCAAATTCTTGTCAAAAAAGCCAAATTATATTAACCATGATATCTTGTATAAAATCACAAACTTGCCAGTAAAATAATTTGACCAATTGAAAACAACGAGCTTCTTCTTCTCAGACTTTATCAATAATAACTGGTCTTGTGTTTGAAACGAGAATAAAGAAGTACATTTCAGACATGAAAACAGCATTAAAGACATTTTATTTTGAAAGGAAACTGAATCTATTGGAGCTATAGACACTAAAACAACATTATTTCCTATGATGTTTCAGATGAGGAAATCCAGCAGTTCATGGATGTGGCTTCAGATGAGAAAAGGAACACACAGTGAGGCATTCTGGGTAATTTTATGGGGAGTTCCGTCTGTTAACCAACCTGTGGTGAAGATGCAGCAACAGAAAGCTTTGTTTCCTGCAGATAAGAAACAGCAGCAAAGACTAATAACCGACCACAAATCATCCAATCAGAAGGTAAAAGTTCCCAGACGTCCTCTTTAGAATCAGCTGGTTTCACGTTTACTAGAACTTTAGTGTATTTAATGATGCCCTGAAAAATTCTACCTTCATAATAAGATCTTCGCCCCAAAAACAAACAGAGGTGGGTTACAGTTTCCATCATTTAAGGCCAATGACTTAAATAATAATAATAATAATAATAATAATAATAATAATAATAAAAGAAACAAAGAATTATAGTCAAATTACCATTTTTAAAAGTAAAATAATGTTGATGTGGACATTGTTTACAACGTGTAAATTAAAACATTTTTCAGTAATTTTCTGGATATTTCCAGTAATTTTACAAATCAGAGAAAATACGTAATTTACAGTTTTGGTCTGTTATAGTCAACATGAAAATTAATGATTTTTTTTAAATTATGCAAAATATGAGCTGGAATTTATCAACAGGGGGGAAATCTATAAAACAGCAGTTCAAAAATGTTTAATTTCTTCATTTTCCAAAATAACCATATTTTTACTTTTATATATATTTTTTTTATTTATATATATATATATATATATATATATATATATATATATATATATATATATATATATATATATATATATATATATATATATATATATAAAATAAAAAAAATAAAAATATATATATATTCTGTACAGTAAACATCTAAATCTAAAAGAACTCTTACTAGATGTTAAATAGGGCAAATCTGCAAAATAACAAATATATATTCCATTTTTCAAACTTCAAACCTTTTGCTGACTTAAAAATATTTTTTAAAGTGCATTTTTTATGATTTTATTTTAATTTTTAATTTTAAAATTTTCTTCTTTACAGTGAACCTGTTAAATGAACATTTTTAAAGCAAAATAACTTAAAAATTTCACATTCCATTTTTCAAACTGCTGTTTCAATATTTGTAACTTTACCATATCTTTGCTGATTTAAATTGGTTATTTTTTTAAGTGTATTTTTAAAATAATTTGTTTAAAAAAAAATTGATTCTTCATGATGAACATGTAAATTAATAGTTTTTAATAACTTTTACTAGATATTAAATGGTGAAAATTAGTAAAATAACAGCTAATAAATATATATTTCATTGTTCTGACCTTTGTGTTTCAGTATTTGTAACTTTACCATTTTTCTGCATGAAGCTAAAACGCAAGATTAACAATTTTTCTGTCATTTTCCTGGTTATTATCTGTAATTTCAACAGAAGGGGGAAATCTGTGAAATAACTGTGAACTGTTGTTGATAAAAATCAAACTGTTTTTGTTTTTAGAGTCCAGAGAGCTCCGTCCTCAGAGGAACTCCTGGATCACCAGCTCCTTCAGGGACCGGCAGCAGGCCTCCCCCCGCTCGGCGTCCCTCAGGGCGGTCAGCTCCTCCTGCATCTGGGCCACCGGTCGGCCCAGCTGGTACCCCAGATCCACCAGCAGCTCCAGCAGCGCCGCCCGGTACTGCTTCAGTCCGTAGCGTCTGACCGGAGGCAGGGCTTTGTGGGCGCAGCCGAACGCCTGCTCCGGGTCGTCCAGGTCCCGGTGGCCGACGGCGAGGGCGGCCAGAGTCGGTACGACCAGGGTGGGCTTCTGCCACGGCAACAGCTTCTCCTGGATCTCCAGAACCGTCTGCAGCTGCTCCACGGCCGCCCTAAACTGTCCGGCTCGGATCAGGCTGTGGCCTCGGTGCTGCTCCGGCTCGGTGAAGAAGGCCGGGAAGTGGTGGGAGTGCCGGACGCAGCGGGTGGAGTACAGCTTGGCCAGGTAGTCCTGCAGTGCCAGGCGTCGCTCCTGGATGTTGTCGGGGTTGAAGTTCCCCGTTAGCAGCTTGCGGGGCAGAAGAACCTCCTCCAGCTCCTCACCGAACTCCTGCAGCAGCTGGTGGTGGAAGCGGGAGAAGTCGCTGTAGCGGCGCTCCACCGAAACCCGGCGGGAATCGAAGCTGCCGGAGCGCATCACCACCACCTGGTACACCTGGAGGCAAACAGGAAGTAAAAGGAGAACATTAGAACACCTTCAGCCTCCTCCAGGGTCCAGGAACACCAGAGACAGAATCAGCTCAGAGTTTATCATCTCCAGCTGGGAAACATTACAGAAAGAAAACACAACCAGAAGTCAGATTTCCTCCTCAGTAGCTCCAGTTTCTCAGTCTCAACTTCCTGATGTAGAACATTCATCCACAGTTTCTACAGTGAAACCACTGGATGGAGCTCAGGACAGGAAAAAAAAGACTGGAAACAATTAGCTTAGCTTAGCATGAAGGCTGGCAACAGGGGAAAACACTTAGATAAGCTTAGCACTGAGACTGGAAATTGGGAAATAGCTACCTTACCTTAGCCCTTAGACTGAAAACGGGTAAACCGTTAGCTTAGCTTAGCATAAAGCCTGGCAATAGGGGAAAACACCTAAATGTAGCATTAAGATTGGAAATGGGAAAACAGATTAGCAGAAAGACTTGGAATCGGGAAACAGCTAGATAACCTTAGCATTAAGACTGATAAGGCAGAAACAGTTAGCTTAGCTTAGCATAATGGTTGGCAACAAGGGTAAACACCTATATAAGCTTAGCATTAAGACTGAAAATGGGAAAACAGTTTAGCATGAAGACTTGAAATGGGGAAACAGCTAGTTTAGCTTAGCATAAGGACTGGAAGCAGCTAGCTTAGCTTCGCATAAGGACTGGAAGCAGCTAGCTTAGCTTCGCATAAAGACTGGAAACAAGGAAAATAGCTAGATTACCTTAACATTAGAACTGATAAGGTGGAAACAGTTAGCTTAACTTAGCATAAAGACTGGAAACAAGGGGAATAGCTACCTTACCTTAGCATTAAGACCGAAGACGGGAAAACAGTTGGCTTAGCATAAAAGCCGGCAACAGGGGTAAACAGCTAGATAAGCTTAGCATTAAGACCGGAAATGAGGAAATAGCAACTTTAGCTGAACATAAAGACTGGAAACAAGGGAAATAGCTACCTTACCTTAGCATTTAGATTTAAATGGGGAAACAGCTTAGCTTACCATATAGATTTAAACTGGAGTAACAGCTAGCTTAGCTTAGCATAAAGACTTGAAATGGGGAAACAGCCACCTTACCTTGGAATAAAAACTGGAAAGAACAATGTCAGCTTAGCATAAAGAGTGGGGTGAGTACATAGCTTAGCTTGGCTTTTCAGGTCTATGAAGTGAACTATTGCAGAGAGTTTTTGGTTTCGCTGCGTCAGTCCAATAGCATTTCCAGCAGCGGCATTACTGCACACACAAATTATTAGAATCATTGAAGGAAATAATTCTCAGCTTTTAAGTCACTGTATTTACTTTAGCTGTGTCAGGGCATAGATATGTTGTGTTTGTTTTTATAAACAGCAGGAATGTTAGTGTGACCTGGATTAGTTAAATGATAAGAAGAAGATTTGACTCTGAAACAGTGAACAGAGGTGAATGAACTTTACTTTGTGGTGCAGCATGAAAAACTAACATTCAGAAAATCCAGATGTGTTTCAGAGTCTCACCACATATTTGCTCAGCGCCTGCTCAACGATCCGACTTGATGGGATTTCAAACAGCAGCCTGACGGGTCGATCGTTCCTCTTCACCTCCCTCCAGTTCTGCTGCAGCTCCTTAGTGGTTAAACTGGAACCACTGAGGAGGTCATCTAAGACACAAACACAGGTACATCTGGTATATGTCTAATATAGCACAAACACTGGAAACAAAGAAAACACGTAGCGTAATTTAGCATAAAGACTGGAAAAAGCTAGCTCAGGTTAGCATAAAGACAAAAAACAAGATTGAAGCCAATAGCTTAACTTAGTATAAAGACTTGAAACAGCTAGCATAGCTTAGCATAAAGACTGGCAGTTTCTAACTTAGCATAAAGACTGGAAACAAGAGAAACAGCTAGATTAGCTTAGCATAAAGACTGGAAACAAGAAAATTGGATAGCGTAACTTAGTATAAAGACTGGAAATAGCTAGCATAGTTTAGCATAAAGACTGGGAGTTTCTAACTTATCTTAGCATAAAGACTGGAAACAAGAGAAACAGCTAGATTAGCTTAGCATAAAGACTGGAAACAAGGAAATTGGATAGCGTAACTTAGCATAAATCTGGAAACAGCTAGCATAGCTTAGTATAAAGACTGGCAGTGTCTAGCTTATCGTAGCATAAAAACTAGAAACAAAAAAACAGCTAGATAGCTTAGCATAAAGGCTTGGAACAATTAAATCAAGTGGCTTAACAAAAAAGCTGGAAGAAAATAGAAATGCCTAAATTAGCTTAGCATAAAGACTGGAAACAAAGGAAATGGGTAGCTTAACTTAGGATGAAGATTGAAAAGAAAGGGAATTACTGTGCTTAGCTTGGTATAATGACTGGACACGGCTAGCTTAGCTTAGGTTAGTTGAGCTTAGTGTAATGACTGGAAACAAGGAAAACAGCTACCTTAGCATAAAGACTGGAAAGGAGGGTAAACAGCTAGATTAGGTTAGCATAAAGACAAAAAACAGGATTGAAGCCAATTGCTTGACTTAGTGTAATGACTGGAAACAGCTAGCATAGCTTAGCATAAAGACTGGCATTTTCTAACTTATCTTAGCATAAAGACTGGAAACAAGAGAAACGGCTAGATTAACTTAGCATAAAGACTGGGAACAACTGAAACAGATAGCTTAATTTAGCATAAAGACTGGTGACAGCTCGCTTAGCATAAAGACTGGAAATGGGGGCAAACAGCTAGTTCAGCTTAGCATAAAGACAATAACAGGGTTGAAACCAATAGCTTAGCGTAGTTTGAAAGACTGAAACAAGAGGAAATAGACTTTGCTTAGCATTTTCTGGGAACAATTGTAGCCGGTGGCTTAACTTGGTATAAAAGCTGGATAAAAAAATTAACAAAATTAGCTTAGCATAAAACTGGAAAATCCTAGCTAAGCTTAGCATAAAGACTGGAAACAAGGAAAATAACTAGCATAAAGACTGGAATGGGGCAAACAGGTAGCATAGCTTGGCAAAAAGACTGAAAAGTTTAGCTTTGTGTAAAGGCTCGAAACAAGAGGAAATACATAGCTTAGCTTAGCATAAAGACTGGAAACATGGGCAAACAGCTGGCTAAGCTTACCATAAAGACTGGAAATAGTTAGCTAAACAAAAAATGGGAAAGACGAGTGAACTGGTAGCTTGGCATAAAGGAATGAAACAAGAGGAAATAAGCAGCTTAAGCAAGGGGTAACAGCTAGCTTAACTTAGCATAGAGACTGGAAAAAGGAGGTAATAGTTTTCTTTGCCTAGCATAGAGACCAGAAACAGGGGAAACAGCTAGCTGACTTTAGCGTATAAGCTTGAAACAAAGGAAAAAACTGACTTAGCTTAGCGTTAAGACTGGAAACATGGGCAAATGGTTAGCTTAAGTTAGCATAATGACGGGATACAGGGGTATATTGTTAACTTATCTTAGCATTAAGAGTGTAAACAGGCAATGAACAAGTCTGGCTTTGTACAGAAAAAAGAAACTCCACCTAGCAGCTTGTCTAAAGCTCAGAATTACATGTTCCTGTTTGGTTAATCAACACACAAACCCAAATGTTGAAAGAAGAGTTTGTGGTTTTCTCTGGGATTTTGGACTATGACTTTGTTACTGTTGGTCAATGGTCTTTTACCACACTGCGACAACAGTCGTTACATGTCGAAGTGATGGTTCCTCATAACACCCACATGATGAAACATGAGACACACCTCTTCCGACTGTAATGTTATCAGTTTAGCAGCTTTGACAGACAATCAGTGGCATAAAAGTGGCCTAATTTTTAATTTCCATGACGGATGATTTACATAAAATTTAAATGAACAGATGTGAACCTTTGCACCAAAAATGAACCTGTTTTTCAGCCTCTCTGTTGGTACATTTGGAGAGCTAAATATGCAGAACTGTCTGTCAGCAGCTCCTGTTTGCAGTGCAAAGATAAAATGAGATAAAATGGTGGGAAAGTAACTGAACCTGGAGTCATGATGTTCGCCTCAGTGTCTCTCTTTGCTTCTGCCATCAGGTCCAACAGCTGATCGACAACCAGCGAACATCACACGTCCTTCTCCATCCTCTCTGGGTGACGTCCAGCTGCCTTTAGTTCCAGTTACGTTGATATTTATTACCTTACTGTGACTTTATTCCTCTTGCAGTGATGAAAACTGTCTGGATGTGCCTCCTGGAGGGCAGCTGGAGGGTTAAAAGGCTCAGAAAAAATCAGAAAAAAATGTTTGAGTGTGTCCCGATGAACAGGTCAGGGAGCTGAAAAACAAATATAAACACGAGGAAGTTCCTCAGTCGTTTTATTCAAAGATTCAAAGCAATGAAAGACAGAAAGGGAGTGGAGGGAAGTGAAACCAAACACCAGTTGTGCTGGTAATCAGGGGAAAGTGTGAGAGGAGCGCTTGTTTTAAGTTACCAGGAGCAGCAGGCAGGTGGGTGGAGTTTATCAGTCCTCTAACGTAAACTGAGGTCAAACAGGGTAAATAATGTTGTTGCAGCTCCTCACTGCTCCTGCAGGGGGCAAAACTAATCTACAAAAATACTGGGAGTTTATTCACATCTTTTATATATATATATATATATATATATATATATATATATATATATATATATATATATATATATATATATATATATATATATATATATATATACATATATATATATATATATATATATATATATATATATATATATATATATATATATATATATATAAATGTCATATATATTATTAGTTTAATGCTAAGCTCCAGTCTCCAGTGTTTATGCGAAGCTAATTTTGGAGTGTCTCTTTTATCCAGCTTTTATATTAAGTTAAGCCACCTGTTTGAATTGTTCCCAGACTTTATGTTAAGCTAAATCTATTTCCTCTTGTTTCCATCTTCTAAACTAAGCTAAGATATTGGTTCCAAGCCTGTTTTTTGTATTTATGCTAAGCTAAACTAGCCTTGCCCCCATTTCCAGTCATTATGCTAAGCGAGCTGTCTCCAATCTTTATGCTAAATTAAGCTATCTGTTTCAATTGTTCCCAGTCTTTGTGCTAAGCTAATTTAGCTGTTTCTCTTGTTTCCAGTTTTTATGCTAAGATAAGCTAGATACTGCCAGTCTTTATGCTAAGCTACGCTAGCTGTTTCCAGTCTTTATACTAAATTAAGCTGTTGGTTTCAATCCTGTTTTTTTTGTATTATTACACAATACTTAGATATTATATAATAATAATACATACACTATGTCTTATTGTATATTATTATTATTGTATAATACGTAGACATTATATAATATATTACATGTAGCAACATTTTTCAATCTTTAATATACTATTTTTCTTAAATATCTGTTAAATAACAATTTTCACACAACAAAAAATTTGCAATTTTAAGGATAAACTTTCTAAAAGAACAAATTAAAATTCTTAAAAATACAGTAAAAAGTTGTGATGTGGGGCTTTGGCCTGTAACGCACACGGATAGCGTAACTTAGCATAAAGACTGAAAAGAACGGGAATCAGTGTGCTTAGCTTGGTATAATGACTGGAAACAGCTAGCATAGCTTAGCATAAAGACTGGCAGTGTCTAGCTTATCTTAGCATAAAAAAATAGAAACAAGAAAATCCCCTAGATTAGCTTAGCATAAATGCTGGGAATAATTGAAACAGGTGGCTTAACTTAGCATAAAAGCTGGAAGAAAATGCCTAGCAAAGAAATGCCTAGATTAGTCTAGTATAAAGACTGGAAACAAAGGAAACGGGTAGCTTAACTTGGCATGAAGACTGAAAAGAAAGGGAATCAGTGTGCTTAGCTTACTATAATGACTGGAAACAGCTAGCTCAGCTTAGTGTAAGGACTGAAAACAAGGAAAACAGCTACCTTAGCATAAAGACTGGAAAGGAGGGTAAACAGCTAGCTTCGCTTAGCATAAAGACTAGAAACAAAGGAAACAGGTAGCTTGACTTAGTATAAAGACTGAAAACAAAGGGAATCAGCGTGCTTAGCTTGGTATAATGACTGGAAACAGCTAGCATAGCTTAGCATAAAGACTGGAAATAGCTAGCATAGCTTAGCATAAAGACTGGGAACAATTGAAACAGATAGCTCAATTTAGCATAAAGACTGGAGACGGCTCGCTTAGTGTAAAGACAAGAAATGGGGCAAACTGCTAGTTTAACTTAGCATAAAGAAAAAAAACTGGCTTGGAACCAATAGCTTAGCTTAGTTTAGAAGATTAAAATGAGTAGGAAATAGGTAGCTTGGCTTAGCATAAAGTCTGGGAACAACTGAAGCAGATGACGAAACTTAGTGTTCTGTAACGCACGTGTAAATTAATATTATCAATGCTTTTGTAATTTTACTAGTTATCTGGGAAAATGTGAAAAATATCTGTAATAACGTTGCAGTATCATTTAACATTTACTCATTTAGCATCCGGGCTGATCTTTAACTTTAGTTTTTGAGTTAAAAAATCTTAAAGAAGGTGGGGTCATGTCCATTTTTTTCTGAGCACGGTGGTGGCAGTATCATGCTGTGGATCAATGTTTCAAGTACCATAATTTACACTTTTCCAACGTTTGACCCTAAAAATTGTACTGTTTTACTGTATTTAAGTCAACAAAAAAAATGTCTTTAAAGATATTTGAAAAATATTGACAATGACGCTAATCACACTTTTGTACAGAAATAATGTGACTTCATTCACTTTTTTTTTTACAGATATAGCAAATATAGATAGAAGATGAAAAAGACTGTACAACAATAAAAATACATGATGAACTACTGTAACATTCAAAAACTGTAAAACTGAGGAAAATAAAAGCAAATATTCATAAAATAATAATATTTAAGCTGATTTAAATACAGTATACAAAAACCTGCATGAATGGATTTTTGCTCTACAGATAAAAACAGGAGGGTCACTCTGCCTCAATTCACCGAATGCCTCATGTCACTCTTAAATTTGACTGATTTGTTTTTAAATGTGTTGAGTATTGATTAAAGTGACCGTGTGTGAAATCTGGCTTCATATTTAACTTTAGTTTTTGAGTTAAAACATCTTAAGGATGGTGGAGTCATGTCCATTTTTGCAGAGCATGGAGGTGGCAGTATCATGCCGTGCAGCAATGTTTAAAGAGCCATAACTTGAGAAATAATGTAGCTACAGTCCTGAAATTTTGCAGACTTATTGATATGTACATCTGGTCTTCAATAGCCAAGTAGGTTTCACATACAAGAAATCTAACTTGGGATTTTAGTGCTTAACAGTAACATGTTGATTAAAAAAGTGTTGGGTCATTCCACCTCAAATCACCAAATGCCCCACCCCTGACAATCTTCAATCTGACATTTTTTTTTTTTTAAAGTGGTGAGTATTGATTGACCATGTGTATAATCTGGGCTCAAATTTAACTTTAGTTTTTGAGTTAAAAAATTTTAAAGAAGGTGGAGTCATGTCCTTTTTTCCTGAGCAGGGTGGTGGCAGTATCATGCCGTGCAGCAATGTTTGAAGTCCCATAACTTGAGATATAATGTAGCTACAGTCCAGAAATTTAGCAGGCTCATTTATATATACATCAGGTCTTCAATGGTTCAACCCTGCTTTGATAGAATAATACAAACCAGTTACATGATGGTGCAACTTTGGCCAAAAAATCTCAATGTTTCTGTCTACTCTGATATTCCACCAACCATAAAACCTTCATTTTCCACCCTAAGAGGCTGATTATTTTCCCCTGTGATTGGCACCAATAGGAGCTTTAACATGAGAGTATGATGCCAGTCAGAAAATAAATATTAAAGATGCATTAATGACCAATATTTGAACATACATTGAGCAGGTATAATAGGAGAAACCACTCCAATACTGTTCTATAATATTGTTCCTGGCCTAAAAGAAAAATCATGGTTTTGTAACTCATAGTGCTTCAAATAACAATGCTGAATGTTTACCTAATAGTTAATTCGTTATTTACTAAATAACACAGGTATGCACAGAAAAAAATGTGACAAATATGAGATGGTCAGAGGTGTGGAGGTTTTTTGTTTTTTTAAATTGGAGGTGGAGTGACTCAGATGTTTGTAAAGAAATGAAGGGAAATGCTGCCAGTTTCTCTTTCATTTTCCCTTCACCACACAGGAAACGTTTATCTGAGTCACTGGCCGTGCCGGTAAGTTTTGTTTTCTCAGAGCTGTGTGTGAGTTTGCATAATAAACCAATCAAGTTTCGTTTCTGCCTCATAAAAAGCAGCCCTTCCCTCTGCAGAGTCACTTCACCAACATGTTTTCGTGGGGAGAGGACCGACATCAGGGCTTCCGCTGGAAGAACGCCTCAAGCATCCCAGCTGGAGACGGAGTTCGGTTTTTAAAGCTCAGCTTTCAGGTGTCTGATCTGTCAGCCGGCCAGAGTGTCGTCGCCTTCATTAAAACTACCGGAGAGGCTTCGGTGATCCGCACAGATGCAGCAGGCAGAGTGGGGAAACAGAGTGAGTATCAGGTTTCTGGTAAAAGCTCCAGGGTTTTTTCTGTTTTCTTTATTGTGTAGTTGCTCACACCTGCTGCTGTGTTTGTGGCTTTGCAGAGTTTGTTGGCGGGGAGATGGAGGCTGTGGGTTGTGGAGACGATGCCGTGATCACGCTGCTGTCTCAGAGCGGGGAAGTTTTCTGTGTGGACACCATGAAAACTCCTTTTATTCTGAGGTATTATTATCCAGTGTTTAACCCTCAGATGCACCAGTGATTGGACCCTACACTTTATGTGTTTTGTTTTGTTATTTTAGTTGAGAATAATCATTTATGTTATTGTTTGTATTATATTTTTGTCCACACAAGAGTGATTTCATGTTTGAAATATGTTTACTTTTCACTTTATAACAGATTATGAACATTTTGATAATTGGAAAAGAAGAATATTACACAGACCAGCAATAGAAGAACATCAACATTCATTTTGTTGGCATTTTTCCACTCTTTTCCTGTTCTCCAACCCTCCAAGTTTGTGTACTGCATCACCTCTTGTGTGATATTATCAGTGATAAAGAGCTTGGGGCAGTAATACAAACATTACAATTTCTTTTAAAGTATAAAAGATAACAAAACAATGAAAATGGAATGATATCAAAAACATGTTTTTTGAGGAATAGCTGGAAAGTGAAATGATAAAAAACTTTTCATTGCAAAGATATTGCAAGAAAACGACCTCATCAGGTTGTTTATGACCCATTTATGCATCTAAGGGTGAAATATTCGACCCATAAAACTCTGCTAATCTCTACTGGTTTGTGCTGCTTCAGACCTCTAGGAGCTTTGGGTAACATCCCAGTAACTCAGGTGGCCTGTGGGAACCAGCACACAGTCGTCCTGACAGAAGGTACAGCGATTTATTATTATTAATGTACAATCTAACGCATTAATCTACAGTCTAGAACAGGGGTGTCAAACATGTGGCCCGCGGGCCAAAACCGGCCCACCACAGGGTCCAATCTGGCCCACGAGATGAATTTGTAAAGAGTAAAAATTACAGAGAAGACATTAACTGCCAACTTTAAATGCCCTTTTGTTATTTTGTGTCTCATTTTTGTAATATTTTGTCTTGTTCTTGTTGTTTTTTGTCTTTTTTGTCGGACTTTTGCTGTTTTGTTTCTCGTTTTTGTCGTTTTGTGTTTTCTTTTTGTCTCGCTCATGTTTTTTTTAACTTATTTTTGTCATTTCATGCCTTGTTTTTGCAATATTTTGTCTTATTTTTGTTGTTTTTGTGTCTTTTCTGCTGACTTTTTCATTTTTTGTCTTGTTTTTGTCATTTCTTGTGTCATTTTTGCAATATTTTTTGTGTTATTTTTGTTGTTTTTGACTTTTGTCAGATTTTTGTCATTTTTTGTCTTATTTTTGTCATTTTGTGTCTCAATTTGGTCATTTTGTGTCTCATTTTTGTAATATTTTGTCTTGTTTTTGTTGTTTTTTGTCTTGTTTTGTCTGATTTTTGTTGTTTTGATCATAAAGTAAAATACTGTATCAGGGGTGTCAAACATGTGGCCCCTGGGCCAAAACCCGCCCACCGGAGGGTCCAATCCGGCCCGTAGGGACGACTTTGTAAATTCTAAAAATTACACAGAAGACATTAACTGCAGATTGTAAATTTGTAAAACTGTAGATTTAAAATAATTTCTACACCATGACAAGTTGCTTTGATCATAAAGTACAATACTAGGTTGTTCATTGTTCTTTTGTCGTTTTGCGTCTCATTTTTGTAATATTTTGTCTTGTTTTTGTTGTTTGTTGTCTGACTTTTGATGCTCGTCTCATGTTTTTGTCATTTCATTGCTCATTTTTGTCATTTTCTCTTCCCTTTTTTTCTCACTTGTGTTGTTTGTTTTTTTTGTCGTTTTGTTTCTCGCTTTGTCATATTATGTCTCGTTTTTGTCGTTTGTCCATTGTTTTGTTGCTTTGTAATTTTTTGGTCTTTTTTTTGTCTCTCTTGTTTCGTGTCGTTTGACTCATTTTTTGTCGTTTTGTGTCTCATTTTTCTTGTTTTTTTTGTCTTGTTTTGTCTGACTTTTGATGTTCTTCTCATGTTTATGTCGTTTTGTTTCTTATATTTGTTGTTTTGTGTTTGCTTTTTGTCTCACTTGTGTTTTTTGTTAGTTTTTTTGTTGTTTTATTTCTAGCTTTTGTCATATTTTGTCTCGTTTGTGTAATTTCTTGTCTCGTTTTTCTCGTTTGTCCATAGTTTTGTCGCTTTGGAACTTAATTGTCTAAGTTTTTCTGTCTTTTTTGTTTTGTTTCGTGCTATTTGTCCCATTTTGTTTTGTGTCTTGTTTTTGTCGTTTTGTGTCTCATTTTTGTCATTTTGTGTCTCATTTTTGTTTTGTTTCGTGTAGTTTGTATCCCACGATTGCCTTTTATAAACATTTCTGTTAATGGTGTGTTGGTAAGAAAAGTGATGAAGTTGACCAGGTGGGAAAACACGGTGGCAAAATCAGACTCAAAGTCCAACAGTGACTCCAGGTGACGGTAAAAGTTAATGTATAATCCATGCAGGTAGGACTGTCAAACCGGCGTTGTTCCTCTACAGGTGGTCAGGTGTACACATGGACCCGGGACAGCTCACCTCGAACCGTCCGGACCCTGGCAGCGATGCCTCTGGTCCAGGTGGCTGCAGGGGGCGACCAGAGCTTCGTCCTCTCGGTGTCCGGAGGTGTGTTCGGTTGGGGCAGGAATGACTGTGGACAGCTGGGTCTGGGAGACAAAACAGGTTCAGTGAAAACGTTTTAAATATCTACCAGTTAACATTGTTATTATTACTATTATTATATAGTGTGTTTTCCTCTCTGGGTCATTGCATATGAACCCAAAAAAATCTGGAAAAGGTCCGACCTGATCTCCTCAGAATCAGCTGACATTTTATGCACATTAACTTTAGTACACTTAATGAATCAATGTGAAATTTCACCTTCATATTAGGATTATTTTCAGAGATCCAGACCCCTGAGGTGCACTTAAATGAAAGACAAATTTGAGATCTGTCAAAATAATCTTCTAATATAGTCATATTTTAACAATGTAGCTAATTGTTTTTAGCTATTGTGGTTATAAACAATCATGCAAGTGTCAAAATTTGTTAAGGAATTATGACTGGGATCAAAAATCAATTAAAAATGACACCTTTCCTTTACTACATTTCAACTTTAAACTTCAATTTTGAGTTTTTCTCTTGCAGACAGAAACACACCGACTCCTGTTCGCTTCCTGAACATGAAGAAAACTGTTCACATCTCCTGCGGACAGAAACACACTGCCGTTCTGACGAAGGTTAGTGGCAAAAATGAACTCTAAATACCTCCAACTTCACCACTTTGCCTCAAACCTTTTTAAAATGAGAAAAAAAGTCACCCAAAATGACTCACAATTTGTCCAAAATGCTATGACACTTTTCCACAATAAAAAAACTTTTTCAAAGTAACTCAAAAATTGGTCAAAATTACTTAGGAATTTACTGGAAATTATTCAAAAAATGACCCCAAAATCACTCAAAACCTGATCAAATTTATATTATATATACAAAAGAGATGCCAGTTGCTTTCCAAAATGACTAAAGTTTGCAAAAATGACTCATAATCTGTCCAAAATGCTTCAAAGATTTTCTGAAATGACTCGTTCAACTCAAATATTTCAAAAAGTTACTTAGAATTTGCCTGAAATTATTGAAAAAGTGGCCCAAACACACTCAATATGTGTTTGAAATGAAATGAATCCATCTCAGTTTATCAGAAACGTGACCTGTATGGGTTAAAAATGAACCAAAATTACTTTTTGCTTTAAATTTTATTACGAACTTTAAACATCGACATTATCACAGTTTCACAGGAAAACTGAAGCAGTTTATTGTCAGTGAGACAAAGAGTTGTGATCATGGTACCCTGCATGAGTTTTCTGTTTGAGTTTTACTGAAATTACTTATAAATTGAACAAAATGACCTCCCTAAAATGTCCAGAATGGGTCGAAAAAATTCAGACATATGGCAAATGCTTTAAAACCTTTCCAAAATGACAAAAACTTGACAAAAATGACTCACAATCCATTCAAAATGCTTAATAATTTCACAAAATTACTTAAAATTTGACTGAAATTAATCATAAATAGCCCAAAAACACTCAAAACTTGGACAAAATTCTATTAAAGCATCTCAATTTATTAGAAACAGGTCCTGAATGAGTTAAGAATCAAATTTTGCTTTAAATTTTATGATGAACTTTAAAATCAACATTGTCACATTTTTTAACTGTCTAAAATGACCAAAAAATTGTCCAAAATGGGCCAAAAATGCCACAAAATACCTCAAACAGATGCTAAATGCTTTAAAAAAACCTTTCCAAAATGACAAGAGGTTGCAAAAAATGATTTACAATCCATCCAAAATGTTTCAAAACTTTTCTAAAATGACTCAAAAATTTTACAAAATGATGCTGCCACTATGTTTGTAATAAAAATAATAAAAATGAAGTTTTTAAAAAATGATGCTGCCACCACCGTGCTTCACATCAATGACTCAAAAATGGTTCTAAAAGTGACTGGCTGTATTTTGAAGTTGAAGTCTTCACATCAATAATCTTAAAAACAGAAAAATGGAAAAGATATCAGCTGACTTTTGCACATTTTTTCCCTCACTAATCCAGTTTTCATAGTTAAACTTCCTCACAGAGACAGGTTGTGTAGCAGGAGCAACAAAAACAAAGTGGAAAAGAAGAGTTAAAACACTGAGAGAAGACATTTATTAGACCAAACATCCCCTGACTCAGACACGTCTTTAGGAACAACTGATTATCTGTTTGTTTGCCAAACTCCTGCCCTTCCCTGTTGGATTCTACAGATTAGTAAATGTCTGGTTTTCAGGACGGCGCCGTGTTTACGTTTGGATCCGGTCGGTTCGGGCAACTCGGACACAACTCTGTTCGAGACGAGCTTCGTCCTCGGCTGGTTGCAGAACTCTGGGGGGTGAAGGTCTGCAGGATCGCATGTGGGAGGTACAGTAGCCTACATTTACAAACAAAACATCTGGAGTTTCTACTGCAGATACGACTGTATAATAGAAATATGCTTTTAAACAGCTGGTTAAAGTAGTGATGAAGTCCCATAAACATTTTAAATTGAGTATTTAGGGATTTTGATCAAATCAAACAGTTTTTAGTTGTCATGGGAAACATTTCTTTACCTTAAAACCGCTCTTGTACTTCATCTAATTCAATTAATCAACTCAGTGCATTTTTGTTTTATGTTTGTTTTATTTTATTTATTTTTATTTTATTTTATTGGGGTTACTGCATCCTTGCTGCTTGCTTTTGCCAATATTGTTAACATGACATTCATGCTAGTGTTAAATTGAACTGATCTGAAATAAATAAAATTTAATTTAATTTAATATAATTTAATATAACTGTATTGGAATGGATTGAACCAAACTGAACCAAATTGAATTTAATTGAACAGAATTTAATTGAATTTAATTTATCTAAACTGACTTGAATTAAACTGAATTAAATTAAATTAAGTTACAGTGAACTGTACTGGAATGTATTGAACAGAACTGAACCAAACTGAATTAAACTGAATTTAATGAAACTGAATTACATTGAATTAAATTGAGCCGGACTGAATTAAATTAAATTAAATTAAATTAAATTAAATTAAATTAAATTAAATTAAATTAAATTAAATTAAATTAAATTAAATTAAATTAAATTAAACTAAATTAAACTAAATTAAATTAAATTGCACTGGAGGGAATTGAACCAAACTGAACACAAATTAAATTAAATGTAATTTAATTGAACTGAACTGAACCAAACTGAATTAAATTGAATTACACTGCATTACACTGATTTAAACTGAATTAAATTAAAGTAAATTAATTAAACGGTGCTGGAATGAAGTAAGCCAAACTGAACCAAATGGAACTCAATTTAATTTATTTAAACCGAATGAAATGAAATGAAATTAAACTGTATTGGAATAAACTGAACCAAACTGAATTTAATTAAACTGAATTGAATATTGAAAATATTCAGATTTAAGAAGCTGGAATCAGAGAATCTTGATAGCTAGTCTATTAATCGAACGTCACAGAATAATGCTATTGGCTGATATTCTCAGGTTGCTGCATGATTCTGTTGACCAAGTCCAGTTCCAACAACAACTGAGGAGACGTTTAAATCTTTTGAATTAGTATCTCTGAAAAAGATTTGAACCCTCAGGTTGACTGGAGCCTTTCTGTGTGGACTGTGGATGCTCTTCTTGTACCCGTCTTTGTTGACATTAAAGTTCTGTTTGTGCTCTATTGTTTCCTCAACCAGGCATCACACTTTAGTGCTGACAGACTCCAGGAAGGTGTTTTCCTTTGGTTGTGGTGAACAAGGGCAGCTGGGACATGGAGAGGAGAGTCATCCGTCTGTGCCGTTACCAGTCCAGCTGCCACAAGGTGAAAACAGCTGTAAAATAACTGAGCATGCACACAGGTATATTTACAGAGGGGTGTTAATGATGCATCAGTATTTACCATCTTTTAAGTGACTCACCTAACACTTCAAGAAACTCTGTGAAAAGTTTATTAAAAAGCAAAAGTCAGGGAATGGATACAAGAAAATTTTCAGGTCACTGGATAACCCTTGGAGTCCAGTTAAATCTATCATTATGAAATGGAAGGAATATAAACTGAGTGACCAAACAACACAGAGACTAGTGAGGGAGGCCACCAAGACACCTATGACTCCCTCTGAAGGAGTTACAAGCTTCAGTGGAGTCATAGAAATGGGAGAGACTAAAGTGGGAGTGACAAAGACGAAGCCACTGTTGAATAAAATTTATATTAAATCTGGACTAGAGTTCACTAGAAGTTATGTGGCAGACTCTGAAGTCAACTAGAAGAAGGTTTTTTGGCCATTAGGAGAACAAAATATAACTTTTTGGCCATCAGATTAAACTCTACATTTGGTAGACACCAAACACTGCACATCATCACAAACACACCATCTCCACTGTGAAGCACGGTGGTGGCAGCATCATGGTGTGAAGCATGGTGGTGGCAGCATCATGATGTGAAGCATGGTGGTGGCAGCATCATGATGTGAAGCACGGTGGTGACAGCATCATGATGTGAAGCACGGTGGTGGCAGCATCATGATGTGAAGCATGGCGGTGGCAGCATCATGATGTGAAGCATGGTGGTGGCAGCATCATGGTGTGAAGCACGGTGGTGGCAGCATCATGATGTGAAGCATGGTGGTGGCAGCATCATGATATGTAGCATGGTGGTGGCAGCATCATGATGTGACAGCATGGTGGTGGCAGCATCGTGATGATTAATAATCTGTATTTAAAGCCACTTTAGAAGCGTACCACTGGAATAAACAAATAGATTCTACTGTTACTCAGTAAAACCACATCATACAATACAGCTGACTAATTTAAACTTTCATTCTGTTGTTCTTCTAGACACCACTAACGGTTTCATAATTCAGAACATCTACGCTGGAGGAAACTGTTCATTTGCAACCTGCTCGCCTCATCAGGTACCAGCACAAATACATGCAGTACGAATCATAACTGTAGGGAGCTGCAATGATACTTTTACTGCAGTTATTTTTTCCACGAGAAGTCACTTTTTTTGAACCAAACTCTTTCTTGCTTCTTTCACAGGACAAAGGTTCAAGCTGCACTGAGAACAATGTGACACAGTTCGACTCGATTGAGAATATGACCGATAACTGGGCATCTCAATGCGATTCAAAGTCCTGGGCAAAGATAAAACAGTCAGTATGATGCAGTTATTCTCTGCTGTTTCATTAATTTGGCTGTGAGCAATCAGTGGTGTTGAATAAATGAAACCTTCACAGGGACATTCACAGGATGGCTTCCTCTGCAGCGTGTATGAATCGAAGCTTCCTTAACCGAAGGTAAACAGAGTCACTGTACTAAATTATTACATTTAAATCGACACTTTTACTCTTTTAAACATTTTTTTCACTGTCATTTTTAAAATTAAATGTTAAATGTTATTTAAAGATTTTACCTGTTTTGTTAAATTGCACATAATAACCAGCAAAATCAAAGAAAAAATGTTTTAGTTCATTTGTTAACCCTGGCCACATCAAAAATCTGTATTTTTACAATCAGCAGTTCATATCTGACAATCTTTGACAGAAAAATTACAATATTTTTACTGTAGTATGAGAAAAATTATAATTATTCAACTGTTATGAAGGAAAAATGTGTATAACGGACTCAAAACAGAAATTATTTTTAATTGTTACTTTGCAGATTTTTTACGAATTTGTGAAATCACAGGAAAAAATAAATTACATATTGACAATAATTTTTAAAAATGTCTGCATGAAAAATTTTTATTTTTCAGTTGTTTTTTTTTAAATGACAGCTTTTAGTGGATTTAAATCCGCAAAACTCTTCATTATTTTATTGGCATTTGCTGTGATTTTCACTTTTTTTTTTCTTTTTTTTTTTACAGTTTTGTTGCAATATTCTGCTGTTTTTAACATACACTGCCTGTCCAAAAAAAAGTTGCACACTCTAATATTAGAAACTAATATTTCATTGGAGCCTTTAGCTTTGAGTCTGGCATCGTTTCGATAAGCTTCTGCAATGTCACAGGATTTATTTCTGTCCAGAGATGCATTAATTTTTCACCAAGATCTTATACTGATGATGGGAGAGTCAGACAAAGTCTTCTCCAGAACATCCCAGAGATTCTCAGTGGGGCTGAGGTCTGAACTCTGTGGAGGTCAATCCATCTCATGCTCCCTGATCCACTCATTCTCAATATGAGCCACATGAATCCTGGCATCATCATCTTGGAACATGTCCATGTCATCAGAGAAGAAAAACTCCACTGATGGAAAGACGTGGTCATTCAGTATATTGAGGTAGTCAGCTGACCCCATTCTTTGGGAATATAACAAATAGGATAAGGCTCCTATTTGTTTAGTTAAATCCAAGTGGCAACTTTTCTTGGACAGGCAGTGTATTTCTTTGGCAAATTTTCATTGTTTACAGATTTTCTATTTTACATTATACTCATTTGTTATTTTGTCTTCTTAGCAAAGATAAGCATTTCCAGACGTCGCCGAACTCCTCCGGTTTGGACTTGTCACTCGCACAGCGTGTTTTTGAGAAACTGGTGAAGTCAGATGCTGTTTTTTCCGAGGTATGAAGCTGAAATGTGGCCGTGTTTGCTTGTTATGAGGCCAGTGGCTGAGTTTCACGTCTGAACAGGTGGAAGCTGCTGTTCTGAAGCTGCTTCAGTCTCTGGACGAGGAACCGGTGGGACTGGAGGGACTCAGGATCTTCCTGATTCTCACTGAGCTTCTATATGCCATCCAGAAACAAAAGGAACAACAGAACATGAAGCTGGCTGAGGCGATGGCTGCTGCTGTACAACGACTCTCTGCTGAAAGCCTCCAGATTATTGGTACTGACTGGGATTATTTTTATGGTTCCTTACTATTCCTTGGATTTATTGTTATTATAGATTTTTCTGATGTGATTTTAGGCAGCTAATTCATACCTAGCTTTGAGAAAACCCAAACAACTTAGACAGCAAAACATGCAGCTTGATCTGGAATAGTGCGCTATAACTTCTGGTCTTGGTTTTCCGTACGTTTCTTACGAAATTGCAAAAAATTACGTGAAGAATCCCCATTGAAATGAATGGAGAATTGGCAGGACAACTGACAAAACCAACCATCTTCGGGAACCTTGTAGCTCTGGAATATTTGACACTCGAAACTCCATTCAAAGTGTACATGGGTCACAAGGTTTTAAATGTTATTTATTTAAATCTGTGTTTAGATATGTTTTATGGTTTTTATGCAGCTATTTATGTAAGCAATTGAAAGTATCAAAAAATCCTCAGGCTTATTATAGACTCTTCGGACACGACTTTTGGCACCTAACTCGCCATGCAGCTTTAATGATATATCAAAATGTGTGTCTCAATTTGGAATAGTTCACTACGACTTTTGATTTCGATTCATTGTACGATTTTAACCAAATTCGCAAAAAAAAAAAAAACTACATTAAAAATCCCCATTGAAATGAATGGGAAGTTGACAAAACCAGCTGTCTTTGGAACCCTGTAGCTCTGGAATATTTTGCAGTAGAAACTTAATCCATCCATCCATTATCTATACACCGCTTAATCCTCACTAGGGTCGCGGGGGGGGCTGGAGCCTATCCCAGCTGACTCGGGCGAAGGCAGGGGACACCCTAGACAGGTCGCCAGTCTGTCGCAGGGCTACATATACAGACAAACAATCACTCTCACATTCACACCTACGGGCAATTTAGAATGATCAGTTAACCTCAGCATGTTTTTGGACTGTGGGAGGAAGCCGGAGTAAGAAACTTAATGTAAAGATGAAACGAGTCACAATGAAAATCCAGAATTATTTTCAGCTAGAGGTGATGACATTGCAAGTCTAAATTTTGACCAGAAAAATTTCACGAAGACAGTGCAGTTAATGTTGTCTTCTTCTCACAGTTTCTCCTAACATGAACAACTTATACACAAAAATTTAAATATTTTTGTCCTCTTTCACCCAGTGTGAGTCTCATTGCTGTAGGATTTATAGTTTTTTAATAAATCACCTCAGAGCTCAGAGTGTGTCGACCAAAACTCTCATTGACTCCCATTATGTCTGAGCTCTAAAATCAGAAACACGGAGTCTCTTTAACCTGCCACCAAATCTGTACAAAATACAGTACAGACATGAAAATACAGCAACTTGTTAACAAGACAAAAAGTAAAACCTCAAAGGTGTTTAAAGGAACTGATCAGAGTTCACGATACATTCAAAAAAAATGTACATATATAAATTCTTCTGACATTTTCTAGTATATTTTTACAGTCAGTAATTTAAATAATTTATAAAAAAGTAAAAACTGAAAAATGTTGATCCGACTTTGTTAGAGGTGACATCTTCAAATGTCTGGTTTTGTCCCAGCAACAGTACAAAAATCCAAATATTCAGTTCAGTCTGATAGAAAACAGAAAGTTTCCACAGTGGATAAACTGGAACCAGTTTGGAGTTTTCATGACTCCAACCATGATGGAGTTTTTTTTAATTTAAAAATTCCAATTATTTAGTTATTCTGAGCTAAACAACAGGAATTTCAATGACAGCTTAGGTTTTTTTTTTCATATTTCAACTCACCCGTTATCAGTGATTATTTGATCTACTTATCCAATATTGTAGATTCATTATTAATGACATGATGAGAAATAACAGTGAAAATTTCAGGCTTTTATCTTTAAAAGTTCCTGAGATATTTGTTCAAACTCTACACTGATTAGTGTTGTCGTCCTCAGGAGACTGGTGGTCCTCGCTGCAGCCCTCCACCATGATCAGACATGTCCAAGCGTGGAAAAATGTCCTCTCAAGGCTCCTGTACGTCGTCCCTGTTCCTTCTGCTGTTTTGCCATCAGTCCAAAACGTGCTGCGAATCCTCCAGAACATGCACAACGTTAGTATCATGAATCTAAAGCAGTAATTCTGCTCACTTTAGCTGCAAAATTATACTTTTTGTTGTTTTTTTTAACCTAATATCCAATTAAAATCAAGCTCAGCTAATTTCCGACCAATCTTTCTCTTAATAAACTACATTTGCTTATTCTGAAGGCCAACAAAGACAAGAAGAAAATCCCCGACTCGACTTTTGGTGCAGAGATTAACCCGCATTTTCTTGTCGAGGATCTGCGGCTTTGGCGTGCAACGATAGAAAACAAGGTGAAAAAAAGTCTTGACAAAAAAGTTGTTTATGTGAACACAGCGGTAGTCATTCCCTCATGTTCCCTTCTGTTGTTGTGGTCATCATGTAAAAACACCGACTTTTGGTACATTTTGGTAAAACTAAACTGCTTCCTGTTTTTCAGGGTGAGCCTCTTCTCCTCTCCAGTTTCCCGTTTGTGATGGATCTGAAATCAAAGCGAATGGTTTTTGACACCAACACATCATGGACCATGGTAACTTCAACCTGAACTTTGCTAACTAAACAGTTCAAACAGGTCTCAAACTCTTCAGTTAATCATCTTTTAAGTTCCTCATTGCTTCATTTAATGTAAGAACATGTTCTGTGACAGGAAGAACATATTAACCCATAATTACTTCAACAATCAGATTAATGAAAAAACAGTGTGTAATGTGAGAGGGATCACTTGTAATGACAAACCGAGAGAATACAGTCACATAAATCTGAAATTGCCTTCAAATCCAGAATGTTTAAGATAAAATAAGAAAATGGGAGCAGAGCTGGTTGTAAAATCGGTTAGAATAAATAGGCAACTGTTTGCAAAGTTTGCTGCAAGGACTTTTTAACCCTTTGATGCGTAGACCACATGAGGAGATACCCAATTTCCATTGGATTTGGGTCACTTTTGACCCAGGTTATGCATCAAAGGGTTAAGTCGATAGTGTTGTTGTTTATACAAGTGCTGCCTCCAAGTGGTTAGTGGAAGTCATGCAGCTTTGAATAATAAAATACTTAAAACGTGTGAAGTCAGTTTGTACAACCAAATAAAATAGTATAAAATACCAAAAGAGGAAAACAGAATGGCAACTTGTAGAATCGATTTCTACAATACATATACATATAAAATACTAGAATGACTAACAGTTATCATAAACTAATCAGTAGCTTTTAACATCTCTGAGCTTTTACTTTGAAAGTGTCTCAATCAGCCAATCAGCTGTGAGTCACTGGTTGCTTGCATTGAGCAGAGCGGGCAGACTAAGGATTAGACACTCAAATAATCAGTCACAGCTCAATAACTATAAGTCGCATCGAAAAAATTCTTTCAGCATGTGAAGCAAAATCTTGTTGTTAACAAGTTGATATATTTTCATGTCTGTACCATGTTTTGTACAGATTTGGTGGCAGGTTAAAAAACTCATCATTTTAGATTTTAGAGCTCAGACATAATGGGAGTCAATGAGAGTTTTGGTCGACACACTCTGAGCTCTGAGGTGATTTATGAAAAAACTATAAATCCTACAGCAATGAGACTCACACTGGATGAAAGAGGACCACAATACCTACATTTCTATGTATAAATTGTTCACGTAGAGGAAAAATTGTGAGAAGGAGATTAGGCTAACTGCACTGTGTTCGTGAAATTTTTCTGGTCAAAATTTAGACTTGCGATGTCACCATCCCTAGCTGAAGAAAAATTCAGGACTTTCAAAAATGTTTCAAACTTAAACTGTGACTGAATAAAAGCAATAAAACATATGAAAACACAGATTTAGCGGAATAACATTTAAAGCCTTCTGACCAGTTTAAACTTTACATTAAGTTTCTACTGCAAAATATTCCAGAGCTACAGGGTTCCAAAGACGTCTGGTTTTGTCAACTTCCCATTCATTTCAATGGGGATTTTTAATGTAGTTTTTTTTGCGAATTTAGTTAAAATCGTACAATGAATCGAATTCAAAAGTCGTAGTGAACTATTCCAAATCGAGACACACATTTTGATATATAATTGGTGAAAGCTGTGGGGCGAGATAGGCGGAAAAAATCATGTCTGAAGAGTCTATAATAAGAATAAGCCTGAGGAATAACAATGAGTGTTTTGATGCCTATTCATTGATGCTTACATAAATATCAGTGGAGGAACATTTCAATGAAAACTGTTTAAAAGCTGTTTAAAATCTCCCACCAGCCTTAATCAGGGAGCAATTTATCTTTAACATCAGTTCTGTACTTAACAGGTTTAATGCTTTCCATTTCCTTGATGCCAGTTTAAAGGTTTGCAACAGAAGCCTGCACACACCCTAAAAAAATAATGTCTGAGCTGAAATAAATGAATAAACCAGTCTTGACTCGAAATCTTGAACTCAAGGTGAAGAAATAGTAAGTTATTAAGCTGATTTCATTAAGTTACTTGAATTTAAATCTAAATCTTTCAAACAAACACAGAAACTTGAGTTTAAAGCACACACAATTTTAGGTTGATGCATTAACTAACATGATTAAATCAACCCAACCCATTCGGATGGAGTTTGCAAATGAAACTATTTGTCTAACCTTATCTGCAAGTGGTAGGATTTCAATTTAGTTCTGCTGAAGCCTCCTACAGATTTAATGTCTAATGTTTACAATTCTGCAGCTTCATTTAGCAGATGCGGAGAGAAAACAAACTGGGTAGGAGCCATAAAACAAGTTCAAGTTTGAATGTCAAAGTGGAGTCAAAGATGACACCAAGACTCCTGGCAGGGGCTTGAAGGTTGGCTTTAATTTTGAATTTTGTCATTTTTAACTGTATTCTAGAGTGAACACCAGGCACCATGTTACATGGCACCTTATGGATTTGTTCCCGTTCTGAATCCATATTTTGAACTGAACCTGAAGCGAGCGTCTCTTCTGGAGGGAACCTTCATGCAGCTGGGCGCCGCTCAGCACAGCAGCTTCAAGAAGCCACTTGTGGTGAATATTTGACTCTGATCCGATGTTTGAAGTTGAATTTTGAAGCTGCTCTCGTCTGAACAGCTGCTCATGTCTACAGGTCTACTTCGATGGAGACACGAAGGTCACTGACGTCTACAAGAGAGACTTTTTCCACCATCTGTTTCCTGACCTGATGTCGGCTGAGTTGGGGATGTTCATGCTGAACGAGACCGGAACGCTGGCTTGGTTCTCCTCCAACGTAACGAACTTCATTCTGGATTTCCTGCAATAGTGGAACAACGTGCATCTCCAGAGGTTCAGAGTCTTTAATCTTATCATTACAGGTGACAGAGGAGAGCAGGAAAAGGATCTACCTGTTTGGGGTTCTGTGTGGACTGGCGCTGTACAACCAGAGCATGGTTTACTTACCGTTCCCACTGGTTCTGTTCAAGAAGCTGCTGGGTGTGGAGCCGACGCTGCAGGACATGATGGAGTTCAGACCAGGTTATGGACGGTGAGAATGGGTTTCAGTTTACTGGTGCAGATTTACAGGAACCTTTTAAAAACACCCTTTAACTGTAATTTCTTGTGCCGTTATTTTACAGGATTTTACCGTTTTTCTTGTCTTTTTACATGACAGATAAAAACTAAGAAAATCACAGAAAATAATATTAATTTGCGTGACAACTCTATAAAAACAATTAACTAAACTGTGAATAATATCCACATAAATTTTTATATCAGTAGTTTTATTTGAAAGAAAAAATAACTATTAAAAAGTATATTTTCTGGCACCACTGCTATCAGTTTTTGACAGTATTTTTATGACATCATTTTTTTCTTTTACGGTGAAGTTAATACTATACAGTAATGAAGCTTGCAATTCTTTTATTCTAATTATATTTTTTGTTTGTTTTACTAAGGTTCTGCAGTACTATCTGACCTATGAAGACGATGTCCTAGAAGACCTGGAACAGCCTTTTTCAGTCGGTGTTCTGTCTCATTAATTTTTCTTACATTTTTCTTAAAGCATGTGCAGTAAAACCACTAATCTCATCTGCTTTATAACTAACAGTTCCCCTGGGATGGGAAAGAGGTCGACCTGGACCCTCAAAACCCTGCAAAGACAGTGACCGGTCAAAATAAGTAAGGGCATCAAAGATATTTGAAGTGCCTTTAAAAAATGTACCCTCTCCTCTTGGAAACTTTCCCCTTGAATTGCTTTTCAACATTGAATCATGATCTACGTAATTCACAAAAAAAAAAAAGGCTTTTTATTTTAAAGGGAAAACCGATTTAGTTCTTTCATAGATTTATTATAGGTTTTCTGGAAATATGACAAAATCTGCTTGATCAAAAATATACATACAGCAACTTGAATTGTCAATTTTGGTGATATTGAAAGTTGTTAATCAAATTTTCTTAGTGCCATGGCCTCTTAACTTCTCATGAGAGATTAGAATTGACTACAGCTGCTGACTCCTCTTAGCCAATTTAAATATTTGATATTTGATTCACTCATGAGACTCAGACACAAACAATACAGTGGGAAAGTCTGAGGAGCTCAGCACAGATCTGAAAAGGCAAATTAGTGACTTTACCAAGTCAGTAAAGTCACTTGGAGCCATTTCAAAGCAGCTTCAGATCCATAAATCATCTATTTGTCAGTATAAAGTTCATGGTCCAGTTGTGTTCCAGCCACCATCAGGAAGAAAAGGCAAACTATCACCTGCTGCTAAGAGACAGCTGATCAGGATGGTCAAGAGTGGTCCAAGAAACACCAAAAAGCAGATCTGCAATGTTTTACATCAACATGTAAAACTGAGAGGCTCCATGAAGAAGGAAGTTCTTCCTCTAGAAGCAGAACCTTAAAGATCCACTGAAGTTTGCTGCTGATCACATGGACAAAGAAAAGGCCTTCTGGAGGAAAGTTCTGTGGTCAGATGAAACAAAAAGTGACCAGAAATATGTTTGGAATAAAGAAGGCGAAGCCTTTAACCCCAAGAACACCAAACCTACCATCAAGCATGGTGGTGGCAGCATTATGCTCTTTGGAACTGGAGCTTTACAAGTAAATAGAACAATGAAGAAGGAGGATTATCTTCACATTCTACAGAAAAAAAACTAAAATCATCAGTCAGAAGGTTGATCTTGGACACAGTTGAGTTTTCCAATAAGACAACGAACCCAAACACACATCAAAAGTGGTAAAGAAATGGTTAAATCAGTCAAATGAAGGTTTTAGACTGGTCCCCCCAAAGTCCTGACTTAAACCCACCAAGAACCTGTAGACTGATGAAGAAACAAGTCAACAAATTTCACTTCACCTGTCAGTGGTCATAATGTTGTGGCTGATTCTGATCAAGCCCCACTTAACAACTAAGAGTACCCAAAGGATCCACTGACAACATCCTGGTCAAGTCCCTATAGGACGCCCTGTAAGGTCCTCTTGTCCAGGCCCAATGGTTCAGAGCATTTCTGACCACATAACGGGGACAAACAATATTGGACAGGTTGTCATAATGTTATGCCTGATCGGTGTCTCTATATTTGACACAGCAGAATTAATCATATTTCCAGAAAACCTTTAATAAGTCTATAAAAGAACCAAATTGTATGATTGTGTTTTTGTGACAAACGCATGTGTTTCACTGATTCCTTCATGTAAAATTACGAGGTATAGGAGTCACTGGAAACTGAAGACTGCAAAAACGAAGTATTAAAAGTGTATTCTCCTTCAGGGGAGTCATAGGTGTCTTGGTGGCCTCTTTGAAACACTTGCTGATTTCAGACTGTTATCTGATGAACAGGAAGGAGTACGTGGATGCCTGTGTGAATCACGCCTTCAACACGTCGGTGGAGAGTTCGTTTCAGGAGTTCCAGCGAGGCTTCTTCCAGGTGTGTGAGCAACGTCTGGTGCAGCTGTTTCAACCGGAGGAGCTTCAGGGAGTTCTGGCTGGTCGAGACCAGTACGACTGGGTCAAGTTCAAACGGGTACAGTCCACATGTCCTAGTGTTTCTGCCAGAGGACACCTACATCTATGTGATGTCAGTCACTGTCTTGAATTTCCCTCAGGATTAATCCGGGATTAGTAAAGTATCTATCTATCTATCTATCTATCTATCTATCTATCTATCTATCTATCTATCTATCTATCTATCTATCTATCTATCTATCTATCTATCTATCTATCTATCTATCTATCTATCTATCTATCTATCTATCTATCTATCTATCTCTATATCTCTATATCTCTGTCTATATCTCTATATCTCTCTATAACCAGAACACCGTTTATGAATGGGAGTTCCATCTTCACCACCCGACCATACAGATGTTTTGGGAGGTTTTTGATGAACTCACTGAAGACCAGAAGAAGGATTTCCTTTGTAAGTGTCGTCCCAAATTCTGAGAGCATGTCATTGGTGAAATCTATAACCACTTTTCCCTCCTCCTCAGGGTTCCTGACAGGGTTCAGGAGGTTTCCTGTTCGCGGCTCGGACCAGAAAAACATGTTGGTCCGAGTGAAGCTAATCCAGGAAGGCTCTGACGACGAGCATCGCCCCGAGTCCCTGACGTGTCACTCTATTCTGGAACTGCCTTTATACTCATCCAAGGAGGTGATGCGAGACCGGCTGACCACCGCCCTGATCCCAGACAGAGGATTCTCAGGTTGATGTGGTTCCTGGGATACACTGTGAAAACAAAACAAAACAAAAAACTGAAAATGTCCCAGATAGAGCCGGAAATAATGTGTTAAAAAACAACAACAGTGGAATAGAGTAACATTCAAAAACAGTGAAAAAAAAACAGCAAATGTCTGTTTTATCTGATATGAATACGGTAAAATGTGTAATTTTCTGGTAATTTTACACCAAAAGAATTGATTAATATATATGTAAAAACTAAAAAATACTGGATTTACAATTTTGTTTTCTAGTCTGTATGTAAATTCATGTTTTTTTTGTTTCAAGATATTATCTGTAAATTAACAACAAAAAATCTGTAAAATACTACTTAGAATATATTTTCTTTAATATATATCATTTTTCTTTCACACATTGGCCAATATCACTAAAAATATCAATAAACAATTACGTTTTTGGCTGATTTAAATATAGTAATGTGGTGTACTTTTACGGTAAATTTACACTTTACAATTTGTAAAAATGCAGATTTTGTATGTGGACATTATTTACAGTTTTCACCTGTTTGTTTGTTTTTTAAGTCCGCATCTAAATAGTAATATCTAAATAATTCTAGATATTATCTGTAATTTAACACCAGAAAAGGGGAAAAAAAAATCTGCAAAATGACCAAATGTGATTTACCATTTTGAGCCTTTAAAATAGATAATTTTTCTTTCACATATCAAGAAACATCTATAAAGTAATTCCATTTTTAGCTGTTTTAAATATAGTAAAACGTATATAGCATAGTGTAAATTTATACATTGCAAAAGCACAAATTACAATTTTTAAAAATACAGATTTTCAATTCTGGCTTGTTTTTTTGCAGTTAACATGTAAAATCATACTTTTTTTTCTTTGATTTGACTCAATTTTATCTGTAGTTTATCCAAGAAAATGAGGGTAAAAAAGGAAAAATCAGTAAAATACCACAAAAATTATTTATCATTTTGAGTCTTTAATGTAATTTTTCTTTCATGCATTGGTGAATATTGATAAAAGATAAAAGATGTCTGATTAAAATATAGTAAAATAGTGTAATTTCACAGTGATTTTACACATTACAAAAAAACAAATTGCAATTTTTAAAAATACTGATTATTGATATGGACATTATTTGCAATTTTGGCCTTTTTAAAAAAAAAAAAAAAAGTCAACATGTAAATTTATGTATTTATTCCGTGATTTTGTGTGATATAATTCGGAATTTAACAAAACAAAATATCTGTAAAGTAACAGTGAATTTTAAAGTTAAAAACCTTGCATTTTTCACACTACACTGAATGTATGGGACTATAAAGAAATGTAAACAAGTGTGTAGCAGCAGAACTCAGGGCTGTAGAGGTTATTCTAAGGGACTTTTGTTGATGTCAGAATATAATATGCTCCAAGTTAAATGAATATTTAATTTATTTATGTTTATGTGATGAGTTTTCTCAGGAATAAAGCTGGATTTCGATGTGATAAATGATGTTCAGATCATGATGAAACAGGCAGAAATAATCTATTTTCCTGTTTATTAATGGCACTTTACTACATCTAATGAATCCAACACTAAACTCCTGTATTAAGTGGAATCTTCATTATGATTATGAAGGTTTTTTTTAAATTCTGCCAACTATGTGGTCATTTGAGTTTCCAGTTTGTGGTTTTGCACTATATTATTATTAGATGTGATTCTTCTTAAAGAATAATCAGCCTTTATTTATGTAATTTATTGCCAGCATTACCTCTGACTTTTCACGTCCTGTTTAAACATATTTATTTTTACATTTAGTAATGTATCATGCTGCATTATTTCTCATGTAATTTGTTTTCTTATCAATATCCAGTGCAAGTTTTATCATTATTTTTTGCTTAATTCCAGAAGGTTGCCATAATTATACTGCTCAGGGTAAAAACATACATTTAACATGAGTAAAACTTGTTGTTTAAAAATGTTTAAACACTAAAACTGTATATCAGTCTTGTATTTGTTAAATCGTGGCCTGTTTTTTTGACAGCATTACCTCTGATTTGTAAATTACCATATTTTTGTGGGATTTTACAATTTACGATTAATGACGAATATCTGAATATTCGGTTCGGTTCACAACGTCTGACGCGGGGGAATGGGGGGGAGTATTTATTTTGAGATGCGAATATTCGGATCTCAAAATAAATATTCGGATACCACCGTCACGACCGAATATTCGGATATTTGGATATTCGGGTCCAGCCCTAGTAATTTAACAAAACAGGTAAAATCTGTGAAACAAGGAAAGCACACTGGAAAAAACGTTCCTCTCAAAACAAGAAAAAAGAAACTTATTTCAAGGAACTTTTACCATGAAATAAGTGAAAAAACCTGCCAATAGAACAAGTGAAAAATGGCTTGGTAAGATTTCTTGATGATATTTAGAATATTGAGATCTTAAAATTAGGTGGGAAAACTTATTTTAAGCCATATTTTACCAGGACTGCCAAGCTTAGGTGTCTTAAAACAAGTCAGACGTGCTAAAAAATAGTAGCTTTTCACTCAAAAAAAGATTTTTGCTTTCATGTAACCTGCTAATTTGGGATGTATTGAACTTATTTTGAGTTGTTTTATAGCGGCACTTCTCTAGATTTAAGACCATCTTGCACTTGAAATAAGAGTAATTGAAGCATTTTGAGATATGTCTTCTCACTGTTAGCTAGAAATCCTAATATTTAGTCGTGTTTTGACAGCATTTGTTGTGTTTAAGGGTAAGCCAGCTATGCCCAAAAGAGTGTTTTTAACTTCAAAGTAGACATTTGCTTTTTAAACATTCATCCATCCATCCATTATCTATACACCGCTTAATCCTCACTAGGGTCGCGGGGGTGGCTGGAGCCTATCCCAGCTGACTCGGGCGAAGGCAGGGGACACCCTAGACAGGTCGCCAGTCTGTCGCAGGGCTACATATACAGACAAACAAGCACTCTCACATTCACACCTACGGGCAATTTAGAATAGTCAATTAACCTCAGCATATTTTTGGACTGTGGGAGGAAGCCGGAGTACCCGGAGAAAACCCACGCATGCACAGGGAGAACATGCAAACTCCATGCAGAAAGATCCCAGGTCCGAGCTGGGACGTGAACCAGGGATCTTCTCGCTGCAAGGCGAACGTGCTAACCACTACGCCACTGTGCAGCCCTAAACATTCATGTTGAGTACAAAATTTAAGATGCATTTTGCTTATTTTAGGTTGTTTAACAGTAACATGACTCTAGATTTAAGACCACCTTTTCCTTGAAACAAGATTAAAAAGTGTGATTTAAGCATTTTAAGATATCCGTCCGCATACAGTTGGCTGAAAATACATTAGTTGCTAATATGACCATGGTTCTTACTCCCTCATTTATAAATAACACTACACCATGTAAGCAAATCTAGTATTTAAATCAACAATTTATTTTCAAATTTGCATGCAGCACATTAGCAAACTTTACAATGTGAACTAATTGGTGATTTTCCAATAAAACGCATTTACTTGAATCAAGTGAAGTTTATTTATTAAATCAAGATTGTGTAGCTTCTACAAATAACACCTCAGCTTGGACAATGTATGAAAAGTAAAATGAACCTTGTTTCTTGTAAAATACAACTGAAAATAATTTCGAGATTGTTTGACTTACAAGGTATTTAAGATGCATTGTCTTAGAACAAGTCCCTCCATCTTGCTGAAATGTCACTTGAGTGAATTTATCTTAAATCAAGTGGGATGAGACATTTTGACTAAAAATAAGACAAATAGATTTGGTAAGACTTTGAATTTTTTGCTCCGCCAAGGCTGCTCAGTTGTTGTATCATTTCCAGTTGCTGAAATCTTTAACAAATTCGTGGATCCAGACTCTAAGCTGCATCACTGCCAAAATCTAATCACTTGGTCCTTGTGTCATTTCTGACCTTCCCTGAAAATTTCATGCAAATCTTTTAATCCGTTTTTGAGTAATGTTGCCAACAGACAGACGGACAGACAGACAAACCAACGCCGATCGTCACTTAACTCCGCCGAGGCGCCGCCTGTTTCGAGGAATAAAAACAGCTGAATAATTCTTAGCCGGTTTCCATTCGCAAATATGCATAAATTTCCTTAACCATGAAGGCAAATTTCTGTAAAATAATGATATTTTTAGTAGATTTCAATACACTAAAACTGTGCCATTTTACAAAATTTTACACCTTGCAAAAGAAGAAATTATAGTTTGTAAGAAATGCAAATTTTTGCTGTGGACATTATGTATAATTTTGGCCTGTTTGGGGGCTGAAAAATAGTCACTTTAACCATCAAGTCGTCCTGCGGGTCAAATTGACCTGTTTTAAAGTTTGAAAAAAGTCTACCAAAATCCAGCGAAATTCGCTGGATTTTGGCTGGTTTTTTATAATAATATTCTAATAATATTAGAAGTTTTACTGATATATATTTAGTAACTTTAGATATTTTTTTTGGGGGGGGGTGAAGATTTTTACTCATTTTTATTCATTTTTTAAAAATATTTACAAGGATTTCCTTGCCAAATTTGGGGGATTTTATTAAATAAAACTTTTAAGGAATTATTGGAATTTTCTTCCTGAAGGTTTTGCAAATTTTCAGAAATTTAGAGAATATTTTTGCAGAATTTTTGGATTTTTTTCAGACAAGGAAACAATATTTCTTGTTGCCTGTCAATGAAGACAACAGGAGGGTTAAAGTCACTCAGTGTGATTCTCAGTCCAACCACTAGATGGCATCAATGCCAAACCCAACACCTTTAATATTACAAAACAAAAACACACATTCCTTCTGTGGACAAATCAACCTGTTAACTCTAATTGATCAGATAAGTCTGAACTGGAAGCCGAGGAAACCAGAAAAGACGACAAGAATTTTCTACAAGTTTTATAATCTGTGCAGTAATAATATTTCTCTGTGAGTATTTCTACTCTGGGCAACATTGTTATTTCCACATCCAGAGGAGTTTAGACCATCTGAACGAGGATTTCTGGTTTATTTTATTTTTCCTACTGATATTTCTTCAGTGTTTACCTCGTCCACTTGTCCCCACTGTGGCATTAATAAGTAAATAAATAAAACAACGTGTCAGGAGACAAAATAGCAGCTTGGCATCACATGAAGAGGGAACAGTGATGAAATTCAACCATGTGATGGAGTCATGTGTGGGTCTGGACAGGGTGTGTGTGTGTGTGTGTGTGTGTGTGTGTGTGTGTGTGTGTGTGTGTGTGTGTGTGTGTGTGTGTGTGTGTGTGTGTGTGTGTGTGTGTGTGTGTGAGAGACTGAAACACAAAACTCCATCCTTTGTCTGTTTTGTATGCTGATAAATGGGTAAATATGTGATGTATGTGCAGGTAGAAAGAAAGAAAGAAAGAAAGAAAGAAAGAAAGAAAGAAAGAAAGAAAGAAAGAAAGAAAGAAAGAAAGAAAGAAAGAAAGAAAGAAAGAAAGAAAGAAAGAAAGAAAGAAAGAAAGCAGCGAACCACTAGATGGCCCCGTTATTCTGCAGGTTTGGGTGAAACAAAGGGATGAGATCATCTTGCAGAGTGATGCAGCTTCACAGTGAAATCTAAAACCAGCTGATTATAACAGAAACACACCAGATGCAGCCACATGTGACCAAACACATGGATACGAACACACGAACACATCATTTAATACCACGATAAATGCCATTTCACACACTACAGTTCCACATATAAACAGTCCTGGAGGAAGAAACAGGAAGAAACCGAGGGTATAAATGTAAAATCTGAGACCCAGAATGAGTTGAAATAAATATAAATGAAGTGTTGAGCACAACCAAGATGATTACAATGAGATCCAAACTGAGCAAAAACAAGAAGAAAAATCAGCAGTAAGAAAAGCAAAATGAGCCAAAAGTCAACCAAAAAAAAAGAGAACACACAAATAAACTACCTCTAATAGAGAGTTTTTATAAAATCACCACAAACAGATGGAGAACTGCCACGTAAACCGGTCAACTAAAGACACAAGGAGCAAAATGAACAAAAAAGAGACGCAAAAAGAGCAAAAAGAGATGCAAAAAGAGACGCAAAAAGAGACGTACAACTGACAAACAGATCTGCAACATGAGCAGAGAGACAAAAGGAAATGTAGAATGAACAAGATCCGTAAAATTAGGAAAAGGAACAAAAACAAAAATAGACGTAACATTAATAAGAAAAGGAAAAGGAGCAAGAGCATATGTGAACTAATAATAATAAATGAGAAAATGAGAAAATAGAGGCACAAAAGGAACAAAATGAGATGAAAAAGGAAGAAAACAGATGAAAAAATGAACCAAAAGAGACGTAAAACGAGTAGAAACAGACATCTGATGTGTCTCCTCTGTGAGTCATCACATTCCATGTTCTATGTTCCATGTTTTATGTTCCATAAGAAATATTCTATGTTCCATGTTCTGTGTTCCAGGTTATATGTTGCATGTTACATATTCTGTGTTCCATATTCCATGTTTGCTATTCCATGTTTATTGATGCGTGTTCCATTTTGTAAGTTTATTGTTCCACGTTCCATGTTAAATGTTGTATGCTCTGTGTTCCTGTTGTGTTCCATTTGACATGTTTTATGGTCCAGGTTTATTGTTCTATGTTCCGTGTTCAATGTTTATTGTGCTATGTTCCACGTTCTGTTCCATGTAACATGTTCTGTTTCATATTCTATGTTTCATGTTCTGTGGTGAAAGTTCTATGTTCCGTGTTACAGTCTATGTTCCATGTTCTATGTTCTAAGATCCATGCTCTAAGTTCCATGTTATATGTTCCACATTCTATGTTTTATGTACCATGTTCTGTGTTCCATGTTTATTATACTATATTCTGTGTTCTGTGTCTCATATTCTGTGTTCTATGTTCCATGTTCTGTGTGCCATGTTCCATATTCAGTGTTCTATGTACCACGTTTATTGTTCTATATTCTATGTCCCATGTTCTATGTTCTACGTACAATGTTCTAGGTACCATGTTTATTGTTCCATGTTCTATGTCTATGGGACATGTTCTGTTCCATGTTTATTGTTCCATGTTCTACGTCCCATGTTCGATGTTCAATGTCCCATGTTCTATGTATCATGTTTATCGTTTCATGTTCTATGTTCCATGTTCTATATCCTATGTTCTATGTTCCATGTTCCTCACTGAAGTTCTCGGAATGAAACTCTTCTTCTTCTTCTTCTTCTTCTTCTCCTTCTTCTTCTTCTTCTTCTTCTTATATAATTTCTTCCACTCAGTTATTTTCCTCTCTGGGCTGCGCGCGCCCGCCGGCTGCCGATGACGCGCCGCGGGAGCGAATCGGAATGCATTGACGTCAGAGGGAGGCCGGACGCACGCGCTGGTTGCACGTGCACGAGAATGTTCCTCCGCTTCTCAGTCGGTGAGGAGGGCAGCGGGCGCGCGGACACACAGACAGACCGACTACCGAGCAGCTCGAGACTCCGGTGACATGGAGCGGAGAGGAGCCGCTTCCTGCGTCTGACGCCGCGGCCGTGCAGTGACCGGAGGACCGCCGCCGCCACCGGAGCCGCTCCGGTTCTCCGCTCTGATGATGGTGAGTGTCTGTTTTCTGTGTTCAGCGGCTCCGGCTCCGTTCGGAAACGTTCGGAGGCGTTCGGAGGTGTCGAGCAGCAGCAGCATGACTAGTATGAGCCAACTCGGGACTGCAGCTGTGGACCTGATACCGGTAGTAGCAGGTGGTTAGCTCGGACTGGCCCGGTCCGGTGGCCCGGTCCGGTGGCCCAGACAGGCTGCTGTGTGTTTAAGCACAGCTGTGATCCTGATGGAGCTGTAGGTGGTGAAGTGTTGACATGTTGATGGTGAACAGGATGAAGTGTCCTTTGATGAGACTGTTTCGCTCTGAGTGCAGCCTGAAGGCTCCCCGGGGCTTCTGATTTCAAATGACTGCAACATTTGTAGTTGGAAAGTCTTCGAATGAACACAAACCAACCAGGGAGAGACACAAACTATCTGCAAAGAGACACAAAATGACTACCACGGTGCACAAAACGACTACAAAGAGGCATTGCAAAGACTACAAAAACATGCAGAACAACCAAGGGAAGACTAATTATCCAAAAGATGTTCAGAGTGGTAGAGAAAGAATGTCACGACAATACAAAGGTACAAAAAACAATTATGAAGACCGGGAACAGCCACAGAAACTCAACACAACCAAAACAAGATTCAAAATAGCCACTAAGAGACAAAAAACCCACAAAGAGACACAAAATGACTACAGAGAGACACAAAATAACCAGAAAAAGAGAAAACAACCACAGAAATACAAAACAACTACAAAGAGACGCAAAACAACCACAAATAGATTCGACACAACCTTAAAAAGATGCAAAATGACCACAAAGAGATGCAAAACAACCTCAAAGAGGCTAAAAATAACAACTAATAGACACAAAACAACTACAAGAGACACAAAACAACCACAAAGAGACACAAAATGACCACAAAGAGACACAAAACAACCTCAGAGGCTAAAATTAGCAACTAATAGACACAAAACAACTACAAAATAGACACAAAACAACCACAGAGACACAAACAATAACAACGAATAGAGACAAAACAACCACAAAAAACAAAACAACTACAAAAAGAAAAAAAAACACAAAGAGACACAAAACAACCACAAAGAGACACAAAACAACCACAAAGAGACTAAAAATAACAATAAACTGAAACAACAACAAATAGAGAAAGCAACCACAGAAAGACTCACAACAATGACAAAGAGACACAAAACAACCCCATCCACAGATTCCTAACCCTAACAATCACAAAGGCACTGAAAATAACGACTAATAGACTCAAAACAACCATTGATGCTCATATTAGTGGTAAAATTGTGTGTCAGCTCTACACAAAGTGTGCGTTTGCGATGTTGTGCTGCAGCTTCTCGCTGACCTGAACCGTTTCCTGCTAGATAAACTACTAAATCAGAGCAGCGGTGGGGGATAACGAGGACGGCGATGGCGTCAGAACTCGTCACCCTGGGGAGGCGTTTGGGCGGTGACATCATCGGGCCTAATGCCACCTTCTGACCCTCTTAACCGAACCGGGTGACGCACGCCCCCACGTGCACGCCCGCAGACATACATCACAGCGTCCGGTTACCGTATTGATCCGGCGTGCCATTTGCGCTGTTATCCGAGACTCTGGAGCGTTTCTCCCTCCAGAAGCTGAGCGCGTTCCGCCTCTTTCTGGGTTAAATCATGCGTGGCATCGCTCTATTTCTGGGCCGGCGCCTGCAGGGACGGCGGCTCACTGTGCTGTTGTTTCTTTGTGCTTCCAGGCGACGTCCCAGCACTGAGGACACCTTCCGCCTCCAGCTGCCGTCCCGCCTCTTCGTTTCCAACATCATGGACTCCTCCGGGGATCTGACCTCGACCCAGGACGGACACCTGGAGCCCCGGAGCAGCCCGGGTCGCTCGGACCTCAGCGGACTCTACCACCTGGGTCGGACGCTGGGCAGGGGCCACTTCGCCGTGGTTAAACTGGCCCGACACGTCAACACGGGGCAACTGGTGGCCGTCAAGATGATCGACAAGACCAAGCTGGACGTGATGGCCACGAGTCACCTCCTACAGGAAGTGAGGTACGAAATGACAACTAGAGATAAGGGTCATTCCAGAACTGGAGGACTTTGGTGCTAAACCTTCTCTTTTACAGTTTTCTGCTCCGTATTCATCAAAACTAGGTACTAAACTATCAAAGGCAAGATTGGCTCAGCTTACACATCAATGGTAGCATTTTTATTCTGTGTTTTATGTGTTGTTTGCTAACCCTACTCTAATCACAGTAACAGGGTTGCTAATCCATGCTAATATTATCTTTTTCTCAGCAGTAGAAGCTAGATATTTAGCTAGCTGTTACTGCTGACCAAGAGGACAAACTGACTGATGGAAAACAGTAAAGAAAAAAGTTAAAGGATTTGTCTTTTCCCGATAATATGAGGTAGAGTGAGACATTCAGTCAAGGCTGATGATGTTATGAAAATATGAAAAATAGAAGAGAGGACATAGCTTTGCTCTACCCATTCTTTTGGAAAACTGTTTGATGATGTTGATAACAAAAACAAGACACAAATGATTGAAACAAAACATGAAATGACAAAAAGAGACAGAAAACGACACCAAGACAGAAAATGACAGAAACAAGACACAAAACGACAAAAATGTCTTCGACAGGGTTGTTGTGGAACACACGTTCTATGCATAATAATTATTATTTAAAGTATTATGTTGATTAAAAAAAAATTCCATAATTACAAGAGACATCAATTGGGGGGGGGGGATAAGAGAAAAACTACATTTTAGGGGGAACTCCAGACTTACCTGGTATGTTTAAAAAATATTTTTAAATATTCTTTTCTCCCAGGGTTTTTTTTAGATATGGTCTCAGGACAAGTACATTTACAAAACAGCTGCATGTTTTAGTATTTTGTAAACAGATTATTTGAAACTTGATGGGTGGGATGTAAACTGTCCTCCCATTCTGGAATGACCCGTTAACATTCGAAAGACTGAAAAACAAAGCAGCTGTTTTTTTGTAGGTCAGAATTAATGGGATTTGAAGCTCTGATTTTAGACCGTTTGATCCATTTGAGCAACAAAAGAAGCACAAGCAGCTTCTGGGTGCTCCTGTTTCATTTTCACTCACTGTGGGCTCATTTTTCACCGGAATATAAAGTCCTGCACCTCTGTGGAAACAGAAAAACCATGAAGAAGAAGAGAGAATTCCTATAGAAATAATAGGAATACTTAATAATGCCATAAAAAAAGAAGTAAAGTTACATTTGTTGGATTCATGTCCATGTCCACATGTGTTACTAATACTATAAATAAAATTGTTAGCTCTAAATATATTTTTTTTAATTAGTTTTTAATTAATTGACTGTTGGTCACATCTGAGTCATTCATGGACTCACGATTTGGCCAAGGAGAGCAAATTTTTTTGTTTTTTACGGATGCTGTTTAGTGCAAACGGTTTCTTTGTTGTGAACTTTTAAATGAGACAAAGTGATTTTTGATTAAATATCATAATATAAAGCTTAGATTTGGATTAGTTTTCCGACCTAATGGCGCTTCTGGTTCTGATAAATGGCCTAAATATCTGAAAAAAAATTTCATTGATTATTCATTTTACAAAAAATGGAAAAGAAAGTGGAATCAACATTTTTGTGGAAGTTCAGCGAGGTTTTGAAGTTTAGAGAGGACGAGGAGACAGACACAGAGACACACTGGAGACTCAGATGATTTAGGTTACAAGTAAGTGTCACTGAGAAGTGACACCGACAGAGCAGCAGTGCATGAAGGCAATGACAGCAGCAGTGCAACACTTTTCCAAGTGCCTGCAGGTGTTACCAAAGCTAAAAAGAAAAGTTAAATGCTGACTCTACATACTACAGATATTTTTGTGTTTTTACATTTTTTAATTTGATTCTATACTCGTCTTCTGTCTGCTCTGTGGAAACACTGCCTGCAGTTCAGCTGAAATCTCTGAATTTTTGTCACGTCATTGTTAGTTACTGCTGAGTCACTGATGGCTTCTTGGTTGCAGAGAGGAGCTCAGAATTTTGTGTTTTTTGCAGAATTTTAATAGAGTGAAAAGTTTATTTTTGGCATTTTTAAAAATAATTTATTTCATGAAACTAAATATATATAGATGTAAGTGTTTTTTCTTTATTTAACAATTTTAGGCTTGGATTAATTAGTTCAGGTACAGTCAGAAAGGTACAGTCAACAATTCTTAGTTTTTGTAGTTTCAGGTTTTAAGAAAAAATAAAAGCAATTTTATTAATAGTGTAGAAATTTAATAAAAAAATAAAAAATTAGTTGCATTTAAATTTTATTTATTTTATGAAACTATATAAATGTAGAAATAAATGTTGATTTGAATTTAACAATTTTAGGCTTGGATTAATTTTCTTGACTAAACCTCAAATCACACAGAAATAGTTCAGGAAAAGTCACAAAGTTGAAACTCCAACAAATATTTCAGTTTTTACACTTTCTAGCTCTGATAAATGGTGCCATTTTTGCTATTTTTCTAAAACAATAACTTGATTTTTTTAACCCCTTGGCAGGTTTTGGGTTAGAAGAGTTGCACCACTGGATGCAGCCTTATTGAAGATGTTATTAAAAACTGAAATCCTCCCTGTAATGTCTAGTAATGATTAATAAGTGTACTATAAATTTCAGGTGCATGCGGCTGGTGCAGCATCCCAACGTGGTGCGGCTCTACGAGGTCATCGACACGCCGACCACCCTCTACCTGGTGATGGAGCTGGCCGAGGGCGGCGACCTCTACGACTACATCCTGCGCCACGAGGGCGGCGTCGCCGAGGGCACCGCCAAGCGCCACTTCGCCCAGATCGTTCGCGCCGTCTCGTACTGCCACCGGCTCCACGTGGTGCACCGCGACCTGAAGCCCGAGAACGTGGTGTTCTTCCCCCAGCAGGGCGCCGTGAAGCTCACGGACTTCGGCTTCAGCAACTTGTTCCAGCCGGGGACGATGCTCGCCACCAGCTGTGGGTCGCTGGCGTATTCGGCTCCAGAGATTCTGCTGGGAGAAGAGTATGATGCTCCAGCTGTGGGTGAGAACCAGAAACCTTTTTTATTTTACATCCGGGGCTGTAGAAACTGAAATGGTTGGTTTGTATCTGGGAGTCATGGCTAGGTGTTGCAGGTTCTTAAGGGCTGATGTTGATGCTGGTTATTGGTCAGCAAGAACGACTGATAAACAATCATTTGAACTGATATACATTAAATGTCAAGCAGTATTTGACACAAACCAGGAAATTAGCTTCTCTCACAGTGGCTAACAGCTATGCTAAAGGCTAGCAGCTATGCTAACGGCTAGCGGCCATGCTAATGACTGGCAGCTAAGTTACAAGGCAGCCACAGATTACCTTGAAACAGAGTCTGGGAAACAATAATTAATAAAGCTTTAAAATGTAGACCTTTTTGAACTAACAGTTGATAAAATATCAAAAACAATGGTGGCAAATGTCTTGTTTTGTCCACAGCAGCTCAAAGATATCCAGTTTACTGTCACAGAAGAAGAAAGAAACCAGAAAATATTCACATTTAGGAAGCCAGAATCTGAGAATTCAGAGTTTTTTTTCCACCATTTAATCAAAAATAATGTAATAGTTGAGTACTAACCCATTAATCAATTAATCATTACAGCGCTATTATTAGATTAGATCTTACATCGGAGTTTGTTGTGGAATTTTAAATGGGCAAATTTCCATTTTTTCCATTTAATGTTGGCTTTCGGAGTTTGTTTATTTATATTTATTGCATGGCTTTCAACCGTGCACTAAATTTCATATAAATTTCATAAAAACAATCTCAAATCAGGATTTATTTAGCTACTGTTCTGGAATTTTCTACTGTGGAATTGTGTAAAAATGTGCAAATTTCCATTTTTTTGAAGCACTTTTTCATGCAAGTTGGGTTTTGGAATTTCTGTCTTGATCTTAGATAAATCTACAGATAAAAGAATCTCATGTCAGGGTCCATTCAGTAGCTGCTCTGGAGCTTTTTACCATGAATCATAACCTCATTAGATCTTACATGTGGAATTTTACATGTGCAAATTTGCATTTTTAGTAGTTCATGTTGGGTTTCAGAGTTTGTTTTTTGATCTTTATTCTGGAGTTTTCTACCGAGGACTTGCAAATGTGCAAATTTCATATAAATTTAGTTTACATTTCGTGACAACAGTCTCACTTCAGGGTTTATTTAGTTTCTCTTTTGGAGCTTTTTACCGGGAATTATAATAATATGTTTTTTTTCCCTGTAATTTCAGGACATTTTTCTTTATTTTAGATAAAGCAGCTGATAAAACGACGTCACTTCAGGGTTTATTTAATAGCAAACAAAGCACAACGTAAGATGGCAAACATCCCACTAGTGGATCTATAACTGCACGTGCTACAAAATCCCCAAAAAGAGCCTTTAATGCGGGTTAAAGTCATACATTTATGAAGGAAAAATATATATTTAAGTGTCCAGAATTCCAAATCAGTTTACAAAACTGCTTTAACTGATCAAAAATATTACAAAACAAACACACAAGAAATTATCACACAGGAAAAATGAAATGTAAATTTAAAAAAAAAGAAAATAACTGCAAATATCTGTACTTTTAAATGCACTAAAACAGTCTAATTTTGCATATTTTGCATGTGGACATCATTTATTATATTCTTTTGATGGATAATAGACCCAAACATGCAACTTAACTAGTATTTAATGCACTAAAGCGTTGCTGGTTAAAAGAACATAACAGAGGAAATACTGCTAGTAATTAGAAATATATAAAATAATCCCCAGAAAATAGCCTTTAATGCAGGTTGTTTTTATGAAGGAAAAATATCTATATTACAGTGCAGATACACATTTTTAAGTTCCAAAGTAGATAAAAACTGCTTTTACTGATCAAAAATATCCCAAAACAAACACACACAATAAATTATCACACTGGACTGAGTTCCATAATAGAAAAAAATGTTTAAAAAAAAGGTGAAAATAGCAGCAAATATCTGTAAAACAATACTTTTACAGTAAAACAGTCTGATTTTTCACATTGTGAAAGAAGAAATTAGTGCCGATTTTTCATGTGGACATCATTTATTATGTTCTTTTGATGGATAATAGACCCAAAAGTGCAACTTAACTAGTATTTAATACGCTAAAGCATTGCTGGTTAAAATAATATACAAGAAGAAATACTGCTAGTAATTAGAAATACAGAAATTAACTAAATGAGCAGCTGTTCTGGAGCTTTCTGTCGAAAAAACGAACAAAATTCTCTGATTCCGGCTTCATAAATGTCAATGTTTTGTGGTTTCTTTGCTCCTTTGTGACAGAAAACTGAATATCTTTGGGTTGTGGACAAAACAAGACAGTTTTTCTGCAGCAAAAGCTAAACAAATGGAGCTGCTGACGTGAGCAGCGGTCCAGATTCCAAGCGTGTTTGCACGTGTTTGACCCTGTGCAGGTGTTTCTGTGTATGTGCTGCTATATTTATATGCTAGCATGTGTTAGCCTCCGTGTCTATGTATGGATCAGTGTGTGCGTCTGCATGTCGGCTCAGGATTAATGTGTGTATCTGGGTCAGTCCCAGTCGGTCATGAGCCAAGCGCTCACGTTCTGCAGCGGAACCAAACGCTGCATAGCGGAGCGTTAGCGTAGCAGGAGCAGCATCAGCCGTAGTGGAGGGGTTTGCTGTGATGTTAGATCAGACGGACGAGGGATTTGTCAGCAGCCGTCTGCTGCAGGACGTCGCTGGTCTTATCGGCTCAGCTGGACGAGAGGCCGCATTTTGGCTGCAGTTTGGGCACAATTTATTCTGGCGGCTACGAATGAACCTGCACCGAATACAAATGGAACCGCAGTTAGTTTCTGCTGACTTATGTCCGCAGAGCTGCAAACCATTAATCAGTTACAAGAATAGAGGATCGATTTGAGTCATTTTTGAGAAAGACAATCAGAATTCTCTGATTGCAGCTTCTTCGACGATGGATAAATAAATAAAAAAATCCCGTAATGAAAGGATGAACCTCTGTGAAAAATGGTGAAATACTGTAAAATTTAAAAAACTGTAGAAAGAAAAGTGAAAATGTCGATGAATATCTGCAAAATATTTGTGTTTTTAGCTGATTTAAATACAGTAAAACCGTGTAATTTTACAATCACTCATTGTGAAACACATTATTGACAGCTTTGGCCTGTTTTTTTGTTGTTTTTTAATTTTGTTTGTTGTGTTTGCTAGATATTATGTGTCATTTAATAAAGCAGGACAAATATCTTAATACACAAAGTTTGAATTATTATGAAACAGCAAATTGCTGCATATAAAGCAACAGATTTTTGATGTAGATATTATGTATAATTTTAGTCTGTTTTTAAAAATATATATATAAAAATAAATTTTTTTTCTGTTATTGTATTATGTTACTCAGCAAAACAAGAAAAATCTGAAGTAATTTGTTAATAAGTAAAATAATTTAGATTACACCAAAAAATGCAAAAATGTCACTAAAAGATGCAAAAAGTCAGAAAATGATGCAAAACGTCAAAAAAGATGCAAAAATGACACAAAAAGATGCCAGAATGTCAGTAAAAGATGATGCGAGATATTACTCTAAAATAATGATCTTATTAGATATTTGAATTCAGTAGAAACTGTGTAATTTTATGGTCAAACACTGTAGTCGGACAAATTACCAAACAGACATTTTTGATGTAGATATTTTAGGCATGTTTTTATGATCAGTATGTAAAACAGGAGAAATCTCTAAAATAACAGTAAATCTTTATATATATGTGTGTGTGTGTTTTAACAGTTTTTAACTACATAGTTAAAAACTGTTAAAACATGTATTTCTTCCAGTGTGTGATTATTTTCTGCTTTCCTTCCTCCTCTATGACAGTAAACTGAATATTTTTGGGGTTGTGCTTTTTGGGAAACAGATTCCTGGTTGACAGTTTTCATGATTTTCTGACCAAACAACTAATGGAATAATTGAAAAATAATCTGCGGGTTAATAAATAATGAAAATAAACATTATTGTAGCACTAAAACATGACCTCCAAATGGGTCAAAACAACTAAAAGTGTCCTTGAAAATGTTGAAATTTGTGTTGACTTTTGATGATCTGGAGTTTCTCTGCTTCACGTGCACGAAGACAATGAAGAAACACATGCAGCCAGAAGTTCAGCCCAAGTTGCATTAGTTCCTTTATTTTTAGTTCCTGTTTCTAAAAGCGTCCATTTAAATCCCTTTATTTATTTATTATTTTATTACCTCCCTACTGTTGTGTTGAACTCCACCTGTGGACGTTGTGATCGTACCGTCGCCTCGCTAACGCTCTGATGTATTTATGGACGTGTGAGTTATAATCCTGCAGAAGAAGAAGAGACTGACCCTCAGCGGTCTCAGATTAGCTGAAGGTGACTCATAAAGCCTTTATTAATTCGCCGCCGCCGCCTCGCTGCCTGTCCGCGTTGTGTTCGAGGACACGGTGCGTTTGAGGACCGTCATGTGATGCGGAGGAGAGACGGGAAAATCCACGGGGCCTCCAGCCTCCTCACAAAGATAAACACTGTCTGCGCTTATGTAACATCTGCACGCATGTGTGAGAACGCCGTGTTTGGATTCACACATGAGAAAATGTCAGGAAGGTCGTCGCCCTGCCGACCATAAAATCAGCCACACATTCTACGCTACATGAGCAAGTTGTGGAGAACAAACCTAAACACGACTAAAGAAAGTGTCAGATGAGATGACAGGAAGGGCTGGACTGGAGCAACTTCTGCTTTTCACAGTTTATTCTGAGTGGCTGCACATTTAAACTCAAGGTTCAAGGGTTCAGAGTTACTTTATTTGTACCTGTGGGTAGATTTGTTTTGCAGAAAAAATGATTGCACTTGGCATTCCATTATAAAACACACATTGAACCTGAGTGACAAGATAAAAAACATGCTCAGTGTTCTGCTGTTCACCAATATAGCAGCAAGGATAAGCAAAAGAGAAGATGAATTAAACAAGATAAATAAAAATAAAACACGATGAAAAACCTGAGGAGAACTGTTTGTTTGACATGAAGAAGGTTGGATTTCAGTTGGTTTGGAGCAATAAATGCACAGATTTTTGAAACGCTAGCTGTTCTCTCTTCATCAGATGCGGTAAAGTTTGTCGGCGCATCAGTTAAGTCCTGATGAAGCACCTCAGGAGCTTCAAGCTTTAGCCTCTACATGCTCTCATCATGTTTCCGTTAAAGGATGGAACATATTTTCCTAATTCTGTCAGGGTTTGTAAGCATAAGAGCATAACTGTATTCTGTTTTCTTCTTGTAAAATGACTCATACATGCATGAAAGCTGTTGGTATTCATGAATTTTTTTGAAGAGCTGATCGATATCGTGATGCACGTAACGGTTTTGTTTACATTTTCGCCGGAGTTCCGACTTACGCCGAAAATCGACATTGATCCGTAGGAACAGAACTCAGATGCAAGTCGACCCCCTGTGTTTGGTTCAGTGAGTTTTCTTCCATATCAGAGGTCTGACTGAACCATGTCACTGAGCAAAAAGATAAAACAGAGTCTAGACTGTTCGGTCGATATAGAAATGTGTGAGTTTTCTGAGGCGGTGAAGGCACTGATGGCCCTTTCTGCAGACAGACTTGTAGTTTTCATCAAAGTTCAGTTTTCTCATCAGTTATGGTCCATTTATTCATGTGATTACACTTACTCTATGTTCTGACCTTTAATTAAGTCACTCCACGGATGTCTTGTTGTTTTCTAAAATCAATAACCGTATCTTTAGTTTTACATCTGTTCAGTCACGAGCCGTAATTAGCATCGTGACGTCTGGAAAGATTCACTCAAGTGTGTTAACGTTGTCAAATAACAGCGATGTGTGGCGACAGAAACATCAATCCAAGGCTTTGATTCAGCCCTAAACGCCCAGCGGCCCTGATACAAGCTGAATAAAACGTCTGCTGTGGTGTTTTATGAAGCGTTGCTGTTTTAATTCAGATTCGACAAACTTTACATAATTTGAAAGCACTAAAACTCACAATTCAATCATTGCAAATGTCTAATATTGTGTAAAAATTCATTCAGTTTAAGCCATTTAAAGACAACTTGCACTTAATTTCTGCTTAATATTAGTAGTAATATTAGTAGTAAGTGGTGCTTCTAAATGTCATTTTAGCTGCTAACTAAAGATCCTGCTGGAAAATTCTTCAGTGCAGAATAAATGAATAAAATATGATGGAAGAAACAGCTGCTCTTTAATACCATAAAACATTTTTAATGGTGTAATGTGAATATAAAGTTTGATTTCGAATAAGAAGCAGCGAATGGAAAACCCCTGTTAAACGACTTATTTTAGATCAAGGAAGAAACCGTCTTTGTGTTTTTTTTATATCAACCTGAAGGCTGCAGGACTGTTTTTATCGCCACATACTGGAAGTTAAACAGCGCCGCCAACAAAACAAAACCTCTTAGCAACAAAATCCAAAACAGACGCATCGCTATGGGGGAACGTTGTGCAACTCTGAGGATAAAAGTCATTCTGGGCACAGCTTGTCCTGATGTGTAAAGAGACTCTAAAGACGCTTGAAATGGACAATTTCATGGTAGTGCTCCAAATATTTGCTTTTAGAAGCACTTTTGGCTGCTTTGTTTCACCCCTGAACACCCAAAAGGCTGGAATACAGGCTGAATAAAACTGTTTTATGGCACCTTAACCTGTTGTAAATTACAATTTGACAAATTCTCCAATGAAAAAAATCGGCAAAAATAAACCGTTCGCTCTAACTGAATTCTGTCAAAAGCTAAAAATTCTGAGCTCCTCTCTGGAACCAAGAAGCCATCAGTGACTCAGCAGTAACTAACAATGACGTGACAAAAATTCAGAGATTTCAGCTGAACTGCAGGCAGTGTTTCCACAGAGCCGATAGGAGACGAGTATAGAATCAAATTTAACAATGTAAAAAAAAATAGACTATCTGCAGTATGTAGAGTCAGTATTTGACTTTTTTAGCTTTGGTAACACCTGCAGGCACTTAGTAAAATACTGTCTGATGCTGTCATTGCTGCATGTACTGCTGCTCTGTAGGTGTCACTCCTCCTGATAGCAGTAAAGGGTGCAGTGTTGTCCATGTTGATTCCAGGTTTCTTTTTCATGCTTTGAAAACTAAATAATAAAATAATTCTCTTTTTGCTCAGAGGAGATTTTTATATTTTATCTCTTTCTATTCATGGTTGTTCTCTTTCCATAGAGGTGCAGGATTTTATATTACGGTGAAAATGAACCCACAGTGAGTTAAAATGTGTCAGGAACAAACAGCTCGTGGCTCTGAGGGCTAAAAAGCTAATGAACAGCGTTTGAACATAAACTTCATTACAGTATCTTAAGCAGATTAGATACAGAAGGATTCAGAAATGTGACTTTTTTAATTTATTTTTAGTTTAGAACACGTCTAAACACTGCAGTCCATTCACATCCTCCCCGCTCCCATGTGTGAGGAAACATTCGTCCATTGTCCCGCATTATTCTCCTGATGGTCCAAACAACAGCCCTCAGTTCCCACCGTACAATGTCCTCCCACGTGCACGCTCACGGGCACGCTCTCCACAGACGGCGTTATGCAACCGGGGAGTGTTCTTTTCTCTGCTCGCTGGGGAATATCGCACATTCTCACCACGCGCCGGTGGCCCGCCGGCAGCACAAACAAACTCCAGATGTGGCAGCAGAGTGGAGAGACGGCGATGGAGGAAGCTGGAGGAGCAGAGCCAACGTTCGGGGAGCGAGTTCGTCTCTGAAAGGTCCACACAGCAGACACTCCGAGTTCAGGCGGAAAAATGTGCAGCCCTCTCATTTCTGCCCACGTTTGGAAGCGGTGAACGGAGCCCTCGGGGTCGTAGCGCATCACACGAACCAATTATGAAGCCACAACTGCAAATCTCATTATTCTGATTCGATTATCAGCTGTGATGTAAGAATCCCGATGAGACGAGACGGCAATGAGGAGATGTAGATGTTCTGTGCTTGCAGAGGTTTTGTTTTAACGGCGACTTTAGGCTGAAACAGTGTGAGAAATGTTAGTAGCCCTCTGAACTCTCAGCACTTTGTTTGTTTGCTCCTGTTCAAGATTCAAGATTCAAGACCTTTATTTGTCACCAACACAATTATACATAGTGAAATGCACAGTGAAATACACTGTGTGAATAAAAACACAAAAAATATGCATATATATATATACAGAAAAATGCAAAATTAATATATAAATCAAAGGGAAATAGTGCAAATAATATATATACAAGGTGAAGGTGAATGGATCTAAAGCGACGTACATCTGAGGGTAGATATGACACAATAAGGATCTATTCAGGAGAAAACAACCTGGATAAATGGTGCAGGACAGACCGTATCTACTGTACATATTTTACTATTATTTACTGTTTTTAATCTGTTTCTGTACTCGTCTCCTGTCTGCTCTGTGGAAACACTGCCTGCAGTTCAGCTTTTTTCACATCATTCCTAGTTGCAGCTGAGTCACTGATGGATTCTGTTTTTTTTTAATTTGGTTTTTAGTTTTGTTTAGAGTTTAGTTTTGGCTTTTTTTTTTTTAAGTGGAGACATGTAGAATAAAGTGGTTTTAATTAAATAAAACACTTTCAAGCTTTGATTTGGTAAAGTGTCCTGATGGAGCTGAATTTTCTATGAATTTTTGTCACATGAATGTTGGTCGCAGCTGAATCAATAATAGTTTTTCAATTGCTTCAAGGAGCTCAGAATTTTTAGTTTTTTGCAGAATCTGGTTAGAGTAAAGAGTTAATTTTTGACAATTTTTCTTTTTCTTTTTTTTATGGGCGACGTGTAGAATAAAGTGATTTTGATGAAATATCACAGTTTTAAGCTTAGATTTGGTGAAGTTTCCTGATTTAGCTGAATTTTCTATGAATTTTTGTCACATGACTGTATAATGAAGAATAGTTTTTCAGTTGTGTCAAGGAGTTCAGAATTTTTTGTATTTTGTAGAACCTAATTGGTGAAAACACTTTGTTTTTGGCAGTTTTTTAAGTGACACATGTAGACTGTAAAGACGTTTTGATGAAATATAAAGATTTTAAGCTTAGATTTGTTTGAATTTTTGTTTAACCTGAAGTCTTTTGGTGTAATGACCACTGGTGAGATAAAAAAGGATGATTTTTTTTTGTGTGTTTATACAGTTTCCAGCTTCAATAAATGGTGTCATTTCAGTGTTGTTTTTTTTTAAAGGTAACATATCTTTCAAACTTTCATTGTATTGTAGAGTTCTGCACAACCAAGACTAGAAGAAAAGAGAATTAAAAACATGGATCATAAAATAGAAAGTTGAGTCTTTAAATTATTTATTTCACAAAGAATAAACATAAACTCAAAGCTGGAATCAACATTATTCCAAGCGTCTGCAGGTGTTGCTAATACTGGAATAAAAAAATGCTGACTCTACGTCCTAAAGATGCTTTGCTGCCCACATTTTCCAGACTTATCTAACTTTACATGTTTTATGTAAACACGACCTGCAGTTCAGCCAAAAGGTCTTTCAGTTTTTCTCACCTGAGTGTCAGTTCCAGCTGATTCACTGATAGCTTCATGGTCCTACAGAGGGACACAGACCTTTTTGTTTTTTACAGAATCTATTTAGTGCATTCAGTTTATCTTTGGCAAATTTTTAGCTGAGACATGTAGAAAAAGAAGCAATTTTGGTGAGATTTGATTTTTTTTAAATTCGTGCAACGAGAAGAGAATGCTGAAATGTGCAGTCGGTCACAGAATGCCGTACATCATAAAAAAAAGAATGATTAGTTTGTTTCTGCAGGTGCTACCAACAGTGGAAAATAAAATGGTACCTCCACATACTATAAGTTTTTCCATTTTTGATCTCTCTCTGTGTTTGTCTGTGAAAACACTGCCTGCAGTTCACCTGAAATCTCTGAATTTTTGTCATGTCATTACTAATTACAGCTGAGTGACTGCAAGCTTCTTGGTTGTGCAGAGGATCATAGAATTTTTTGTTTTTTGCAGAATCTCGTTCGAGTAAACTGTTGATTTTGGTGATTTTTTTAAAAATTGGAGACATGTAGAATAAAGGGATTTTGATGAAATATCACAGTTTCAAGCTTAGATTTAGTTGAGTTTCATTATGGAGCTGCAGATTATTAGTTCAGGAATGGTTAGAAAGTTCAAAATCAAACAATTCTTCCTGTTTTTACGGCTTCTATCTCTGATAAATGCTGTATTTTTTTATTTTTTATTTTTTTAAAGATAACTCACCTTTGAAACCCAGCATCAGGCTCCTGGGTTCACAGAGTTCATGTCACTGTGGAATTTAATGAAGCTGCAGATAAACCACATCTCTGCAAGGCAATAATTGACCTGCATTCTTAAAGCTGGTGGATATTTTACTTCTATAAGTGCTGTTTAAAATAATGTCAAGTATTCAGGAAGTTCACTGCATTGTGCTGCATTCCAGCCTTATCTGATGCTACGTGCATAAATTCTCTGAAACAGGATGTTGATGTCAACGCTTTCTAAAAGCAGACAATGTCAAGGTTCTTGTGACAGGATTTCCACTTTGTCTTAGATAATAAACGTCAGAACGATGAGTTATGCTCGCTCTGTTCTCATAAATGAACTGAAACAGGTCAGAGGGAGCAAAACTGTCCACTGAGACGTTTCTGTGAGTTCAGCTTTCTAACGAGCTGATGTTTAGTTTGTGTAACGTTTAAATGTTTGACGTGTGAGAATGCTAATATTTGCTCATTAGCACTAAACACAAAGTCTGTTTAATGTGCATAAATACAGATCATTACATTCCCAACATTTCCCTGACGCACGAAGTTACATAATCTTTTAACCTTTTGAACCCCAAATCCCACTGGCAGGTTTAAAAAGCGTGTTACATGTTTAAAAATCACCAAAATTACACCATTTATAGGAGCCGGAAACTGTAAAAACACAAAAAATCCTCCAATTTTCACCTTACCAGCAGTTATTGCACAAAGAAACACAGATTTATTAGGTTTTTTTACAGATCTGTTTAGTGCAAAGAGTTAATTTTGCTAAATTTTTTAAATGTAGAACACATTGGTTTCGATGAAATGTCGCTATTTGAAGCTTAGATTTGGTGAATTTTCCCAACTGAACTGTACATCACACAGGATTAGTTCAGGGACTGTCGGAAAGCTGGAAATCTAACAAATATTCTGTTTTTACACTTTCTAGCTCTGGTAAATGGTGTAATTTTGGTGGATTTTTATTTTTTTTTACGCTGGCAGCCTTTGGAGTTAATGTCTCTCATCTGCCTGCAGTTTAATGGATTTTTTAATTTTATTATTTTAATTTTTTTATCCCATGACTGTTGGTCACAGCTGAGTCAGTAATGATTGACCAGTTGCACAACGAAACACAGATTTTTATTCATTTTGTTTTTGCAGAATCTGTTTAGTGCAAATGGTTTATTTTGGGCAGTTTTTTAAATGTACAACAAATTGGTTTTGACGAAATGTCACGAATTTAAGCTTAGATTTGGTGAATTTTCCCAACAGAACCATAAATCTGACAGGATTAGTTCATTAGTTCATAATTATTTTATTAGGAATATTTCCCATGACTGTTAGTCACAGCTGAGTCAGTAATGATTGACCGGTTGCACAAAGAAACACAGATTTTTATTTAATTTTATTTTTGCAGAATCTGTTGAGTGCAAACAGTGTATTTGTGGCGAATTTTTAACTGAAATATGTAGAACAAAGCATTATTAATTAAATACCACAATTTTAAGCTTAGATTTGGTCATTTTTTTCCAACAGAGTGATACTTCACATGGGATTCGTTCATGGTTACACAGTTGCACAAAGAAACACAGATTTTTTTGTTTTTTACAGAATCTGTTTAGTGCAAACGGTTAATTTTGGGTAATTTTTAAAAATGTTGAACAAGTTTGTTTTAACGAAATGTCACGATTTTAACCCTAGATTTGGTGAATTTTCCCAACAGAACTATAAATCACACAGGATTAGTTCAGGGACTGTCAGAAAGGTTAAAATCTGACAAATATTTTGTTTTTAAGGTTTCAGGCTCTGGTAAATGGTGTAATTTTGGTGATTTTTTTAAACAGATAACATGCATTTTAAACTTAATGCAAAGATTTGTGTAAGAGGGTGATTTTTGTCCAAATTTAAAGGGAATTCAAGGAATTTAGTTGCATAAAATTGGAAAATTCAATGAGAAAAACTCAAAAAGATCACAGTAAATGGTGCAGTTTTGGTAATTTTATTAAAAAGATAAGATGCTTTTCAAACAGATTGCAGGTTTAAGACGTAATAACTCTTTAAATGTGTTTTCTGAAGGATTGAATATTGTAAAACTGGACATAAAACAAGTAGAAACAACTAGAATGAATGCAGTATCAGCAGACGCAGCGTGTTGTTGCTGCTCATATTTAGTCTGTGGGTTTAAACACATAACGTGCTCCGATTATTCCCAGTGTTTCTGGAGAAACAGAAGCAATAAGATCTTTGTGAGACGCATCACAACAGGCCCAGTGTTTGTTGTGGCCTCCGGCTCTGGTTCAGGCTGTTCTCGGCCCTTTTCTCGGAGCTTCGGATGGGGGAGGACGGGGGAGACGGAGGGGAAGGAAAGGGAGTGGACGGGAAAAGAACATGGAGTCAGCACCGTCGGTCAGAAGCAGGAAGTCTGAGTTTGAGTCACACTTTATTCTGTGTACAAACCGGACGTCCAGCTGTCGGTCGTAAACGTTTTTCTGAGTTTTTCACGTCATTGAGGAACAAATTAATGAAGAACTGAGTGGGATCAACGGATATCCAGTTATAAACATCAATATTCAGCATTTCTATGATAACTGGGGCCATTATTAGGCATTTCTGAGATGGTTGAGCCTCATAATTCTGCATAATTTACAGTAATCTGCATTCTTACAATTTTTCAGGGTCATTATTCTGCTTCTTTAATCTGCTTTTTGCATTTTACACAGAGTGTCTATAAACGCACAAAACATTGAGTCATTTGGAACTGAACAGTGCAGTATCTTACTTTATGATCAAAACGATAAAAGTCAGACACAAAAACAGCACAAAATATTAGGAAAATGAGACGCAAAACGACAAAAGCAAGAAACAAAATGACAAGAAATGAGACAAGCAACATAAGTCAGACAAAAAAGACAAAAAAACAAGACCAAATATTACAAAAATGAGACAAAATGACAAAAACGTGAGACAAACAACAAAAGTCACACAATGAAAAGCGAAAAGCAACAAAAACAAGACAAAATATTACAAAAATGAGACACAAAATGACAAAAAAATGAGACAAATTACGCAAGTGAGACAAAAAAGGAAACACGAAACGACAAAAATGAGAAACAAAATGGCAAAAACATGAGACAAGCAACAAATCAGACAACAAAAGTCAATAAACAACAAAAACAAGACAAAGTATTACAAAAATGGGACACAAATTGACAAAAGCGAGAAACAAAAACAGAAAAAATAGACAAACGACGTGAGACAAAATAAAGACAGAATGACAAAAATGAGAATCAAAATGACAAAAACATGGGACAAATGACAAGTCAGACAAAAAGAACAAAAACAAGACAAACCATTACAAGAATGAGACAAAAAAAGACAAAAAGTGAGACTAAACAAAACAAAAAAGAGAAAAAATTGACAAAAAAGTTACAAGGCGACAAAAAAATGGACAAACGACAAAAAATGACAAAAGCGTGAAACAAAATAACAAAAACGAAACAAAACCGTGAACACAAAATGACAAAGCGAGACAAAAATGAGACGTAAAACGACAAAAACGTGGGACAAATGACAAAAGTCAGACAAAAAAAAACAAAAATAAGACAAAATATTACAAAAATGAGCCACAAAACAACAAAATGCATGAACAATCTAGTATTTTACTTCATAATCAAAACAACTTTTCATGGTCTAGAAATTATTTTAAATGTATAGTTTTACTAATTTACATTTTCAATATCTTCTCTGTAATTTTCACACTTTACAAAGTCAGGCCAGATTGGACCCTCTGGAGGGCCGGTTTTGGCCCTCGGGCCGCATGTTTGACACCCTGGTCTAAAGCATGTGAGATGAAGCGTCTGAACGTGATCAGACGGCACTATTTCAGGGCCTGGTTTTCCATTGGAGGCTGATTTGTGGTGTTTTGTGTTCCAGATATCTGGTCTCTGGGGGTGATTCTCTACATGCTGGTGTGTGGAGTTCCTCCCTTCCAGGAAACCAACGACAGCGAGACTCTGGTCATGATCCTGGACTGTCGCTACTCCGTCCCCGAACACGTTTCAGACGACTGCAGGGAGTAAGTACCGACCAGCATCACCCTAGGAAGCCTCCAACAGCAGGAAGAGATTGTAGCATCTTTGCAGGATTTAGTCCTTGATTCTGAAGTGATTATTTCATTAAACTCTCACAACACCTGGGCATTTTTAAAAATATGATTCCAAGCAGCACGACAGATTCTTTCTGTTTTTAATTCAATTCAATTTTATTTATATAGCGTCACTTACAGGTCAGATTGTCTCAAGACGCTTTACAGAACCCACATGCCAGAACCCCCACAGTAGCCCTAAGATTTTACACTTTCTTTCTCTGAGAAACGTTTTATTTGAGGACAAACATCTCTTAGAAACCTGCTGGTGTGTTTCTGGGATTCAAGGAGTAAAAGACGTAAATTCTGCTGGATGTTTTCTGACGTTCAGTGAAGTCGGCAGGTCATTCGGAGCTGTTGACCGTAAAAATCATCTCATTAGTGTCAGTGGATAATTTCTGCGTCCTCGTTCTTGCTTTAAATGTGAACAATATCTCTGTCATCAACTCTCTAATGCAGAAACACGTGAGTCCTTGAACCTTAGACCACATTTCAGTAGAAACTCTCGTCAGTCTCCTCACTTAACCTTCGCTTCAGCGTCCTCGGCTCAGGAGGATAAAACCTGCTGAGGCTGAACGACGACTTGCTCTCAACCTTTCAGGCATCAATTATTAAATGACCCAGTGAGATTTTTTTATGTCCACATATTTTAGTGCTCTGGAACGGAACTTAAAACATGCTGGAGTGGATTCTTTTCAGTGTTACTTTGAGCAAAATGCAGCTGTTCATTGTAGTAGACGCTGAAAATTAAAGGTTTAAAATGCACTAAAATACTTCAGATTAACTAAGAGATGTGACCATGAATCTTCCAAATCTCATCACTTACATGAAAACAGTTATTGTTTTGATTACAAGTTTATGTTTAAACATGCAAATGAGGCGTTATGTCATTAAAAACGTTGAAATTTGCATAAACGACTAGATACACTGCCTGCAGTTCAGCAGAAAAATGGTAGAATTTTTGTCATTTGACTTCACAAATATGTTCATGGAGGAGTGCGGAATTTTTGTTTCTTGTGGAATCTGTTTAGAGTAGATGGTTTATTTTCAGCAAATTTTTAAATGCAGCAAGTAGAATAAAGCGATTATAATGAAATGTCATGAATTTGTGCTTAGATTTTTTATTTTTTGTGAATGAATTCTTTAATTTTGGCAATTTTTTGAACCTGTCAAAGGGTTTTTGGAGTACAGAGAGTTAAAAAAACACTAAAACATATCCAACAGTATTATTTAGAGGAAAATACACAACTGTCTACTGTAATAGACACTGTGCATCCGTGGTTTAAAATGCACTTTAAGCCAAAACACTTCAGATTAACTAAGAGATGTTGCCACAAATCCTCAAAATCTGAATACCAACTTGAAGACAATCATTTTTTTTGATTGCAAGTTTCCTAAAATTTTACATTTATGCATGCAAATGAGGTGTTATGGCTTTAAAAATGTTGAACTTCGTATAAACGCTCAGAACAGAAATACACAACCTGCAGTTCAGTCGAAAAGTCATAGAATTTTTGTCTCTTTTCACTATTTGTCACAGCCGAGTTACAAATATCTAAATCTTTATAAAGCAGCACAACTTAAATCTCCTGCAATGAAACAAACCAATAAACGGTCTTTTTCTCTGTCAGTTTGATCTCCAGGATGCTGCAGAAGGATCCGTCCCGTCGGGCCTCTCTGGACCAGATCGAGGCCCATCTCTGGCTGCAGGGGCTGGACGACGCCCTGCTCAGCCCCGAGGCTCCTCCACACTGGCTGTCGGGGGCGCTGTCGCCCAGCTCTCCCCGCTTAGGGCTGCCTGAGTGCGGGGACCTGCTCGCCGCCAGGCCCCCCACCCAGCTGACGTTCCCCGGACCCTGGCAGCCCAGCCTCAGCTTCAGCCTCCGTCCAGCTCCGGCTGAGGAGCCTCCGGCCACCAAGAACCTGCCGGCTCTGCAGCAGATCTGTGAGGAGGAGGAGGAGGAGGAGGAGGAGGAGGAAGCTAAAGAGGAGGCGTTAATGGAGGAGGAGGAGGAGGATAAAGCAGAGATGGAGGTGGATGATGAAGAAGAGGTGATTTCAGATCAGCCGGTGAGTCACGGCGACCAGCCGCTCAGTCAGACTCCTGAGGTTCCTCCGCCGTCGCCTCCTGGTCTGGGGGTCCGGTGCTGTCGGGGGCAGCCGGACCTCCAGCAGGACGACGGACGAGACGAGGAGACGGAGCCCAACAACAACACCAACAAACCGGCTGCTGTCCTCCCCTCGTCCGACTCCCAGCACTCCTCCGTCTCCTCCGGCGGCTCGGAAAAAACGCCCAAAGAGTTGGAGCAGGACGAGCGGCCGGGAGTCCAGAACGACGTCCAGACGGACCGACCCCAGAACCAGGACAGCGCCCCGAGGGCGGAGAAGCGACACAGCATCAAGCTCCGAGAGAGACTCTTCCAGTTCCCGCTGTGCGAGAAAGCTCTGGCCTTCAACATCCCGGCGCACAACAAGCCCAAGATCCTGCCGCTGGCTCAGTACAACTGCTGCCACGTTCTGTAGGAGGAACCCACCGAAGGCCTTGCAGCCGCAGAGAGGAACCCTCCATGCTGCTGTGTACAGGAGCTCAACCACACATCTGGAGCTTCAACTCTAAACTGGACCTGCAGAGGAAGTGGAGGAAGATGGAGCAGATTTCATTGAATAAGCTAAAGTTTGTGTGAAGGTGCCTCTTCTGATCAATGATTACTGCAGCACTCAGTAGATCCTTCCAGGTTTTATTATATATAGAAATAAGAATACACTTTAAACTAAAGCTGCAGCTAATGATTATTTTCATCCAATTAGAGACGTCCCCAGATATTAAACGAGTCATTTAGTGTTTAATATCTGCAGATTCCTGCATATTTAAACACTTTACAGTACGTTAAAGTTATTGAAATGAATTCAGTGTTTATGCATGGCAACTGAACGCCCTCTGATTTACTCGGCACTTTATTTTTTTATCAGAAAGTATTAATATTTGAAGTGGTATCTGTGAAATTTTAGCTTCATATATCCAGTGCTTTTAGAAAAAACTGCCCATCAACTCACTTGTGTTTTTTTAGAAATTGAAAATTGAAGCTGTTTGAATGACAATGTTTCAGGAACTATTTATAAAAAAAAACCCAGAATGTTTCTGTTATTTCTCCAATAAGTAAATGAATTCAGTAAGTTTAATATATAATAGTAATTCACTGTTTCTCCAGCCCAGAAAATGAGGCCGAAATCTGAAAAAAAATATGGCCATTACGGAAAAAAACCAAAAAAAAACTTAGTTATGTAAGGAGAACCATTGGAATAGACTATTTACCGGTGCTTTTGTTTTTGTGGTCAATCAGTTATGAAGAAAATAACTTATTTTTTTTCATTTTTGTGACTGGGTTTTCCATATCAAGAGGAAAAATGATCCTTTAGATACTCAAGACAGTTGGAAAAACAGCAAAACCGCTACAAAGAAATGCAAAAAGATCACAAATGTATGCAAAATGACAGAAAAGAGACATAAAACAGCTACAGATCTTTGCAAAATCACTAAAGACAGATTTAAAACAACTACAAATAGGTGCAAAATGACTGAAAATAGACATAAAACAATAGAGACACAAATAGGAAAATTTACCCCAAAGATATATAAAATAGTTGCAGAATTGCCATATAGCTACAAACAAATGTAAAAGAACTGGCAAAAGACTCACAATGACCACAATGCAGTGCGAAGACGTGGACAAAACGTTTGACAAAGAGATGCTGAACAGTTGCTTATAGACCAAAAATGACCACAAAGATGTACAAAAAGACGTTAAACAAGCACTAATAGACATAAAAGAACTTATTTTTAAATTTAAAACAACCACAGATGCACAAAACTGTTACAAAAAGAGACTAAATGATGACAAAGACGTGCAGAAATGACCAGTAAGAAGCTCACAACAACCACAGGGAGGAAAAATGATCTTTAATGTTCCTGAGATATTGTTCCTTGAACAGCCTCAAATTTCAATGTGCAAAAAAAAAACTTCTGAAAGTGGGTGAATGGGCAGTTTTTTAAAACAATTGTACATTTCTACCTAAAAATCCAAAGATAACTATTAATATCCATCCAGTTTTATGCTGTAAAGTTTGTGAGGCAGCTGTAAAGAACGTAAACACGTTAGAAAATTGAATAATTCCTTCAGTATGAACCGTTTCCTGCTCAGTTCTAACAGTTAAAAAGTGCTTTTACCGCATCGGGACGTCCCTACTGCTGATTATTCTCTCAAATATCATCAAAAAACGGAGAAATTCCGATTAAATATCTCATTTAGTGCGACTAAAACCCCCAAAATATTCAATTTACCACCATTAATGGCAGAAAATTGTTGCTTTTAGACACTTTCCATCAAATGTTTGGCATTTTTAGCTTGAAATTTTAGCCTTTTATATGAATTCAGTAAGTATAATACGTAATTTAACAGTTCACTCTGTTTCTCCAGCCTACAAATTATGGACAGAATATGAAAAAATATGGCCATAATGAAAAAAATGCAAATAAATTTTAGTTTTACATGGATTAGACTCCTGAAAGTGAGTCAAGGGGCAGTTTTTTAAAGAAACTGTATGTGATATATCAAGCTAAAAATTCAAAATAACCATTAACATCCATATTTTATGCTGTAAAGTTTATGAAAGCAGCTCTACGTCAAAAAATTCAACAAGTCCTTCAGTATTTACAGTTTCCAACTGAACTTTTATCGAATCAGGGCGTCCCTGCTGCTATTTATTATCTCAAATATCATTTAAAAAAGGAGAAATTATGATTAAATGTCCCATTTAGTGCGACTAAAACCCCAAAATATTCCATTTACCACCATTAAAGGCAGAAAATTGTCCCTTTTAGACACTTTCTCTCGAATGTTTGGCATTTTTAGCTTGAAATTTTAGCCTTTTATATCAAATATGTTTGCAAAATTGTACTTGATATATCAAGCTAAAAATTCAAAGATAACTATTAATATCCATATTGTATGCTGTGAAGTTTGTGTGGGCATCTGTACTGAACGAATTTAAGTAGCTCAGAAAGTTGCAAATCCAACGATTCCTTCAATGTTTGCAGCTTCTGGCTCAGTTCAATCAGTTGAAAAGTGCTTTTATCTGATCGGAACGTCCCTACTGCTAATAATTCTCTCAAATATCATTCAAAAAACTGAGAAATTACGATTAAATGTCTCGTTTAGTGCGACTAAAACCCCCAAAATATTCAGTTTACCACCATTAAAGGCAGAAAATTGTCACTTTTAGACACTTTCCATCAAACATTTGGCATTTTTAGCTTGAAAAATAATCCAATAGTTGCTTATTATTCATTTTTCTGGTTCTGTTTTGAGACTTTTCTTTGCACAAGCTGCTTCTCACATCAGTTTGAAAGCTCCTATAAGCTCCTATAAAGAAAGACTGTTATATGATGTGATATATGCTCTGATATGAAGCTGTATGATCTAATTTATCCTCGCTAACAGAAGCGGCTTGTCCTAACATACTGTGTGAAACCGACTGGGATGCAGGTCTTCCGTTGTTCTTTTTAATCATGATTTTTTTGTGGGGGGGGTTGGATGTGCAGATAAAAAGCTCCTCATTGATTTTTTTTTTTATTATTATTTTTAAAACGTGACAAAGATATTAATTCTCTGCAGAGATGTGTGACTTTGTGCATGTTGTTATTTATCATCAATATACCTCCATGTGTCTTGGACCTGACGGGACGTTAGTTCTTGTGTAAGTAGCCACTGAATGAAACTACTGCAGCTGGAGGCTTCAAACCAGCACTTTTCCAGGGACTGAAGGGGAGATTTAGACCCGAACACAATGACTTGTTATCGGTGTTACTTTATCACATATCGGCTCCGTGTTGTTCTAGATTTTTCCTCTTTTTTTTGGAAGCTCAGACACCAGGTTTTTGTAGAGCGACAAAAGGCCAAAGCTGTACAATAAGCTCCGTCCTCGCCGCTGCTGCTTCCATAAATCGGCTTTTTTTTTTTTTTTTTTTAACTCGTGACCTGTGATCGTTTCGTTTCCGGTCTGCGTGAGGAGCGACCGTCACGTGAAATCTGATTATCGTTCGCATCTCATCAGCCGTGGAAGCGTAAAATCTGTGCAAAAGGGGATAAAATGGCTTGTTTTGACTGCAGCCCGTCTGTCCGCTGACCTGCATTGTAACTAGGATCACGTCTGTTCGGAGCCATGAACTTATTTTTCTGTATTTATTTATTAAAAATGGATTAAATTGACCGGCTGGATGTGTGTGGTGTGTTTCTTTCATGGCGACACACATTGGGGAGGAAATATCCCCGTCTGGACAAGGCTTAACCTCCAACAGATTTGATGTTTTGTCGTCCACGTAAAGGAGACAATGAAGCTTTTCTGTAATAATCAGAGCTTTCAAAACTATTTAAACTGATTATATCACCTCGCTGACTACCAGGAAGGTAGAACAGATCTACACCACACAGAAAAACAGTTAACCAACTATTATCAGATAAGGAGCCCAAACAAAATACTAACATTTTTCAAGAAATTTTAAATGTGTCAAAGCAGTTTTTAAAGGTTAATATGTCTTGCTATAATCATACAAAACAGAAGATGTAATTTATAAAAGTGCATTTTATCCTTAAAAGCCAGCGTGTGTCATAAACTGTGATCAGTACCTTTTAAAATCTTTGAGCTTTTACTTTGAAAGTGCATCAATCAGCCAATCAGCTGTGAGTCACCGGTTCCTTGCAGTGAGCAGAGCAGGCAAAAGAATTATACCCTCAAATAAACGCTCACAGCTCAAAAACTACGAGTCGTATCGAAAAAATTCTTTCATCGTATGAAGCACAGTTTTGTTCTGAACATTGTGATGTATTTTCATGTCTGTACTGAGTTTTATACAGATTTGGTGGAAGGTTAATATGGAAGTAAATCAGACTCATCAGATTCTGAATTTTAAAAGCTGCTGAATTTCTTACTTTGAATTTTTTTTGCATCAAAATTACATGTGATTTTTTTATGCCTGAATTTAGCTCATCAAAATTTTAACAACCAGTTAAAAATTCAATGTCTTCAAAATTCGCCATCAAAAAAAAATTGATGTGTTCAAAATTCACCATCAAAAAATTCAGTGTTCAAAATTCGCCATCAAAAAATTCAATGTTAAAAAATTCGCTGTCAAAAATTCGCTGTTCACATCCGGGGGAACGCTGTGCTAGCGCATTTTATCAACAGTTGCTGTCTTTCAAGCTGCAGAAATAACATTGGTGTCAACAGGAGCCAGTTGAAGGCTGCAGTGATTCTGGTGACACTACAGTGTATCAGAGAGAAGCTATTGAATATTTGTGTCTCTCTTTGCTGTTGCAGCAGTTTTGCAGTTTGCAGACGGTCCCTGTTCACTCCATAGACATCAATGTTATTCGTGCAGCTTGAAAGACAGCTACTGTTGATAAAACTAGGCTTGTAGCACATTGTCTACCTTACAACGATGGGAAAGAGGCATCGTTTATGTTTTGACCAGTGTTGCCAACTCCTCAGTAAGGAAAGTAGCTATTGGCTGTCCTAAAAGTCGCTAGAAGTCGCTAAATGATGTCATCGCCTAATTGGCATAATTTCCCGTTTGCATGTAATTGTAATCAACGTTGTGGGAGAGACAAAAAGTGAGTTTAAAATACCCAAAATATGTTTCTGAACTAGAGGCTAAATGCAGTGATTTATTTTAGTGTGACAGTGAAGAAACATTTTCATTTCCATCCCGCTCTGTAAGCAGGACGGATCTGCAGAGACTTTGATTCATCTGCCGTCTGGACACGGAGCGATGTGGGTCTCCTCTAATCAGACAGTGGGATGCTGCAGGTCACTAGACTGACCGCCTGTGCTTTGGGAAGGGGAGGAGCTCACAGCGCCACCTGCTGCTCGTTGAGGACAGTAACTGCAGAACGATCCCAGCTTTCATGTCAGACAGGGGCGGATCCAGATTAATTTTAGTGGGGGGCGGGGGGCACAGGGGGGTACAACAGATATTTTGGGGGGTTGTAAGAAAAACTCCAACAGCTACTGAATGTTCCTGTGGTTCCCTCAAGGCTACAGGAGGAGCCCTACGAGGACGAGCCGGTCCACCTGATGGCAGCCAGTCGCTGCGGTTCAAAGCCAACACCGACTACGTGGACTTCTACTGGACCACACGGAGGCCTTCAAACCGGACCAACAAGTTCACCGACTCCCCGACTCGTGGGTCTGAAGACGCCGCCGAGCCTCGGCCCAGCCGGCCGCCTGTCTGTGGGTGTTTGAGTGCTGAGAGGTTTGTGGATGCATGTGAACATCTCTGTGTTGAAACAGCAGCTTTGGACTCAGTAACGCCGGGAAAAACCAAGAGCTCCTTTATTTGTGACTTCCACTAAAAAAACTGATGAAAATAAGTTTGCCAGGGTTCTGACTGATAACAGATTATTAAATAATGAAAATAATCATTTAAATATTCCTTTAAACAATCCTTTTAGGTCTACATTTCCTTTACACTGACTTCTTGGTATATGTACAAGTATTTTGGGTGGAATATACCATTAAGCCCAATGTTCAAGGGTTCTTCTGGGAATATACCATTAAACCAACCTTTTAGGTAAATGTTCCAAGATGTTGGGTAGAATATACCATCAGATAAACCTTTTAGGTCTACATTGGAAGATTTTAGAGTAGAATATTACTCCAAACCATCCTTTAGCTCTACATTTAAGGTGGAATACTCCTTTACACCAAGATTTTTTGCTCTACATTGAAGGATTTTGGGTGGAATATTCCTTTGAATGAACTTATGTTTATGTTCAAGGATGTTGGGTGGAATATACCATCAGACCAACCTCCAAGGTCTACAGTAGTGAATTTTAGGTGGAATATACCATTAAACTCACCTTTTAGGTCTACATTGGAGGATTTTAGGTGGAATTTTCTTCCAAACCATCTTTTAGTCTACATTTAAGGATGTTTAGGATGGTATATTCTTCCAAACCAACTTCTCAGGTCTACATTTCAGGTGGAATATTCCTCCATACTAACTTTTTTGGTCTACATTGAAGGATCTTTTCTAAAGCACCCTTTCGGGTCTATATTTGAGGTTTTAGGTGGAATATTCCTTTTAACCAGCCCCTCAGGTCTCTTTGAGGATTTTGGATGGAATACTCGGTTAAACCAACATTTTAGGTGCATGTCCAAGGATTTTTGGTGGAATGTTCCTTTAAGGTGGATGTGTGAGGACCTTGTAGGTGGAATACTCCCTGTGTCCTTCCTGCGAGTGTCCCTGGTCCCAAAGCTGGATGCTTCAGATGTGTGGTTGTTCTCCCACCAACTGTAACCCTCTATCTCTATCCCTCTATCTCTACCTCTCTACCTCTTCTGTCCCTCTCAACCCGCCCGGCCAGCAGGCAGATGGGTCCCCCCACATTAGAGCCGGATTCTGCTTGAGGTTTTTTTCCCTGTTAAAAGAGTGTTTTCCTTGCCACTGTCGCCTTTTGGCTTGCTCTGGGGGTCAGGCATATGGGTTCTGTAAAGCGTCTCGAGACAATTTGTAATTGGCGCTATATAAATAAAATTGAATTGAATTGAAACCAACCTTTTAGGTCAACATTCAAAGATTTAAGGTGGAATATTCCTTTAAACCAACCTAAATTTCATGTTTTGATCATTATCAAGTGAGAAACATCAAGCCAGACTCCTCATAATGAATTTTCAGATTTATGCTGCTGTTATTTGTTTAGTCCAGACTAAATAACATAAATCCACAACTGTAATTTTATTTCAGGACTCGGTTATTAAATGTCAAAACAATCCATGTGACTCTGAAAACTCAACAGCTTTACAAACTCTAAGATTAAACTCTCCACAAGGATCCAAAATAAGTTGGACTTCTACATGAGAGCTTTAATTATTCTTCATCTACTTCCTGAAAAGTTTGGTCAATAAAAAAGACAAAAACTAGTATTTTCAGATGAACTAAAGACAGATTTTGTGATTTTTCTGCTCACATGTTGTGTTGTTGTAAACTTACTCTTTCAAATAAATAGCCTCCTAACCCCCTGGAAACCAGCGTTTGTCCTGTTTTTGTGTTGCTCTTCAGAGACCCTAGACAGCCGGGTCGTAATGTTTTTTGAGCAACACACCATACTATGACGTTTTTACAATAATGGTTCTACTATGAAACCAGTTTAACATGTTCAGGCGTTCTTTGTGTGAAAACTCAGAGATTTCAGGTATCAGAAGGTGGTTTTCAACTTTCTTTGTTAACTTTCTGCTTCAACTTTAAACTAAATTTCCTTCACTAACCCAGCCCTCTGGACTTCCAGGAAGCTGTGTTCCTATTGGCTGTCCAGGTGGCTGCTTGGTGTTATCAGGAACACCTGAGCAGCTCAGTGTCTTCCTGCTTTATTTAGCTGCAGACAAACATTTCCTCTGCTTCTCACCACTGAACCGGGTTTGGCTCCGTTGCTTTAGTTTGTTCTTTAGGCGTTGGCTTGCAGCTTCCAGCAGTAAAATCGTCTTTAATGTGTTTCTTGGTGTGTTTTAGGGCTTTGTACTGGATAGTTGTCTTGGTAAATGTGGTTCTTTAGCCACAGTTAGCACATGGTGCTAATGTGTGCAGTGATTAGTGGATTTGGTACAGCTGAGTTGTGTCTTTATCTTGGCTGTAGTGAGTCTTCAGAGGTTTTTGGTCAGACACATTCTGTATTCTTGTTTGAGAACCAGCGTTGGTTGTCCAGAAGGTAAGAGTTCCTGTCCTGATTCTCTGTTCTCAGAGGTTCTCTGGTAGGCTGCAGGAGACTTTAGCGTTTGGGTTGTGCTAGTTTGGTTTTTGTACGGTTTCATTTGGACGACTATCTTGAGGCCCTCCATGTGGTTTAGTGAGGTTTTCTGGAACAGTTCTACAAAGCAACCTGCAGCAGAAGAGACTTTGAGAGTTTTTAGGAAGTTCTGGAGACCAGACTTTAGAGCAGCAGAAACATTTGTCAGCAGTTTGAGCAGGAGAAGGTGAGCTTCAGAGTAGAAATGAGACGGAAACCTTCTTGACCCATGTGGTGAGGTCCTGTACCAAGAGTTTGAGCAGGTTGTGAAGAGTCTGTAGTTCTTTGGTCTGAAAGCACAAGAAGAGTCGACTCATTAAAGGAGAAAACAGGAGATATTGTTGGTTCTTCTGTCGCTCTGCAGTTTCCAGTTTCCTTAGACTGAATATCAAGTTTATATTTTAAATGATTTCCCATGTGAGTCCAAGAAGACTTCAATAAACTCCCTCCATCCCCTGGACACAACATATTTTATTACCATGTTAAATCATTTTTTTGAAAATATGTTTTGGAGTTTTAATTATAGTTTTAGCATAGTTTTTCTCTTTGCTTGTTTAGTTTTGTCATCTGTGTGAAAGGTGCTAAACAAATAAAGTTGAATTGATAAACTGAATAATTGACTAACTCATGATTGTGACAACAGAAGTATTTTCATTGTGATTTAAGGGTTTATTTCATTTTTAAGGTTGGGGTTAAAATCTTGACATAAAAGAAGATTCAAGAAATAAACTACATAACAAAAAGCAATTAAATCAAAGGGAAAAAAATTAATACAATAAAACTTTTAAAAAGGTTTATTGTTAAAAAGTATTTTTTGAATGTTTAATTATTGAAAATATTTTATCTGTAATTTTTAATATTTGTATTTGAAAAATTTTGTTTAATTTCATAATTACATTCAATATTTTGTCTATTTTAATAGAATGTAATTGTATTTAATGTTTAACTCTATTAAACAGACAAAATATTGAATTAGATATTTCAACAAGATACAATACATGCCACTGTGAAATTAAACAAAATTTTTAAAATACAAATATCACAAATTACAGATAAAATATTTTCGACAATTAAACATTCAAAAAATACAATTAAACAAGAAGAATATTAATCATTTAAAAAAAATACAAAACATTTAAATAGATTATTAAACCTTTAAAAATACAAAACATTTAATTAGATTATTAAACCTTTAAAAAGACAAAACATTTAATTACAAAATTAAATGTTTAATTAGAAAATTACATCTTAAAGACAATAACACTTCAAATAGGAATAAAACAAAAAATACGATGAAGCATTTAAAAAGAAAATTAAACATTAAAAGGTGGTAAAACATTTAAAAAGAAAAACCTTCAAGATTTAATCGGAAAATTAAACGTTGGGAAAGAAAAAAAAATTCAAACAAGCCGATAAAACATTTGAAAAAACAATTAAACATTAAAAACACAAAACATTTCAAAATCAAATCAGACATTAGAAAAGAATAAAAGGTGAGAAAAGACCAAACTAAACATTTAAGAAGAATCAAACTAAAGACAAAACATTTGAAAAGACACCAGTTAGACTTTAGAAGATCAAATTAAACAGAAGAGACAATAAAACGATCAAAAAGAGCAAAAACAGATAAAGATCTTAAAGCGTTTTCTAGTCTGAAATGAAAACATCAAGTTGTTTCTTCAAACATTTCCTTTTTCTATGTTCTTGGTTTGATTGTGGACAGATTTACTAAGAACTCATTTCAGAAAACTGCTTTCCAGATAAAGTCTACTAGTAGTTGAAGGCATTGATGTGAAGTCAAGACTCATGGTCACAAGTTTTAAGGCTTCTGTTAACCAGAAAGTTCAAACTAACAGAGAAGTACTGAGAAACTTTTAAAACTTCAGTCCTCAGACTGTCTGAAGGTTCAAACTAACAGAGAACTACTCAGGAACGTAGAAGATATCAGTCCTCAGACTGTCTGAAGGTTCAAACTAACAGAGAAGTACTCAGGAACTTAGAAGATATCAGTCCTTGGACTGTCTGAAAGTTCAATCTAACAGAGATCTACTGTGGGACTTAGAAAATTTCAGCCCTCAGACTGTGAAAGCTCAGGTCCTAAGGGCTCGGGAGGTCTGGGAGGCTTTGGAAAGTCTTGGAAGTGAGGGTTCAACCCTCCAGCACAAAGGCTGAAGTCCAACCTCCTGAGAAAAATGGTCAAGACGAGACTCAAGTTAAAAAAAAAACTCGAAAACAGCAAAAAATAGATGATAAATGCGCAAAAAAAAGAAGTTTTAGTATCTGAGCGAGTAGCTCAGGGGATAAGAAGAAGGACTACCAACTGGAAGGTCGCAGGTTCAAGACCCGCCACCGGCATTTTTCTTTCTTTGTCTTTGTCAGGATTTTGATAAAATTTAAGAAGGGTCTGGTCTTGAACCAGCGACCTGCAGCTCCATAGGCAAATCCTTAACTCACTGAGCTACAGATCAGATACAAAGAAATAAATTCGTCGTCCCTTTGGCATCGTAGTTCCCGAAGTGACCACATGGGTGGAGCCAAGGTGGAGTCTGGGTGGAGTCAGGGCGGAGAGTAGGCGGGGAGGTGGGTGGCGGCCTCCCCCCTCTACTCCCCCACCACCCACCACCCACCACACCTTCCCCCACCCGACGAGTTCTTCGAGTCTCCACGAGTTCTTCGAGTCTCCACAGGTTTTCCCGAGTTTCTGGAGTTTCCACGAGGTCGGAGGCAGAACAAGTTGTCATGAAGAGATGTTGAAGTCGGCCAGGATGGACTGACATTTTACAGCCACTAGAAGGAAGACGACTAGAAGAGCAGGTTTTTAACCACCATCCATAAAATCCATGGAGTCGCTGCAGAGAAATGAAGGAGGGTCAACTTTTATCAACCTCCATCCAGATATTCAACTTGATATCTTTACTTTCAGATTTTTAGCACCACAAAACTTGAAAAAATGTAGGGAAAAAGAAAACATACACTGGACATACACCTTTAGTATCACACTTTATCATTTATTAGGACTTTAATGGAATCCACCAGCAGATTTAGTTTTTGTTGACAACTTCTTGTCATCGTGGGACTGCAGTATTTAAAACTGTTCCTTCTATTTGACCTCATGTTTATTAGTTTTAGTGGAGAAAGTTATTTTAATTGTCCATTAGTATCTTCAAAACCAAATAATAAATTGGACTAGTTAAGAGGTTTAAATTTCTTACTTTGTCATATTTTAAATATGACAAAAAATATAAAGTGTCTTGAGACAATTTGACCTGTAATTGGCGTTATATAAATAAAATTGAATTAAAATTGTATGTATCTTGTAATGTTGGAGTAATTCAGCCATATATGTTGGAAAACACATTTTCTTTGTCCATTAATCTGTTGATTGTTTAATTAATTTAATTAATTAATTTCTTGTTTTGGTTTATAAAATGTCAAACCCAAAAATATTCAGTTTACTGCCATAAAAACCAAAAAGATTTACATTCATGATGCAGGAATCAGGAAGTTTTTCAATTTTTATCTTAGTTTAGTCAGAAAGATAGTTGATAATGTGTGAATTGTTGCAGCTTGTGAGCCGTAGAAGGTTTTAATCTTTGGGGCCGAGTGTCAGAAAACATTTAGAAACCACCATCAACAAAAACACTCAAAGATTTGAACATCATTTGCATGACAACGTAAACAACAACAAATTGAAGGACATTTATTTCCAACGTAAATGTGTGATATTCATCCTCTGGAGCTTTCTCTTCACATCGTCTTCCACCTGGACTGGATTGGTCAGGAGCATGTGCAACAAACATTTGAAAAACTGCACTTTAACATCAATGAATGACACTGAAGTTTAATCTCTACATAAATGAGACTGAGTCTGGATGTGCTGCTCTGTCATTAACTCCTAAGTTTAGGGAAAGTTCAAACAAAAGAGGACAGTTCAGATCAGACTTGAGAATGAGCTTATTTTGAACAAACATCTCAGACTTTCTGAGCTTCAGCACCTCTAGCAAGATATTTTAACAAGAAACTCAAGAGATCAAGAAGTTGGAGAGAGTTAGCTTTAGCTGAGCCAAAGAACATGTTGGATGCTAACCTAGCAAACATTTCAGACTTTTCTCTGTGAATTCTGGGAAATAATTTCCTATTTAACGACAGAGCTACACATCTTAACTCAGTCTCATTAATACAGATCTAATTCAGTGTCATCCATCCATATTAAATTAATTATGTTGAATAATCGCATTTTTTTTCGACATAGTATACTATGGCGGTTTTTGGCACCAAAATTCATGATGATTTTTTTTTCAAAGAAAACCTTTCTGGAGTGTTTTTCGCAGCCTGCTTTACATTATTTCATCATATGGGATGTTTTCATAACATGTTGAAAAATGACATTTTTCGACATAGTATACTATGGCATTTTTTTGCGCCAAAATTCATGATGATTTTTTTTTCAAAGGAAACCTTTCTGGAGTGTTTTTCACGCCCTCCTTTACATTATTTCATCATATGGCACGTTTTATAACATGTTTGAAAAATTGCATTTTTTTCGACATAGTATAGTAAGGCGTTTTTTTTGCGCCAAAATTCATGATGATTTTTTTTTCAAAGAAAACCTTTCTGGAGTGTTTTTCACGCCCTCCTTTACATTATTTCATCATATGGCACGTTTTGACGACATGTTTGAAAAATCGCATTTTTTTTCGACATAGTATAGTAAGGCGTTTTTTTTGCGCCAAAATTCATGATGATTTTTTTTTCAAAGAAAACCTTTCTGGAGTGTTTTTCACGCCCTCCTTTACATTATTTCATCATATGGCACGTTTTGACAACATGTTTGAAAAATCACATTTTTTTTCGACATAGTATAGTAAGGCGTTTTTTTTGCGCCAAAATTCATGATGATTTTTTTTTCAAAGAAAACCTTTCTGGAGTGTTTTTCACGGCCTCCTTTACATTATTTCATCATATGGCACGTTTTGACGACATGTTTGAAAAATCACATTTTTTTTCGACATAGTATAGTAAGGCGTTTTTTTGCGCCAAAATTCATGATTATTTTTTTTCAAAGAAAACCTTTCTGGAGTGTTTTTCACGCCCTCCTTTACATTATTTCATCATATGGCACGTTTTGACGACATGTTTGAAAAATCACATTTTTTTTTCGACATAGTATAGTAAGGCGTTTTTTTTGCGCCAAAATTCATGATGATTTTTTTTTCAAAGGAAACCTTTCTGGAGTGTTTTTCACGCCCTCCTTTACATTATTTCATCATATGGCACGTTTTGACAACATGTTTGAAAAATCGCATTTTTTTTCGACATAGTATAGTAAGGCGTTTTTTTTGCGCCAAAATTCATGATGATTTTTTTTTCAAAGAAAACCTTTCTGGAGTGTTTTTCACGCCCTCCTTTACATTATTTCATCATATGGCACGTTTTGACGACATGTTTGAAAAATCACATTTTTTTTCGACATAGTATAGTAAGGCGTTTTTTTTGCGCCAAAATTCATGATGATTTTTTTTTCAAAGGAAACCTTTCTGGAGTGTTTTTCACGCCCTCCTTTACATTATTTCATCATATGGCACGTTTTTACAACATGTTTGAAAAATCACATTTTTTTTTCGACATAGTATAGTAAGGCGTTTTTTTTGCGCCAAAATTCATGATGATTTTTTTTTCAAAGAAAACCTTTCTGGAGTGTTTTTCACGCCCTCCTTTACATTATTTCATCATATGGCACGTTTTGACGACATGTTTGAAAAATCACATTTTTTTTCGACATAGTATAGTAAGGCGTTTTTTTTGCGCCAAAATTCATGATGATTTTTTTTTCAAAGAAAACCTTTCTGGAGTGTTTTTCACGCCCTCCTTTACATTATTTCATCATATGGCACGTTTTGACAACATGTTTGAAAAATCGCATTTTTTTTCGACATAGTATAGTAAGGCGTTTTTTTTGCGCCAAAATTCATGATGATTTTTTTTTCAAAGGAAACCTTTCTGGAGTGTTTTTCACGCCCTCCTTTACATTATTTCATCATATGGCACGTTTTGACGACATGTTTGAAAAATCGCATTTTTTTTCCACATAGTATAGTAAGGCGTTTTTTTTGCGCCAAAATTCATGATGATTTTTTTTTCAAAGAAAACCTTTCTGGAGTGTTTTTCACGCCCTCCTTTACATTATTTCATCATATGGCACGTTTTGACGACATGTTTGAAAAATCACATTTTTTTTCGACATAGTATAGTAAGGCGTTTTTTTTGCGCCAAAATTCATGATGATTTTTTTTTCAAAGAAAACCTTTCTGGAGTGTTTTTCACGCCCTCCTTTACACTATTTCATCATATGGCACGTTTTGACGACATGTTTGAAAAATCGCATTTTTTTTCGACATAGTATAGTAAGGCGTTTTTTTTGCGCCAAAATTCATGATGATTTTTTTTTCAAAGAAAACCTTTCTGGAGTGTTTTTCACGCCCTCCTTTACATTATTTCATCATATGGCACGTTTTTACAACATGTTTGAAAAATCACATTTTTTTTTCGACATAGTATAGTAAGGCGTTTTTTTTGCGCCAAAATTCATGATGATTTTTTTTCAAAGAAAACCTTTCTGGAGTGTTTTTCACGGCCTCCTTTACATTATTTCATCATATGGCACGTTTTTACAACATGTTTGAAAAATCGCATTTTTTTTCGACATAGTATAGTAAGGCGTTTTTTTTGCGCCAAAATTCATGATGATTTTTTTTTCAAAGAAAACCTTTCTGGAGTGTTTTTCACGCCCTCCTTTACATTATTTCATCATATGGCACGTTTTGACGACATGTTTGAAAAATCACATTTTTTTTCGACATAGTATAGTAAGGCGTTTTTTTTGCGCCAAAATTCATGATGATTTTTTTTTCAAAGAAAACCTTTCTGGAGTGTTTTTCACGCCCTCCTTTACATTATTTCATCATATGGCACGTTTTTACAACATGTTTGAAAAATCGCATTTTTTTTCGACATAGTATAGTAAGGCGTTTTTTTTGCGCCAAAATTCATGATGATTTTTTTTTCAAAGAAAACCTTTCTGGAGTGTTTTTCACGCCCTCCTTTACATTATTTCATCATATGGCACGTTTTTACAACATGTTTGAAAAATCACATTTTTTTTCGACATAGTATAGTAAGGCGTTTTTTTTGCGCCAAAATTCATGATGATTTTTTTTTCAAAGGAAACCTTTCTGGAGTGTTTTTCACGCCCTCCTTTACATTATTTCATCATATGGCACGTTTTTACAACATGTTTGAAAAATCGCATTTTTTTTCCACATAGTATAGTAAGGCGTTTTTTTTGCGCCAAAATTCATGATGATTTTTTTTTCAAAGAAAACCTTTCTGGAGTGTTTTTCACGCCCTCCTTTACACTATTTCATCATATGGCACGTTTTGACGACATGTTTGAAAAATCACATTTTTTTTCGACATAGTATAGTAAGGCGTTTTTTTTGCGCCAAAATTCATTTTTATTTTTATTTTAAAGAAAACCTTTCTGGAGTGTTTTTCACGGCCTCCTTTACATTATTTCATCATATGGCACGTTTTGACGACATGTTTGAAAAATCACATTTTTTTTCGACATAGTATAGTAAGGCGTTTTTTTTGCGCCAAAATTCATGATGATTTTTTTTTCAAAGAAAACCTTTCTGGAGTGTTTTTCACGCCCTCCTTTACATTATTTCATCATATGGCACGTTTTTACAACATGTTTGAAAAATCGCATTTTTTTTCGACATAGTATAGTAAGGCGTTTTTTTTGCGCCAAAATTCATGATGATTTTTTTTTCAAAGAAAACCTTTCTGGAGTGTTTTTCACGGCCTCCTTTACATTATTTCATCATATGGCACGTTTTGACGACATGTTTGAAAAATCACATTTTTTTTCGACATAGTATAGTAAGGCGTTTTTTTTGCGCCAAAATTCATGATGATTTTTTTTTCAAAGAAAACCTTTCTGGAGTGTTTTTCACGCCCTCCTTTACATTATTTCATCATATGGCACGTTTTGACGACATGTTTGAAAAATCACATTTTTTTTCGACATAGTATAGTAAGGCGTTTTTTTTGCGCCAAAATTCATGATGATTTTTTTTTCAAAGGAAACCTTTCTGGAGTGTTTTTCACGCCCTCCTTTACATTATTTCATCATATGGCACGTTTTTACAACATGTTTGAAAAATCGCATTTTTTTTCGACATAGTATAGTAAGGCGTTTTTTTTGCGCCAAAATTCATGATGATTTTTTTTTCAAAGAAAACCTTTCTGGAGTGTTTTTCACGCCCTCCTTTACACTATTTCATCATATGGCACGTTTTGACAACATGTTTGAAAAATCACATTTTTTTTCGACATAGTATAGTAAGGCGTTTTTTTTGCGCCAAAATTCATGATGATTTTTTTTTCAAAGAAAACCTTTCTGGAGTGTTTTTCACGCCCTCCTTTACATTATTTCATCATATGGCACGTTTTGACGACATGTTTGAAAAATCACATTTTTTTTCGACATAGTATAGTAAGGCGTTTTTTTTGCGCCAAAATTCATGATGATTTTTTTTTCAAAGAAAACCTTTCTGGAGTGTTTTTCACGCCCTCCTTTACATTATTTCATCATATGGCACGTTTTGACAACATGTTTGAAAAATCACATTTTTTTTCGACATAGTATAGTAAGGCGTTTTTTTTGCGCCAAAATTCATGATGATTTTTTTTTCAAAGAAAACCTTTCTGGAGTGTTTTTCACGGCCTCCTTTACATTATTTCATCATATGGCACGTTTTGACGACATGTTTGAAAAATCGCATTTTTTTTCGACATAGTATAGTAAGGCGTTTTTTTTGCGCCAAAATTCATGATGATTTTTTTTTCAAAGAAAACCTTTCTGGAGTGTTTTTCACGCCCTCCTTTACACTATTTCATCATATGGCACGTTTTGACGACATGTTTGAAAAATCACATTTTTTTTCGACATAGTATAGTAAGGCGTTTTTTTTGCGCCAAAATTCATGATGATTTTTTTTTCAAAGAAAACCTTTCTGGAGTGTTTTTCACGCCCTCCTTTACATTATTTCATCATATGGCACGTTTTTACAACATGTTTGAAAAATCGCATTTTTTTTCGACATAGTATAGTAAGGCGTTTTTTTTGCGCCAAAATTCATGATGATTTTTTTTTCAAAGAAAACCTTTCTGGAGTGTTTTTCACGCCCTCCTTTACATTATTTCATCATATGGCACGTTTTGACAACATGTTTGAAAAATCGCATTTTTTTTCGACATAGTATAGTAAGGCGTTTTTTTTGCGCCAAAATTCATGATGATTTTTTTTTCAAAGAAAACCTTTCTGGAGTGTTTTTCACGCCCTCCTTTACATTATTTCATCATATGGCACGTTTTGACAACATGTTTGAAAAATCACATTTTTTTTCGACATAGTATAGTAAGGCGTTTTTTTTGCGCCAAAATTCATGATGATTTTTTTTTCAAAGAAAACCTTTCTGGAGTGTTTTTCACGCCCTCCTTTACACTATTTCATCATATGGCACGTTTTTACAACATGTTTGAAAAATCACATTTTTTTTCGACATAGTATAGTAAGGCGTTTTTTTTGCGCCAAAATTCATGATGATTTTTTTTTCAAAGAAAACCTTTCTGGAGTGTTTTTCACGGCCTCCTTTACATTATTTCATCATATGGCACGTTTTGACAACATGTTTGAAAAATCGCATTTTTTTTCGACATAGTATAGTAAGGCGTTTTTTTTGCGCCAAAATTCATGATGATTTTTTTTTCAAAGAAAACCTTTCTGGAGTGTTTTTCACGCCCTCCTTTACATTATTTCATCATATGGCACGTTTTTACAACATGTTTGAAAAATCACATTTTTTTTCGACATAGTATAGTAAGGCGTTTTTTTTGCGCCAAAATTCATGATGATTTTTTTTTCAAAGAAAACCTTTCTGGAGTGTTTTTCACGGCCTCCTTTACATTATTTCATCATATGGCACGTTTTTACAACATGTTTGAAAAATCACATTTTTTTTCGACATAGTATAGTAAGGCGTTTTTTTTGCGCCAAAATTCATGATGATTTTTTTTTCAAAGAAAACCTTTCTGGAGTGTTTTTCACGCCCTCCTTTACATTATTTCATCATATGGCACGTTTTTACAACATGTTTGAAAAATCGCATTTTTTTTCGACATAGTATAGTAAGGCGTTTTTTTTGCGCCAAAATTCATGATGATTTTTTTTTCAAAGAAAACCTTTCTGGAGTGTTTTTCACGGCCTCCTTTACATTATTTCATCATATGGCACGTTTTTACAACATGTTTGAAAAATCACATTTTTTTTCGACATAGTATAGTAAGGCGTTTTTTTTGCGCCAAAATTCATGATGATTTTTTTTTCAAAGAAAACCTTTCTGGAGTGTTTTTCACGGCCTCCTTTACATTATTTCATCATATGGCACGTTTTTACAACATGTTTGAAAAATCGCATTTTTTTTCGACATAGTATAGTAAGGCGTTTTTTTTGCGCCAAAATTCATGATGATTTTTTTTCAAAGAAAACCTTTCTGGAGTGTTTTTCACGGCCTCCTTTACATTATTTCATCATATGGCACGTTTTTACAACATGTTTGAAAAATCGCATTTTTTTTCGACATAGTATAGTAAGGCGTTTTTTTTGCGCCAAAATTCATGATGATTTTTTTTTCAAAGAAAACCTTTCTGGAGTGTTTTTCACGCCCTCCTTTACATTATTTCATCATATGGCACGTTTTTACAACATGTTTGAAAAATCGCATTTTTTTTCGACATAGTATAGTAAGGCGTTTTTTTTGCGCCAAAATTCATGATGATTTTTTTTTCAAAGAAAACCTTTCTGGAGTGTTTTTCACGCCCTCCTTTACATTATTTCATCATATGGCACGTTTTGACAACATGTTTGAAAAATCGCATTTTTTTTCGACATAGTATAGTAAGGCGTTTTTTTTGCGCCAAAATTCATGATGATTTTTTTTTCAAAGAAAACCTTTCTGGAGTGTTTTTCACGGCCTCCTTTACATTATTTCATCATATGGCACGTTTTGACAACATGTTTGAAAAATCACATTTTTTTTCGACATAGTATAGTAAGGCGTTTTTTTTGCGCCAAAATTCATGATGATTTTTTTTTCAAAGAAAACCTTTCTGGAGTGTTTTTCACGGCCTCCTTTACATTATTTCATCATATGGCACGTTTTTACAACATGTTTGAAAAATCGCATTTTTTTTCGACATAGTATAGTAAGGCGTTTTTTTTGCGCCAAAATTCATGATGATTTTTTTTTCAAAGAAAACCTTTCTGGAGTGTTTTTCACGCCCTCCTTTACATATTTCATCATATGGCACGTTTTTACAACATGTTTGAAAAATCACATTTTTTTTCGACATAGTATAGTAAGGCGTTTTTTTTGCGCCAAAATTCATGATGATTTTTTTTTCAAAGAAAACCTTTCTGGAGTGTTTTTCACGGCCTCCTTTACATTATTTCATCATATGGCACGTTTTTACAACATGTTTGAAAAATCGCATTTTTTTTCGACATAGTATAGTAAGGCGTTTTTTTTGCGCCAAAATTCATGATGATTTTTTTTTCAAAGAAAACCTTTCTGGAGTGTTTTTCACGCCCTCCTTTACATTATTTCATCATATGGCACGTTTTTACAACATGTTTGAAAAATCGCATTTTTTTTCGACATAGTATAGTAAGGCGTTTTTTTTGCGCCAAAATTCATGATGATTTTTTTTTCAAAGAAAACCTTTCTGGAGTGTTTTTCACGCCCTCCTTTACATTATTTCATCATATGGCACGTTTTTACAACATGTTTGAAAAATCACATTTTTTTTCGACATAGTATAGTAAGGCGTTTTTTTTGCGCCAAAATTCATGATGATTTTTTTTTCAAAGAAAACCTTTCTGGAGTGTTTTTCACGCCCTCCTTTACATTATTTCATCATATGGCACGTTTTTACAACATGTTTGAAAAATCACATTTTTTTTCGACATAGTATAGTAAGGCGTTTTTTTTGCGCCAAAATTCATGATGATTTTTTTTTCAAAGAAAACCTTTCTGGAGTGTTTTTCACGCCCTCCTTTACATTATTTCATCATATGGCACGTTTTTACAACATGTTTGAAAAATCACATTTTTTTTCGACATAGTATAGTAAGGCGTTTTTTTTGCGCCAAAATTCATGATGATTTTTTTTTCAAAGAAAACCTTTCTGGAGTGTTTTTCACGCCCTCCTTTACATTATTTCATCATATGGCACGTTTTTACAACATGTTTGAAAAATCGCATTTTTTTTCGACATAGTATAGTAAGGCGTTTTTTTTGCGCCAAAATTCATGATGATTTTTTTTTCAAAGAAAACCTTTCTGGAGTGTTTTTCACGCCCTCCTTTACATTATTTCATCATATGGCACGTTTTTACAACATGTTTGAAAAATCACATTTTTTTTCGACATAGTATAGTAAGGCGTTTTTTTTGCGCCAAAATTCATGATGATTTTTTTTTCAAAGAAAACCTTTCTGGAGTGTTTTTCACGCCCTCCTTTACATTATTTCATCATATGGCACGTTTTGACAACATGTTTGAAAAATCGCATTTTTTTTCGACATAGTATAGTAAGGCGTTTTTTTTGCGCCAAAATTCATGATGATTTTTTTTTCAAAGAAAACCTTTCTGGAGTGTTTTTCACGCCCTCCTTTACATTATTTCATCATATGGCACGTTTTTACAACATGTTTGAAAAATCACATTTTTTTTCGACATAGTATAGTAAGGCGTTTTTTTTGCGCCAAAATTCATGATGATTTTTTTTTCAAAGAAAACCTTTCTGGAGTGTTTTTCACGGCCTCCTTTACATTATTTCATCATATGGCACGTTTTTACAACATGTTTGAAAAATCGCATTTTTTTTCGACATAGTATAGTAAGGCGTTTTTTTTGCGCCAAAATTCATGATGATTTTTTTTTCAAAGAAAACCTTTCTGGAGTGTTTTTCACGCCCTCCTTTACACTATTTCATCATATGGCACGTTTTTACAACATGTTTGAAAAATCACATTTTTTTTCGACATAGTATAGTAAGGCGTTTTTTTTGCGCCAAAATTCATGATGATTTTTTTTTCAAAGAAAACCTTTCTGGAGTGTTTTTCACGGCCTCCTTTACATTATTTCATCATATGGCACGTTTTTACAACATGTTTGAAAAATCGCATTTTTTTTCGACATAGTATAGTAAGGCGTTTTTTTTGCGCCAAAATTCATGATGATTTTTTTTTCAAAGAAAACCTTTCTGGAGTGTTTTTCACGGCCTCCTTTACATTATTTCATCATATGGCACGTTTTTACAACATGTTTGAAAAATCGCATTTTTTTTCGACATAGTATAGTAAGGCGTTTTTTTTGCGCCAAAATTCATGATGATTTTTTTTTCAAAGAAAACCTTTCTGGAGTGTTTTTCACGGCCTCCTTTACATTATTTCATCATATGGCACGTTTTTACAACATGTTTGAAAAATCGCATTTTTTTTCGACATAGTATAGTAAGGCGTTTTTTTTGCGCCAAAATTCATGATGATTTTTTTTTCAAAGAAAACCTTTCTGGAGTGTTTTTCACGCCCTCCTTTACATTATTTCATCATATGGCACGTTTTTACAACATGTTTGAAAAATCGCATTTTTTTTCGACATAGTATAGTAAGGCGTTTTTTTTGCGCCAAAATTCATGATGATTTTTTTTTCAAAGAAAACCTTTCTGGAGTGTTTTTCACGCCTCCTTTACATTATTTCATCATATGGCACGTTTTTACAACATGTTTGAAAAATCGCATTTTTTTTCGACATAGTATAGTAAGGCGTTTTTTTTGCGCCAAAATTCATGATGATTTTTTTTTCAAAGAAAACCTTTCTGGAGTGTTTTTCACGGCCTCCTTTACATTATTTCATCATATGGCACGTTTTTACAACATGTTTGAAAAATGGCATTTTTTTTCGACATAGTATAGTAAGGCGTTTTTTTTGCGCCAAAATTCATGATGATTTTTTTTTCAAAGAAAACCTTTCTGGAGTGTTTTTCACGCCCTCCTTTACATTATTTCATCATATGGCACGTTTTGACAACATGTTTGAAAAATCACATTTTTTTTCGACATAGTATAGTAAGGCGTTTTTTTTGCGCCAAAATTCATGATGATTTTTTTTTCAAAGAAAACCTTTCTGGAGTGTTTTTCACGGCCTCCTTTACATTATTTCATCATATGGCACGTTTTTACAACATGTTTGAAAAATCACATTTTTTTTCGACATAGTATAGTAAGGCGTTTTTTTTGCGCCAAAATTCATGATGATTTTTTTTTCAAAGAAAACCTTTCTGGAGTGTTTTTCACGGCCTCCTTTACATTATTTCATCATATGGCACGTTTTTACAACATGTTTGAAAAATCGCATTTTTTTTCGACATAGTATAGTAAGGCGTTTTTTTTGCGCCAAAATTCATGATGATTTTTTTTTCAAAGAAAACCTTTCTGGAGTGTTTTTCACGGCCTCCTTTACATTATTTCATCATATGGCACGTTTTTACAACATGTTTGAAAAATCACATTTTTTTTCGACATAGTATAGTAAGGCGTTTTTTTTGCGCCAAAATTCATGATGATTTTTTTTTCAAAGAAAACCTTTCTGGAGTGTTTTTCACGGCCTCCTTTACATTATTTCATCATATGGCACGTTTTTACAACATGTTTGAAAAATCGCATTTTTTTTCGACATAGTATAGTAAGGCGTTTTTTTTGCGCCAAAATTCATGATGATTTTTTTTTCAAAGAAAACCTTTCTGGAGTGTTTTTCACGGCCTCCTTTACATTATTTCATCATATGGCACGTTTTTACAACATGTTTGAAAAATCACATTTTTTTTCGACATAGTATAGTAAGGCGTTTTTTTTGCGCCAAAATTCATGATGATTTTTTTTTCAAAGAAAACCTTTCTGGAGTGTTTTTCACGGCCTCCTTTACATTATTTCATCATATGGCACGTTTTTACAACATGTTTGAAAAATCGCATTTTTTTTCGACATAGTATAGTAAGGCGTTTTTTTTGCGCCAAAATTCATGATGATTTTTTTTTCAAAGAAAACCTTTCTGGAGTGTTTTTCACGCCCTCCTTTACATTATTTCATCATATGGCACGTTTTTACAACATGTTTGAAAAATCGCATTTTTTTTCGACATAGTATAGTAAGGCGTTTTTTTTGCGCCAAAATTCATGATGATTTTTTTTTCAAAGAAAACCTTTCTGGAGTGTTTTTCACGGCCTCCTTTACATTATTTCATCATATGGCACGTTTTTACAACATGTTTGAAAAATCGCATTTTTTTTCGACATAGTATAGTAAGGCGTTTTTTTTGCGCCAAAATTCATGATGATTTTTTTTTCAAAGAAAACCTTTCTGGAGTGTTTTTCACGCCTCCTTTACATTATTTCATCATATGGCACGTTTTTACAACATGTTTGAAAAATCACATTTTTTTTCGACATAGTATAGTAAGGCGTTTTTTTTGCGCCAAAATTCATGATGATTTTTTTTTCAAAGAAAACCTTTCTGGAGTGTTTTTCACGGCCTCCTTTACATTATTTCATCATATGGCACGTTTTTACAACATGTTTGAAAAATCGCATTTTTTTTCGACATAGTATAGTAAGGCGTTTTTTTTGCGCCAAAATTCATGATGATTTTTTTTTCAAAGAAAACCTTTCTGGAGTGTTTTTCACGGCCTCCTTTACATTATTTCATCATATGGCACGTTTTTACAACATGTTTGAAAAATCGCATTTTTTTTCGACATAGTATAGTAAGGCGTTTTTTTTGCGCCAAAATTCATGATGATTTTTTTTTCAAAGAAAACCTTTCTGGAGTGTTTTTCACGCCCTCCTTTACATTATTTCATCATATGGCACGTTTTTACAACATGTTTGAAAAATCGCATTTTTTTTCGACATAGTATAGTAAGGCGTTTTTTTTGCGCCAAAATTCATGATGATTTTTTTTTCAAAGAAAACCTTTCTGGAGTGTTTTTCACGGCCTCCTTTACATTATTTCATCATATGGCACGTTTTTACAACATGTTTGAAAAATCGCATTTTTTTTCGACATAGTATAGTAAGGCGTTTTTTTTGCGCCAAAATTCATGATGATTTTTTTTTCAAAGAAAACCTTTCTGGAGTGTTTTTCACGCCCTCCTTTACATTATTTCATCATATGGCACGTTTTTACAACATGTTTGAAAAATCGCATTTTTTTTCGACATAGTATAGTAAGGCGTTTTTTTTGCGCCAAAATTCATGATGATTTTTTTTTCAAAGAAAACCTTTCTGGAGTGTTTTTCACGGCCTCCTTTACATTATTTCATCATATGGCACGTTTTTACAACATGTTTGAAAAATCGCATTTTTTTTCGACATAGTATAGTAAGGCGTTTTTTTGCGCCAAAATTCATGATGATTTTTTTTTCAAAGAAAACCTTTCTGGAGTGTTTTTCACGGCCTCCTTTACATTATTTCATCATATGGCACGTTTTTACAACATGTTTGAAAAATCGCATTTTTTTTCGACATAGTATAGTAAGGCGTTTTTTTTGCGCCAAAATTCATGATGATTTTTTTTTCAAAGAAAACCTTTCTGGAGTGTTTTTCACGGCCTCCTTTACATTATTTCATCATATGGCACGTTTTTACAACATGTTTGAAAAATCGCATTTTTTTTCGACATAGTATAGTAAGGCGTTTTTTTTGCGCCAAAATTCATGATGATTTTTTTTTCAAAGAAAACCTTTCTGGAGTGTTTTTCACGGCCTCCTTTACATTATTTCATCATATGGCACGTTTTTACAACATGTTTGAAAAATCGCATTTTTTTTCGACATAGTATAGTAAGGCGTTTTTTTTGCGCCAAAATTCATGATGATTTTTTTTTCAAAGAAAACCTTTCTGGAGTGTTTTTCACGGCCTCCTTTACATTATTTCATCATATGGCACGTTTTTACAACATGTTTGAAAAATCGCATTTTTTTTCGACATAGTATAGTAAGGCGTTTTTTTTGCGCCAAAATTCATGATGATTTTTTTTTCAAAGAAAACCTTTCTGGAGTGTTTTTCACGCCTCCTTTACATTATTTCATCATATGGCACGTTTTTACAACATGTTTGAAAAATCGCATTTTTTTTCGACATAGTATAGTAAGGCGTTTTTTTTGCGCCAAAATTCATGATGATTTTTTTTTCAAAGAAAACCTTTCTGGAGTGTTTTTCACGCCCTCCTTTACATTATTTCATCATATGGCACGTTTTTACAACATGTTTGAAAAATCGCATTTTTTTTCGACATAGTATAGTAAGGCGTTTTTTTTGCGCCAAAATTCATGATGATTTTTTTTTCAAAGAAAACCTTTCTGGAGTGTTTTTCACGGCCTCCTTTACATTATTTCATCATATGGCACGTTTTTACAACATGTTTGAAAAATCGCATTTTTTTTCGACATAGTATAGTAAGGCGTTTTTTTTGCGCCAAAATTCATGATGATTTTTTTTTCAAAGAAAACCTTTCTGGAGTGTTTTTCACGCCCTCCTTTACATTATTTCATCATATGGCACGTTTTTACAACATGTTTGAAAAATCGCATTTTTTTTCGACATAGTATAGTAAGGCGTTTTTTTTGCGCCAAAATTCATGATGATTTTTTTTTCAAAGAAAACCTTTCTGGAGTGTTTTTCACGGCCTCCTTTACATTATTTCATCATATGGCACGTTTTTACAACATGTTTGAAAAATCGCATTTTTTTTCGACATAGTATAGTAAGGCGTTTTTTTTGCGCCAAAATTCATGATGATTTTTTTTTCAAAGAAAACCTTTCTGGAGTGTTTTTCACGCCCTCCTTTACATTATTTCATCATATGGCACGTTTTTACAACATGTTTGAAAAATCGCATTTTTTTTCGACATAGTATAGTAAGGCGTTTTTTTTGCGCCAAAATTCATGATGATTTTTTTTTCAAAGAAAACCTTTCTGGAGTGTTTTTCACGCCCTCCTTTACATTATTTCATCATATGGCACGTTTTTACAACATGTTTGAAAAATCGCATTTTTTTTCGACATAGTATAGTAAGGCGTTTTTTTTGCGCCAAAATTCATGATGATTTTTTTTTCAAAGAAAACCTTTCTGGAGTGTTTTTCACGGCCTCCTTTACATTATTTCATCATATGGCACGTTTTTACAACATGTTTGAAAAATCGCATTTTTTTTCGACATAGTATAGTAAGGCGTTTTTTTTGCGCCAAAATTCATGATGATTTTTTTTTCAAAGAAAACCTTTCTGGAGTGTTTTTCACGGCCTCCTTTACATTATTTCATCATATGGCACGTTTTTACAACATGTTTGAAAAATCGCATTTTTTTTCGACATAGTATAGTAAGGCGTTTTTTTTTGCGCCAAAATTCATGATGATTTTTTTTTCAAAGAAAACCTTTCTGGAGTGTTTTTCACGCCCTCCTTTACATTATTTCATCATATGGCACGTTTTTACAACATGTTTGAAAAATCGCATTTTTTTTCGACATAGTATAGTAAGGCGTTTTTTTTGCGCCAAAATTCATGATGATTTTTTTTTCAAAGAAAACCTTTCTGGAGTGTTTTTCACGGCCTCCTTTACATTATTTCATCATATGGCACGTTTTTACAACATGTTTGAAAAATCGCATTTTTTTTCGACATAGTATAGTAAGGCGTTTTTTTTGCGCCAAAATTCATGATGATTTTTTTTTCAAAGAAAACCTTTCTGGAGTGTTTTTCACGGCCTCCTTTACATTATTTCATCATATGGCACGTTTTTACAACATGTTTGAAAAATCGCATTTTTTTTCGACATAGTATAGTAAGGCGTTTTTTTTGCGCCAAAATTCATGATGATTTTTTTTTCAAAGAAAACCTTTCTGGAGTGTTTTTCACGGCCTCCTTTACATTATTTCATCATATGGCACGTTTTTACAACATGTTTGAAAAATCGCATTTTTTTTCGACATAGTATAGTAAGGCGTTTTTTTTGCGCCAAAATTCATGATGATTTTTTTTTCAAAGAAAACCTTTCTGGAGTGTTTTTCACGGCCTCCTTTACATTATTTCATCATATGGCACGTTTTTACAACATGTTTGAAAAATCGCATTTTTTTTCGACATAGTATAGTAAGGCGTTTTTTTTGCGCCAAAATTCATGATGATTTTTTTTTCAAAGAAAACCTTTCTGGAGTGTTTTTCACGCCCTCCTTTACATTATTTCATCATATGGCACGTTTTTACAACATGTTTGAAAAATCGCATTTTTTTTCGACATAGTATAGTAAGGCGTTTTTTTTGCGCCAAAATTCATGATGATTTTTTTTTCAAAGAAAACCTTTCTGGAGTGTTTTTCACGGCCTCCTTTACATTATTTCATCATATGGCACGTTTTTACAACATGTTTGAAAAATCGCATTTTTTTTCGACATAGTATAGTAAGGCGTTTTTTTTGCGCCAAAATTCATGATGATTTTTTTTTCAAAGAAAACCTTTCTGGAGTGTTTTTCACGGCCTCCTTTACATTATTTCATCATATGGCACGTTTTTACAACATGTTTGAAAAATCGCATTTTTTTTCGACATAGTATAGTAAGGCGTTTTTTTTGCGCCAAAATTCATGATGATTTTTTTTTCAAAGAAAACCTTTCTGGAGTGTTTTTCACGGCCTCCTTTACATTATTTCATCATATGGCACGTTTTTACAACATGTTTGAAAAATCGCATTTTTTTTCGACATAGTATAGTAAGGCGTTTTTTTTGCGCCAAAATTCATGATGATTTTTTTTTCAAAGAAAACCTTTCTGGAGTGTTTTTCACGGCCTCCTTTACATTATTTCATCATATGGCACGTTTTTACAACATGTTTGAAAAATCGCATTTTTTTTCGACATAGTATAGTAAGGCGTTTTTTTTGCGCCAAAATTCATGATGATTTTTTTTTCAAAGAAAACCTTTCTGGAGTGTTTTTCACGGCCTCCTTTACATTATTTCATCATATGGCACGTTTTTACAACATGTTTGAAAAATCGCATTTTTTTTCGACATAGTATAGTAAGGCGTTTTTTTTGCGCCAAAATTCATGATGATTTTTTTTTCAAAGAAAACCTTTCTGGAGTGTTTTTCACGGCCTCCTTTACATTATTTCATCATATGGCACGTTTTTACAACATGTTTGAAAAATCGCATTTTTTTTCGACATAGTATAGTAAGGCGTTTTTTTTGCGCCAAAATTCATGATGATTTTTTTTTCAAAGAAAACCTTTCTGGAGTGTTTTTCACGGCCTCCTTTACATTATTTCATCATATGGCACGTTTTTACAACATGTTTGAAAAATCGCATTTTTTTTCGACATAGTATAGTAAGGCGTTTTTTTTGCGCCAAAATTCATGATGATTTTTTTTTCAAAGAAAACCTTTCTGGAGTGTTTTTCACGGCCTCCTTTACATTATTTCATCATATGGCACGTTTTTACAACATGTTTGAAAAATCGCATTTTTTTTCGACATAGTATAGTAAGGCGTTTTTTTTGCGCCAAAATTCATGATGATTTTTTTTTCAAAGAAAACCTTTCTGGAGTGTTTTTCACGGCCTCCTTTACATTATTTCATCATATGGCACGTTTTTACAACATGTTTGAAAAATCGCATTTTTTTTCGACATAGTATAGTAAGGCGTTTTTTTTGCGCCAAAATTCATGATGATTTTTTTTTCAAAGAAAACCTTTCTGGAGTGTTTTTCACGGCCTCCTTTACATTATTTCATCATATGGCACGTTTTTACAACATGTTTGAAAAATCGCATTTTTTTTCGACATAGTATAGTAAGGCGTTTTTTTTGCGCCAAAATTCATGATGATTTTTTTTTCAAAGAAAACCTTTCTGGAGTGTTTTTCACGGCCTCCTTTACATTATTTCATCATATGGCACGTTTTTACAACATGTTTGAAAAATCGCATTTTTTTTCGACATAGTATAGTAAGGCGTTTTTTTTGCGCCAAAATTCATGATGATTTTTTTTTCAAAGAAAACCTTTCTGGAGTGTTTTTCACGGCCTCCTTTACATTATTTCATCATATGGCACGTTTTTACAACATGTTTGAAAAATCGCATTTTTTTTCGACATAGTATAGTAAGGCGTTTTTTTTGCGCCAAAATTCATGATGATTTTTTTTTCAAAGAAAACCTTTCTGGAGTGTTTTTCACGGCCTCCTTTACATTATTTCATCATATGGCACGTTTTTACAACATGTTTGAAAAATCGCATTTTTTTTCGACATAGTATAGTAAGGCGTTTTTTTTGCGCCAAAATTCATGATGATTTTTTTTTCAAAGAAAACCTTTCTGGAGTGTTTTTCACGGCCTCCTTTACATTATTTCATCATATGGCACGTTTTTACAACATGTTTGAAAAATCGCATTTTTTTTCGACATAGTATAGTAAGGCGTTTTTTTTGCGCCAAAATTCATGATGATTTTTTTTTCAAAGAAAACCTTTCTGGAGTGTTTTTCACGGCCTCCTTTACATTATTTCATCATATGGCACGTTTTTACAACATGTTTGAAAAATCGCATTTTTTTTCGACATAGTATAGTAAGGCGTTTTTTTTGCGCCAAAATTCATGATGATTTTTTTTCAAAGAAAACCTTTCTGGAGTGTTTTTCACGGCCTCCTTTACATTATTTCATCATATGGCACGTTTTTACAACATGTTTGAAAAATCGCATTTTTTTTCGACATAGTATAGTAAGGCGTTTTTTTTGCGCCAAAATTCATGATGATTTTTTTTTCAAAGAAAACCTTTCTGGAGTGTTTTTCACGGCCTCCTTTACATTATTTCATCATATGGCACGTTTTTACAACATGTTTGAAAAATCGCATTTTTTTTCGACATAGTATAGTAAGGCGTTTTTTTTGCGCCAAAATTCATGATGATTTTTTTTTCAAAGAAAACCTTTCTGGAGTGTTTTTCACGGCCTCCTTTACATTATTTCATCATATGGCACGTTTTTACAACATGTTTGAAAAATCGCATTTTTTTTCGACATAGTATAGTAAGGCGTTTTTTTTGCGCCAAAATTCATGATGATTTTTTTTTCAAAGAAAACCTTTCTGGAGTGTTTTTCACGGCCTCCTTTACATTATTTCATCATATGGCACGTTTTTACAACATGTTTGAAAAATCGCATTTTTTTTCGACATAGTATAGTAAGGCGTTTTTTTTGCGCCAAAATTCATGATGATTTTTTTTTCAAAGAAAACCTTTCTGGAGTGTTTTTCACGCCCTCCTTTACATTATTTCATCATATGGCACGTTTTTACAACATGTTTGAAAAATCGCATTTTTTTTCGACATAGTATAGTAAGGCGTTTTTTTTGCGCCAAAATTCATGATGATTTTTTTTTCAAAGAAAACCTTTCTGGAGTGTTTTTCACGCCTCCTTTACATTATTTCATCATATGGCACGTTTTTACAACATGTTTGAAAAATCGCATTTTTTTTCGACATAGTATAGTAAGGCGTTTTTTTTGCGCCAAAATTCATGATGATTTTTTTTCAAAGAAAACCTTTCTGGAGTGTTTTTCACGGCCTCCTTTACATTATTTCATCATATGGCACGTTTTTACAACATGTTTGAAAAATCGCATTTTTTTTCGACATAGTATAGTAAGGCGTTTTTTTTGCGCCAAAATTCATGATGATTTTTTTTTCAAAGAAAACCTTTCTGGAGTGTTTTTCACGGCCTCCTTTACATTATTTCATCATATGGCACGTTTTTACAACATGTTTGAAAAATCGCATTTTTTTTCGACATAGTATAGTAAGGCGTTTTTTTTGCGCCAAAATTCATGATGATTTTTTTTTCAAAGAAAACCTTTCTGGAGTGTTTTTCACGGCCTCCTTTACATTATTTCATCATATGGCACGTTTTTACAACATGTTTGAAAAATCGCATTTTTTTTCGACATAGTATAGTAAGGCGTTTTTTTTGCGCCAAAATTCATGATGATTTTTTTTTCAAAGAAAACCTTTCTGGAGTGTTTTTCACGCCTCCTTTACATTATTTCATCATATGGCACGTTTTTACAACATGTTTGAAAAATCGCATTTTTTTTCGACATAGTATAGTAAGGCGTTTTTTTGCGCCAAAATTCATGATGATTTTTTTTTCAAAGAAAACCTTTCTGGAGTGTTTTTCACGGCCTCCTTTACATTATTTCATCATATGGCACGTTTTTACAACATGTTTGAAAAATCGCATTTTTTTTTCGACATAGTATAGTAAGGCGTTTTTTTTGCGCCAAAATTCATGATGATTTTTTTTTCAAAGAAAACCTTTCTGGAGTGTTTTTCACGGCCTCCTTTACATTATTTCATCATATGGCACGTTTTTACAACATGTTTGAAAAATCGCATTTTTTTTCGACATAGTATAGTAAGGCGTTTTTTTTGCGCCAAAATTCATGATGATTTTTTTTTCAAAGAAAACCTTTCTGGAGTGTTTTTCACGGCCTCCTTTACATTATTTCATCATATGGCACGTTTTTACAACATGTTTGAAAAATCGCATTTTTTTTCGACATAGTATAGTAAGGCGTTTTTTTTGCGCCAAAATTCATGATGATTTTTTTTTCAAAGAAAACCTTTCTGGAGTGTTTTTCACGGCCTCCTTTACATTATTTCATCATATGGCACGTTTTTACAACATGTTTGAAAAATCGCATTTTTTTTCGACATAGTATAGTAAGGCGTTTTTTTTGCGCCAAAATTCATGATGATTTTTTTTTCAAAGAAAACCTTTCTGGAGTGTTTTTCACGGCCTCCTTTACATTATTTCATCATATGGCACGTTTTTACAACATGTTTGAAAAATGGCATTTTTTTTCGACATAGTATAGTAAGGCGTTTTTTTTGCGCCAAAATTCATGATGATTTTTTTTTCAAAGAAAACCTTTCTGGAGTGTTTTTCACGGCCTCCTTTACATTATTTCATCATATGGCACGTTTTTACAACATGTTTGAAAAATCGCATTTTTTTTCGACATAGTATAGTAAGGCGTTTTTTTTGCGCCAAAATTCATGATGATTTTTTTTTCAAAGAAAACCTTTCTGGAGTGTTTTTCACGGCCTCCTTTACATTATTTCATCATATGGCACGTTTTTACAACATGTTTGAAAAATCGCATTTTTTTTCGACATAGTATAGTAAGGCGTTTTTTTGCGCCAAAATTCATGATGATTTTTTTTTCAAAGAAAACCTTTCTGGAGTGTTTTTCACGCCTCCTTTACATTATTTCATCATATGGCACGTTTTTACAACATGTTTGAAAAATGGCATTTTTTTTCGACATAGTATAGTAAGGCGTTTTTTTTGCGCCAAAATTCATGATGATTTTTTTTCAAAGAAAACCTTTCTGGAGTGTTTTTCACGGCCTCCTTTACATTATTTCATCATATGGCACGTTTTTACAACATGTTTGAAAAATGGCATTTTTTTTCGACATAGTATAGTAAGGCGTTTTTTTTGCGCCAAAATTCATGATGATTTTTTTTTCAAAGAAAACCTTTCTGGAGTGTTTTTCACGGCCTCCTTTACATTATTTCATCATATGGCACGTTTTTACAACATGTTTGAAAAATCGCATTTTTTTTCGACATAGTATAGTAAGGCGTTTTTTTTGCGCCAAAATTCATGATGATTTTTTTTTCAAAGAAAACCTTTCTGGAGTGTTTTTCACGGCCTCCTTTACATTATTTCATCATATGGCACGTTTTTACAACATGTTTGAAAAATCGCATTTTTTTTCGACATAGTATAGTAAGGCGTTTTTTTTGCGCCAAAATTCATGATGATTTTTTTTTCAAAGAAAACCTTTCTGGAGTGTTTTTCACGGCCTCCTTTACATTATTTCATCATATGGCACGTTTTTACAACATGTTTGAAAAATGGCATTTTTTTTCGACATAGTATAGTAAGGCGTTTTTTTTGCGCCAAAATTCATGATGATTTTTTTTTCAAAGAAAACCTTTCTGGAGTGTTTTTCACGGCCTCCTTTACATTATTTCATCATATGGCACGTTTTTACAACATGTTTGAAAAATCGCATTTTTTTTCGACATAGTATAGTAAGGCGTTTTTTTTGCGCCAAAATTCATGATGATTTTTTTTTCAAAGAAAACCTTTCTGGAGTGTTTTTCACGCCCTCCTTTACATTATTTCATCATATGGCACGTTTTTACAACATGTTTGAAAAATCGCATTTTTTTTCGACATAGTATAGTAAGGCGTTTTTTTTGCGCCAAAATTCATGATGATTTTTTTTTCAAAGAAAACCTTTCTGGAGTGTTTTTCACGGCCTCCTTTACATTATTTCATCATATGGCACGTTTTTACAACATGTTTGAAAAATCGCATTTTTTTTCGACATAGTATAGTAAGGCGTTTTTTTTGCGCCAAAATTCATGATGATTTTTTTTTCAAAGAAAACCTTTCTGGAGTGTTTTTCACGCCCTCCTTTACATTATTTCATCATATGGCACGTTTTTACAACATGTTTGAAAAATCGCATTTTTTTTCGACATAGTATAGTAAGGCGTTTTTTTTGCGCCAAAATTCATGATGATTTTTTTTTCAAAGAAAACCTTTCTGGAGTGTTTTTCACGCCCTCCTTTACATTATTTCATCATATGGCACGTTTTTACAACATGTTTGAAAAATCGCATTTTTTTTCGACATAGTATAGTAAGGCGTTTTTTTTGCGCCAAAATTCATGATGATTTTTTTTTCAAAGAAAACCTTTCTGGAGTGTTTTTCACGCCCTCCTTTACATTATTTCATCATATGGCACGTTTTTACAACATGTTTGAAAAATCGCATTTTTTTTCGACATAGTATAGTAAGGCGTTTTTTTTGCGCCAAAATTCATGATGATTTTTTTTTCAAAGAAAACCTTTCTGGAGTGTTTTTCACGCCTCCTTTACATTATTTCATCATATGGCACGTTTTTACAACATGTTTGAAAAATGGCATTTTTTTTCGACATAGTATAGTAAGGCGTTTTTTTTGCGCCAAAATTCATGATGATTTTTTTTTCAAAGAAAACCTTTCTGGAGTGTTTTTCACGGCCTCCTTTACATTATTTCATCATATGGCACGTTTTTACAACATGTTTGAAAAATGGCATTTTTTTTCGACATAGTATAGTAAGGCGTTTTTTTTGCGCCAAAATTCATGATGATTTTTTTTCAAAGAAAACCTTTCTGGAGTGTTTTTCACGGCCTCCTTTACATTATTTCATCATATGGCACGTTTTTACAACATGTTTGAAAAATCGCATTTTTTTTCGACATAGTATAGTAAGGCGTTTTTTTTGCGCCAAAATTCATGATGATTTTTTTTTCAAAGAAAACCTTTCTGGAGTGTTTTTCACGCCTCCTTTACATTATTTCATCATATGGCACGTTTTTACAACATGTTTGAAAAATCGCATTTTTTTTCGACATAGTATAGTAAGGCGTTTTTTTTGCGCCAAAATTCATGATGATTTTTTTTCAAAGAAAACCTTTCTGGAGTGTTTTTCACGCCTCCTTTACATTATTTCATCATATGGCACGTTTTTACAACATGTTTGAAAAATCGCATTTTTTTTCGACATAGTATAGTAAGGCGTTTTTTTTGCGCCAAAATTCATGATGATTTTTTTTTCAAAGAAAACCTTTCTGGAGTGTTTTTCACGGCCTCCTTTACATTATTTCATCATATGGCACGTTTTTACAACATGTTTGAAAAATCGCATTTTTTTTCGACATAGTATAGTAAGGCGTTTTTTTTGCGCCAAAATTCATGATGATTTTTTTTTCAAAGAAAACCTTTCTGGAGTGTTTTTCACGGCCTCCTTTACATTATTTCATCATATGGCACGTTTTTACAACATGTTTGAAAAATCGCATTTTTTTTCGACATAGTATAGTAAGGCGTTTTTTTTGCGCCAAAATTCATGATGATTTTTTTTTCAAAGAAAACCTTTCTGGAGTGTTTTTCACGCCTCCTTTACATTATTTCATCATATGGCACGTTTTTACAACATGTTTGAAAAATCGCATTTTTTTTCGACATAGTATAGTAAGGCGTTTTTTTTGCGCCAAAATTCATGATGATTTTTTTTTCAAAGAAAACCTTTCTGGAGTGTTTTTCACGGCCTCCTTTACATTATTTCATCATATGGCACGTTTTTACAACATGTTTGAAAAATGGCATTTTTTTTCGACATAGTATAGTAAGGCGTTTTTTTTGCGCCAAAATTCATGATGATTTTTTTTTCAAAGAAAACCTTTCTGGAGTGTTTTTCACGGCCTCCTTTACATTATTTCATCATATGGCACGTTTTTACAACATGTTTGAAAAATCGCATTTTTTTTCGACATAGTATAGTAAGGCGTTTTTTTTGCGCCAAAATTCATGATGATTTTTTTTTCAAAGAAAACCTTTCTGGAGTGTTTTTCACGGCCTCCTTTACATTATTTCATCATATGGCACGTTTTTACAACATGTTTGAAAAATCGCATTTTTTTTCGACATAGTATAGTAAGGCGTTTTTTTTGCGCCAAAATTCATGATGATTTTTTTTTCAAAGAAAACCTTTCTGGAGTGTTTTTCACGGCCTCCTTTACATTATTTCATCATATGGCACGTTTTTACAACATGTTAGAAAAATCGCATTTTTTTTCGACACAGTATAGTATGGCGTTTTTTTGCGCCAAACTTCATGATGATTTTTTTTTCAAAGAAAACCTTACCATAGTGTTTTTCACGGTCTCCTTTACATTATTTCATCATATGGCACGTTTTTACAGCACGTTTAAAAATCGCATTTTTTATTCGACATGGATGGGACTGTCCGCCGCACGCGCGGTAACTGTCGGTTCCGAAGTCAGCGGTAAGGCGGCCGGGCCGCCCCGAGGACCCCCAGCGCCCCGAGTTTCCTACCGGAGCCAAAACAACCGGCGGGTCGGGAGCTCCGGTTACCTCCTGCGCTCCCGTCCCCCGCCCGTCGCAGCCGGGCTGCTTTCCTGCGTCCGCAGGCGAGGGGAAGGCGGCGGGCCGCGGCGGGTGGGGAATGGGAGCGCAGAAGGGAACCGGAGCTCCCGACCCGCCGGTTGTTTTGGCTCCGGAAGCCCGTGCCCTCCTCCGAAGATGCTGTCGGCCCGGTCCCCTGGTCCGGGAAGCCCCGCTGTCCGCTGACAGTGGTAGTGGAGGAGACAGTAACCTCCAGGACAGGGAGGCTGTCTGTCTGCCTGGACCTCCTGTCAGACTCTAGAGTTTTCCCTGGGAAATGATCCGGGTGTTTTGATTAATTGTTGTAAAATTAGTGGTGAATTGTTTATATAAACGTTTTAGTAAAAATAAATAAGACTCCCATTTATCCTTTTTTCTGTAGTTATATTGTCTAAAATTGTGGAGGATATTTAAAGCTTAAAATGAAGTGTTTTTAGAATCTTTAAATGTATTCTTTTTATGTCTTTTTGTTTTGTTGGATTTACAAAGTAAACACTACGTTATCAACCATACATTAAATTGCAACATTCCATAATACATAAAAGTCTCAAAGAGGCACTTCACTAGAACCAATAAATACATATTGAACATAAATAAGTAGTAATTATACATCATTTACAAGATTCCCAGACTGAATAGTTGCTGTAATGTGCCTGCCAGTTTTTGTAAGCATATTTTTGTCTAAATTAAGGCAGTATTTGCTCATTTTTTTCCTACATCATGTAAGCAGCAGCACTCATATATAAATAGAGCAATTAAATCCAATCCATGTGATCAGTATCGGTAATCGGCATTCAAGGATGATCGGTATCGGTGATCAGCAGCAAAAAACCTGATCGGCACATCCCTAATTATTATTAATATTATAGAGAAAACAGCACAGTTTTTAATGCCAATCTTATAATTTTATTTTGTTTTAATGATGGCAGCTAAAGAAGCTTTCAAGTTCCGCAAGTTAATGACTGTTTTGTAATGCAATTTGCACTTTTATTTACTACAAAGACGTGTTGGAACAATTTATTTTATTTTATAAGAACAGTAAATGTTTAAAAGTTTAAGTATTATTAAAGAGTTTATTTAAATACAAACACTGGGTTTTTTTCTTTCATAATGTCGATAATCGTGAATAATCGTAAAATTGCAATATTTCCTTCCACAATAATCGTGGCTCAAAAAATTGAAATTGTGACAACCCTAGTCGGGAGCATGTGCAACAAACATTTGAAAAACTGCACTTTAACATCAGTGAATGACACTGAAGTTTAATCTCTACATAAATGAGACTGAGTCTGGATGTGCTGCTCTGTCATTAACTCCTAAGTTTAGGGAAAGTTCAAACAAAAGAGGACAATTCAGATCAGACTTGAGAATGAGCTGATTTTGAACAAACATCTCAGACTTTCTGAGCTTCAGCACCTCTAGCAAGATATTTTAACAACAAGCAACTCAAGAGATCCAGAAATTGGAGAGAGTTAGCTTTAGCTGAGCCAAAGAACATGTGGGACGCTAACCTAGCAAACATTTCAGACTTTTCTCTGTGAATTCTGAGAAATAATTTCCTATTTAATGACAGAGCTACACATCTTAACTCAGTCTCATTAAAACAGACTCTAATTCAGTGTCATCCATCCATATTAAAGTGCAGTTACCCAAAATGTTTGTTGCATGAGCTCCAACAAAACCTGTCCAGGTAGAAGGCCACTTTGACAAACAGGAAGTGGAAGATTCCAAGCAGATTTATAGAAGGGGGAACAGGACTGTACTAAGTGTGGTGGAGTATAAAGGGGTGTTTTGTGGGTTTTTAAGGCTGATAATGATTATTAGTGAGATATTTGTAGTCGATATTCATTTGCAGTTCATGAAAGTATTTAAAATCTTGGAGTTAAACTTAGAAGAACACAAACTCTAACAGAAAACTTTGTTGATACGCTTTTGTTTACAGATGTTAAGTTAAAGGAGTTTTATTCGTGATGCATAACCAATCAAATCACTCCAGAAGACAGAGGGACCACAGGTAGATAAAGGTTCAGAGCCAAAGTAGAGCTATTTTTAAATGTATTTATTACCGTAAATCAGTAACAAATAAAATACTGATGATCAGTAAATCAGTCAGCCCACAATTACTACAATTCTACAATGTATGTCTCTTTCCTTTGACTTGTTATTTGTACAATATACGATGTATATGATGGCGTTTTCATACGAAAGGCTGTACTATGATGTTTTCTAAGAGACATACGATGCTACTCTGTACTGTTTTTGTGTTGCTCCTCACCTACTTCAGACAGCCGGGACATAACGTTTTGTGGACTAAAGGCTTTTCTATGACGTTTTCTGAATGACAATGCTATACTATGACGTTTGTTGGACCAAAGACTATACTCTGACGTTTTTGGAGCGACAGGCGATACTAAGACGTTTGTTGGACGACATGCTATACTATGACGTTTTAAGAGCAACATGCTAAACTATGACAATTTTAGAGCGACATGCTATACTATGATGTTTGTTGGGAACATGCTATACTATAAGCTTTTTTAATTGACATATTACTATGATGTTTTTTGTTTTGTTTTTTAGCAACATATAATAATTTGAACAGTTTTAAAAATTACTATACTTTTATTTGTGCAATGAAATATTATTCTTTTTAGGCAAAGGCCATGTTTGATTACATATAGGCTATTAAATAAATGTATATTAAAAACTAAAAAGCATTAAAAAAATAATAACCAACTTAGGCATTTACTGAGTCACTAAAATAGTGTAGAGTGTACGGCCACATCAGCATTATTATAAGCATCCTCTGGTAAATTCACAGCCATATACTGTAGGAAATCTAGCTGATCTCATCATGATGTCCCTTACTATATCGACTTCAGGAGATGATTAGATGATGATAAACTGTGACCTGCTGGTTGGGTTCTCTCTGTTCTCATATTTCCTCCATGTTTGTCTCCTGATGCTGCCTTACTTCAGCCAGTCCATGAGCAACAGAAAACACAGTTTGCCTTGTACCCATTGCCAGGGGTTCCACTCTTCCCACTCCAGTCTGTACATTTGCAAACGTTTTTGCTTCTTTAGACGTGGTGGAGTTTCAGGTGTAGACATTTTTAAACGTGCGGGTGCAGCAGCGTCTGTAACCTGGCAACCAGAGACAGGACCGGACAGGACCGGACACACAGAGACGTCTGAAGTCTGTCCACTGGACCTGGCATCGGGTCCTCGCTACATAGGTCCTACGAAGATGAAATTGGCTGCCCTTAATATTTCCTGTGTTTTATTTTATTCATTATGCAATTTTGATGAGTGTGTGACAGACGTGTACGGGGCATTTATGAAAATACGGAACAACTTGCGTCCCGTATTGATTCAATACGGGACGCAACAATTAATTGTCAAATAAAGGACGTTTCCGTATTTTAAGGGACGGGTGGCAACCCTACAGAGCAGTGTAAAGAAACTGGTCACCTAGCAAACTGAATTAGTCTAGGTAACACTTTGTTTATTATGTGTGTTTTCTGCTCAAGTTAATGTCCTGGTTTGATTCATTTTAAATTACTCCTGATCTTGAAAGGTTTTAAACTGTGCAGTCAAAGTAGTTACAACTGTGAGCGAATAGCTTGAAATGAACTGCCCTAGACTGCTCTGTTCATAACCGACCATTCTTTCACAGCATGCTATATCAAGAGTTATTGTGCAATGATAGATAAATGCAGCCCATTTTTCCACTGTTTCCTGTTTAGTATGTGTACCCTCCTCTTAATTTGTTCTAAAAGAAATGTCTAATGAGGCAATCTAGTCTTTCAGTATTTCTTTGGTATTTTGCATTATATAACTTTGTTTTTCTCTGTTCTAGAAACAATTGTTAAATCATCTTTGTGTGAGACTTTGTTCTCGTTTGGAGCATATTCTCGGACGCATGCCTCTGGATCTGGACTTCTTAGAGTTCACTTGCACACAAGAACTTGTGTTTTTAAATGATTTATCTAACCAAGTAGAAGTTTGCCCAGCTATTTTAAATGCACTGACACAGCTACACCATCTTATCAGCTCAGAAAAAGAAAACAGGAATCAGTACATTGCAACTGTGCACTCTGAGAGAGGAGCAGCTGGGCGACAAAGAATGGTCACATCTCCAGAGCACCTGTACAACTTACTGGAACTTAATATGTCTGTCCCATGTATAGATAATGGTATCTGTGAAATATTAGCTGAGTATGTCAAATACTTTTAGATTTTTTTAAGTGGACCGTAGACCTAGTTTCAGTATTTTTTTTTCTCACATTGAAATTTGAGGCTATATATAATATATATATAATATCTCAAGAATAATTCAAGATAAAAGCCTGAAATTTTCATTTATTTGTGTTGCTAACATAAGCATATCAGATTGCTATTAAATACAGCGGTGGAAAGAAGTTTTTGGACACCTCATACATTTGTGAAATATTGCATTAAGAATCCCTCTGAGGTCTTCAAATGCAATTTCTATTAGTTCAGTCACAGCCATAATACAAAACAAATCCTAAAAAAGTCAATAAAAACTTGAAATTGATTGGTTCCTTAAAAATAAGAAATTTTGAGTCTTGGGTCATTTTGGTAGAATTTAGTTTTGTTATTCATGTAAACAATTAACAAAAAAAGCATCATTCGTTTCTGTCTAATGCAGTCACACCTTTTGAAACACAAAAGACTTTCCAACAAATATTTCACGATAATATTTGAGATTGTGGAAAATTTTAAAGGTGCCTGAAAGCTTTTTTCCACCACTGTATCTGTCAAAGCATGAAAATTTGCCATTGGAAAAATGCCACTATCTCCAGAACGATATATGTGGTCATGGTTCCATTATGCCAATGTCATGGTAATGACTGGATGCAGGGCTAATTTACAAAGAAATTACACAAAACAACATGTCAGGTTTCAAAGATTGGACTTTTCATAGACCACTTCATTTTTTTCATATTTCAACTCACCCGTAATCTGAGATTATTGATCTACTTGTTCAGTATTATAGATTTTTCATCATTGTTCTGACATAGTGTAATTCAAACAACCTCAAATTTCAATGTGCAAAAAAATGCCTGTTGAAGTAGGTTGACAGTGACAGGCAATTTAAAAATATTTTTTGCTCTGACAGTATTTGGAATACTATATATATATATATATATATATATATATATATATATATATATATATATATATATATATGTATATATATGTATATATGTGTGTATATATATATATATATATATATATATATATATATATAAAAATAAAAACATTTCATTCATTTATTTATTTATTTATTTATTTATTTATAGGCTGCTGTTTTGTAATATTGCAACGGATTTTCATCCCATTCACCAGTGAGAAAATAAAATCAGTATAGTCCAGTTCATTTTTAACTCCTGCTTCAATGCCGTGATTGCATGTATTGTTCACCAAAAATATTCTTAACTTCAGATACTTTAAATGAATGGCAGAAACACGCATACTTGAGCCAGATAACCTGTCAGGTGAGTTGGGAGAACAGGTAGGGGAGGGAATCCAAAAGTGCACTTAGTTTTGTCAGTCAAGTAAAACTAACTAGAGAACAACACCTAACATATCTTGACTGGCAAGTGCAAATACAGGCCAGGATGTCAGTCTTAAATGATGTGTGGTCCTTGTAATGTCCTGGGATGTGTAAGGTCTCATAGCAGGTGGAGGCTGTCAGGTATCTGCCATTCACTACTTCTATGGAGAGACTTCTTGGTAGAGTCTCTCATCCAGTCCAGAATTTCACCAGACTGGTCAGTTCAGACGGTGTTGCTATTGAGTGGATTAAAATTGATTAAATAAATGGCTACAACAAATTATAAAAAACAATCTAGAGTACGCATACTAAACAGGAAACAGTTGAAAAAAATGGGCCGCATTTATCACCATCATTGCACAATAACTCTTGATATAGCTGTGAAAGAATGGTCGGCTATGAACAGAGCAGTCTAGGGCAGTTCATTTCAAGCTATTCGCTCACAGTTGTAACTACTTTGACTGCACAGTTTAAAACCTTTCAAGATCAGGAGTAATTTAAAATGAATCAAACCAGGACATTAACTTGAGCAGAAAACACACATAATAAACAAAGTGTTACCTAGACTAATTCAGTTTGCTAGGTGACCAGTTTCTTTACACTGCTCTGTGACTTAACTGCATTTTCGGGCACATAAATCACACTTCCACCCATTTGTGCGTTTATAAAATTGTTACTCAACTACCCAGCTGCAGAACGTTCTGTCTGTATAACCTTATGACTGTGCTAGCGCGGCTAGCGCGGCTAGCGCGGCTAGCGCGGCTAACGCTGTATTAGCGTGGCTAGCGCTGTATTAGCGCGGCTAACGCTGTGCTAGCGCAGCTAACGGCATGCATTACAGCTTACTGACTCTGACAAAAACAAACCACATACAGGACAAAAAGGATTAATACACTCACTGAAGCGCCGTCGTTCATGCTGGTAGCGTGGTTGACCCCTGTCTTGTGAGGTGAACCGTCTGCGTCACATGACTGAAGGAGCGCCACGTGATTGGCTGGGCGTTGGTTCGATTTTGGCCAGGATCGGTTGTTTACGCCTCAGTCCCCCGGATGTGAACAGCGAATTTTTTGACAGCGAATTTTTTAACATTGAATTTTTTGATGGCGAATTTTGAACATTGAATTTTTTGATGGTGAATTTTGAACACATCGAATTTTTTGATGGCGATTTTTTTAGACATTGAATTTTTTTGATGGCGAATTTTGAAGACATTGAATTTTTAACTGGTTTTTAGAATGTTGATGAGCTAAATTCAGGCATAAAAAATTCACATATGTAATTTTGATGCAAAAAAATTCTAAGTAAGAAATTCAGCAGCTTTTAAAATTTAGAATCTGATGAGTCTGATTTGCTTCCAGAGACTCAACGGTTCTGATTTTAGAGCTCAGACATAATGGAGTCAATGAGAGTTTTGTTCGACACACTCTGAGCTCTGAGGTGATTTATGAAAAAACTATAAATCCTACAGCAATAAGACTCACATTGGCTGAAAGAGCACAGAAAAACCTACATTTTTATGTATAAATTGTTCATATAGAGGAGAAATTGTGAGAAGAACATGACATTAATTGCACTTAAAAAAAATAGAATTTAAAGTGGGCGACATCACACTCTAGTCAAAGAAAAACTCATGATTTTCAAAAAATTCACAAAACTTAAACTGCAACTGCACTCCATTAAAGTACAGATGTACATATCAATGAACCTGCAAAATTCCAGGACTCTAGTTACATTATTTCTCAAGTTATGGCACTTTAAACATTGATCCACAGCATGATACTGCCACCACCATGCTCCAGAAAAGTCAGCATGATTTTTCTTTAAGAATTTTTAACTCAAAAACTAATGTCACCTATGCGCCCAGATTTGATCAGCTCAATCAATATTGATTTTTTTTTTTTTTTTTTGAATTGTCAGATTGAAGATGGCCAGGCGTGGGGCATTTGTTGAATTAAGGCAGAACGACCCAACAACTTTTAAATCTATATGTTACTGTTTACTGTTATGCACTAAAATACCAACTTAGATTCCTTGTATGTGAAACCTACTTGGCTATTGAAGACCAGATGTACATATCAATGATCCAACAAAATTTCAGGATTCTAGCTGCATTATTTCTCAAGTTATGGCACTTCTTTAAGATATTTAACTCAAAAAATAATGTTACCTATGAGCCCAGATTTTACACATAGTCAACTCAATCAATATTCACCACTTTAGATAAAAATCTGTTAAATTAAAGATATTGAGGCGTGAACTTTTTAGTGAATTGAGCTGGTTACTTTTCTCCATTTAATACTGCGCTGGATTTGAAATGTTGATTCCTTTCACCCACTAACATTTCTGACAAAAACAACCGACCAGTTTCCTTCTGTGAGTTTATTCTGAGATAACAAACATCGTCGTGACCTGAAATCCTCAACCTTGGACCAGAAATTCTACAAGTTTATCTTCATTAACACCACACAGCCTCTTTCACACTCTCAGCTCTATGATTAGCTGAGGAAGTCTCACCATCCACCTGCACATTTGCTGAATCAGTGCTTCTGCAGCTGCATGAGGAATAAAATATAACCGTGTCTGGTGCCTCCTGGTGGCCGGAAAGACGACTAACTCCATAAAAAAACAATAACTTACATAAGAAACAATAAAACGCTGTTCAACAAATGTGGAAGAAATGGTGGGGTTCCTCATTTGCGTCAATAATTCTATTAAATCAGGCAGCAGTGGAGAGCAAACAGTGCAATAAACACTCATGTTACAATTACATTTTGCAAATAAAACCCACACAATACAAAAATAGCATATTTATAGTAACAAAGCACATCGGTTCTTTGGTTGCTCCTCATTGCAAATCAAAACTTGGCACACTGTGTTTATCTCATGCTACAAATGTCTTAAGTTCCTTAAAAAGCATATTTTAGAAGAAGACAGCATCATCAGGAGATGAAATAAAGCACTTAAGTTCTTCCTATAATTTCTTTTTTGCAAGAAATTGAATTAGGCACCATAAATTTAACGCTGTGTAGATAATTTATACATAAATGTGTAAAATACTCTGAGCTCTAAACTCACCTGGCACCACATTTCAAAATACAAACAGCAGGTTCAAGTGTTAGGATTCTAATACAAGCGGTTTTTCGCCATCAGGTGAAGAAAATTCATGACTTTTATGATATTAAAGCTGCAATAATCTCATTTTTATCCACTTGGGGGCAGCACAACAAGCTGAAACGCAACATTAAGACTCTGATTTACAAGCATGTAGCTAAAATAGCGTTGATTTTGCGTTGTATTTCTGGCAGCTCCATTTCAATTTCAACCTCCTTTTGTGTCTGTTTTAGCCTCCAAAGGAAATATTAGCTTCATGAGATTGGTAAAAGTGAACCAAACAGTAAAGTTAGACACTGTAAAACCAAAACAATGACATAAAAGACACCAAAACAAGCCAAAAACACCAAAAACCATCACTTTTCCAACATATGTCTAAAAAAATATGTATTGTGTACCGTTTTTTCTGCTCTTTCACAAAAAAATGGATTAACAGGCTTTTCTCAGGTGAATCAACATCTGACCCTCTGTAAACTGTACAATTAACCATCAAATTACAACAAACAAAGACAGACAATTAGCCAAAACACAATCCAATATACTCAACAAACACTTAAGGCAGGCACTTTTCATCGATTGATTGCTTTGGTCTGGCTTTGCTCTTCACTAACTGGTGCAGCATAAACGAGGCATTTTTGATTATGTGAAAAGGAGCATCTTAGTGAAAATCAGCTTTAATGAGTTAATTAGTCTTAAAATAATTTAATAAAATGAGTTTTAATCTGATAACTCCCCAAAAAGAGTGTATTTCTGGCATTTGTTGGCATAAAAGCAGCATTTTACCACATCTCATTAAAGTATTATAAAGAAAAGCAACATTTCCAACAGCCTAAAAAGCACCGTTTTACTCTGTCAGTGTCTTGAAAGTTTTAGATTTTAATTAGAGAAAACAGAAAATTTCCAGAAAACACCACTTTTATGGTGTTGTCTGGCTTGCTGTGGCATTAAAGGCCTGAAAATATCACTTTTTATGATGCTTTCATTGAAACATCGCTCTAAAATTTCCAAAACACCAGTACTCTGGTGACTTACAGCAATATTTGATGCATGTCACTGGATTGTCACCAGAAAGTGTAATTTTTGGCAACATAAATAGTGTCATATTACTGCAGGTGTCATGTTTTGGTGGGTTTGATGACATAAAAAGTGCTGATTTTAATTAGATCACAATAAAAAGCAGTGTTTTACTGTAAATCACCATAACACTGGCGTTTTGGTGGCTTTGGAGAATGTAAAAAGCAGCATTTTAATCAGAGAACTATGAAAAGCAGCATTTTTTCTGGCTTTAGGCAACGGAAAAGGCGACATTTTAATACGGAGCACGAGAGTGGCGTAAACAGACATTTTTTTTGACTGCGTAAAAAGCATTGTTTTAGTGTAAGTCAATGGTGACGCTATTAAAAGCACTGCTATTAAAAAAAACTACTATAAAAGTGAGATTCTTCCACATTTGACAGCATAAAAAGCAACGTTTTAAAGTCATTTGCGTTGTTTTTCCATCCAATGAATCTGTAATCAGTGAAGAAGAAGGGCAGACCAGACTAATCAAGCACTGATGATCTATTTTGCATTTCTGGTAGCCTAGAAAAAAATCACTATTTTGACACTTGGGTGTTATTCTGTTATCTATAGTACAATAAATATACTTATTGTACTATATATATATATATATATATATATATATATATATATATATATATATATATATATATATATATATATATATATATATATATATATATACTCGATGCTTTGGCAATACTGTTAACCTGATATCAATCAATAAAGCATATTGGATATTGAGTTATTTAAAAATAAATGATAATAACGTTATAGTTTAACGTTTTCTTTTTAGGGTTTTATTTTAAAAATTGCGTCCAAGGCTCATAAATTTGAAAATAATGGGCAATAATCATTCTGTATGTGTTATCGAACATTTATGATGCAGTTAAAGTCGGAGAAATCACGAAATTTTAAACCCGAGTGTTAAATAAATCCTCCCCCTTTAGGATTTTACATTAAGTTGGAGTCTGTGAGGATTTATTTACCGTCTTGCATACATATATATAAATACAGGGGGTCCTCGACTGAAGTTGGAGTTCTGTTCCTACGGATCGACACAAGTCGATTTTCGTCATAAGTCGGAACAAAGTAAACAACAAATGTAAACAAAGCCGTTACGTGCATCACGGTGTCGATCAGTTCTTCGGAAAAGTCATGAATACCAATGACTTTCATGGATCATTTTACAAGAACATAACAGAACATTGTAACGGACTGATGTTGTTGAGTTTTCAATGTTTATTGTTCAGTTCCAGATTTACCTAATGTCAGTGAACGTGCCGTGTTTAGGTAGCTCACCTCTGATTGGCTGAGAGTCAGCAGTAGTGTGTGGATTGAGAGAGAGCTATTAATTGCGGCTAATTCTGGAGCTAAGTTATGGTTTTTTCTAGTTATTCTGGCATTGGCTACGACCCACAGTAGCCTGTGTGAAGGTTCAATAAACCAGCAGAGAACAGATAAAGTCTCACTCATTCATCACAGTATATTACACTGTTTTTATGGCTTGACTGATGTTCGTCGGTGCTTTTCCCTGCTCTGAGTGTTTTATTCTATCTAATTTCACTTCCGTGGAGACGGCTTTCCTTTTCTTTTCAGCATCAGAAGAATCTGACTTATGCTTGGAGCCATAATGAAGGACAAAAAGTGAGTGAATGTAGCACAATCTAAGGTGGCGTACAACTGAAGAATGGAAATAAAGCCGTCTTATGATGACGTATTTGTCCGCGCCACTCGACAACTAGTTCCACGTAACCGGATCCGACATAACGACGAAACGCCGTAGGTCGAGGACGTCGTAAACCGAGGACCTCTTCTATATATGCAGTTTATATGTTGATTTTCCCAACATATATATTTTAAAGCAAAACTTAACATGGATGTCTTACCCCAGTTGACTCTATAGATATAAATGTCTATATAATTGTCTATACCGTCTGTATTTCTGTATTCTGTTTTTTCTTCTTGTTTTTCTCCTGGTTATTTATTTTAATGCAACCATTCTGTCTCCTGTTCTGCTTCCCGCTAAATTAACTCCATGATGATACTGTCTTCTATAATTATGAATCCTGAACTGCAGCTTATCAGAAACATTTGACCCTCCCAGTAGCGTCACATACTTAATCCTGACTGTTCCTCGCTAATTACTGATTGTACATACTGTCAAAGAGCCTCCTTTATCATAAAACAGTCTTTTTAAAGGGCATCTGTGCACTGACACATTCCCATCGCTAATAGTGGAAAATAAAAACACTTTTGAAGCTGCTGTTTCACTCACGCTCACAGTGTACGACAATATGAAGTCACTTCGTCTCTAAGTGTGTATATCGCTGAAGCGTCGTGCCGATTAGTGAGAGCAGCAGAAACACTTTCAAAGTATACAGCAGTAAATGTGCATCCTGGACCCTGCTGGAGATCCCACACTTTTATCCTTTCAGGAGTCTCGATTGAGATAAAGCACCACCTCAACGATTTGAAACTGAATTAGGACTCTTCAGACTGCAGCTTCTGGAAAAAAAAATAAAAAACAGAAAGTGTCACACAGATAAAGGAACATGAAAAACTGCTAATGAATGAAGTGAGATGAGTTTAACCTGCTGTCTCAGGGCCTGCATGGACGAGTACTCAATGTGCTCTCGCTTTTTTCGGATCCAGTCCGGTTCGTCTGGGATCAGAACCGCCATGATGACTTTGATTAAGACCAGCACGTGCTGCAAACACACAAGTAATTATTTTACAGGTACAGTTGCTGTATAGAATTTACCCTCCTTGGAAATTTCCCTATTTTATTGCTTTTCAAAATTGAAAAGCAATAATTAGGCTTTTTCTTTTACAAAAACTCACAATATAAAGACTCTTTAATGTCAAAGTGAGAACAGATTTCTAAAACTAACGTTGATTAATTTAAAACATAAAATGTACAAATGACACAATTAGTGAAATAAAGATGATCTGAGTGCAGTGAATGTGTCTCAGTGATTGTAGTATAAAGACTCCTGTATCTGGAAGGTCCAGTCACTGGTGAAACCTGGATAGAACTACACCATGAAGACACAAAACTTCCAGTAACTCTGTAGAAAAGGTTATTGAAAAGCAAAAAGTACGGGATGGATACAAAAAAATATCAGGGTCACTGAATATCCCTTTAAGTAAAGTAAAGTAAAATCCATCATTAAGACATGGAAGGAATATGACACATGTAGATCTGCCGAGAACAAGTCGTCCCTGTGCAAGAGGGAAACTAGTGATTGAGGCAACCAAGACACCTATGACTCCCTCTGTAGGAGTTACAAGCTGTAGCGGCTGAGATGGGAGAAACTGTTGTCTGTTCTTCACCAGTCAAAGCTTTATAGGAGACAAAGAGGAAGACACTGCTGAAAAAAACTCACATTAAATCTTGACTAGTGTTCACCAGAAGTCATGTGGGAGACTGAAGTCAACTAGAAGAAGGTTCTGCTAGACTAGAAGCTATGGTTGGTGGACACCAAACATTTTCAAGGCACATGATCACAAACACACCATCACCACTGTGAAGCATTGTGATGGCAGCATCATGATGTGAAGAATGGTGGTGGCGACAACCAGATGCAGTCCAAAAGAGAACTGAGACTTGGGAGAAGATTTGTTTTCGAGCAATATAATGAACCAAAAATGGTTTAAAGACAACAAAGTGAATATTCTGGAGGCCGAGTCAGAGTCCAGACCTCAATCCAACTGAGAATTTGTGGCTGGACTTGAAAAGGGCTGTTTGCTCATGATCCCAGTGGAACCTGGCAGAGTTTGAAAAGATTTACAAAGAAAAATGAGGTGAAATTGAAGCAGCCAGATGTTCAGGCTGATTGAGGCCTAACTACACAGGTTCAGTGCTGTAACTGCAGCCAAGGTTGCACCTTCTAAATACTCCACCTTAAGAGTCTTTTACAATAAATTAGCAAAAACAGCAAAATAAATTGACCATGATTCAACATTGAAAGGCAATGAAAGGGGAAAACCTCCAAGTGGGGATGAACACTTTTTAAAGGCTGTGTAATTAGTTGTCCACCCTCCCTCGTACCTCCACCAGAACAGCCAACAGTAGAACGTTTGTGCTGCTCATCCCGCCCTCCTGAAACATCTCTTGTAACCGCGGCGACAGCAGCAGCAGCCAGCAGTTGGACACAACGGAGACAAAACTCAGGACCTCGAATGCAATCTGAAACACAATGACATGAACTGTTGGCTCTTAACCGGCTGAGTGTGACATGTTGTGTGCGTCTCATTTGCATTGTGTTTCCTGCTGACCTGCCAAACGCCCATGTTAGCCGCAGGCGGCGAGAAGGGTTTGCGGAAGAGTTTGCAGATCTTATAGGCGTCCGATCGGATCTCGGTCAGGTTGTTGAGGAGCAGCAGCACGGCGGTCAGAGGAAACACACAGGAGAAGAGACTCAAATACCCAAACTGCACCAGGAGCTCGATGTATTCTGCAAACAGGCCCTGAAGAAGAAACAGGAAGTCGTCATACACCCACACAGTGTGTCCGAACTATCGCTAAGCTACAGCACACTATGTTTGTTTTTTTAAATGGTGAGCACTGATTGAGTTGACAATGTGTAAAATCTGGGCTCACAGGTAACATTAGTTTTTGAGTTAAATATTCTTAAAGAAGGTCAGGTCATGTTGGTTTTTGTAGAGGATTGTGGTGGCAGTATCATGCTGTGGATTAATGTTTGAAGTTGTATAACTTGAGAAATAACGTAGCTAGAGTCCTGAAATTTTGCAGGTTCATTGATATGTACATGTGGTCTTCAATAGCCAAGTAGGTTTCACATCCAAGGAATCTGACTTTGCATTTTAGTGCATAACAGTAAACAGTAACATGCAGATTAAAAAAGTGTTGTCATTCTACCTCAATTCAACAAATGCTCCACGTCTGACCATCTCCAATCTGACTTTTTTTTTTCTTAAAGTGGTGAGTATTGATGATGTTGACCATGTGTATAATCTGGGCTCATTAGGTAACATTAGTTTTTGAGTAAAAAATTCTTTAAGGACGTGTCCATTTTTGCGGAGCATGGTAGTGGCAGTATCATGCTGTGGAGCAATGTTTGAAGTTCCATAACTAGAGAAGTAATTCTGTTAGAGTCCTGAAATTTTGCAGGTCCACTGATATGTACATCCGGTCTTCAATGGGTCAACTCAGCTTTGATAGAATAATACAAACAAGTTATATGATGGTGCAACTTTGGTCAAAAAATGTTCATGTTTATGTCTACTCTGATTTTCCACCAACCATAAAACTTTTATTTTTCTCCCTAAGTAGATTTTTTTTATCCTATTGTTCTCAACAATAGGAGGTTTAAAAATGTAGAGTATGGTTCCAGTGAGAGATGTACTTCATGAGAAAAACATATTAAAAGTACATTTTTGCCTGTTCTACCAAAGCAGGGTTGCATCATTGAAGACCATATGTGCATATCAGTGAACCTACAACATTTCAGGACTCTAGCTACATTATTTCACAAGGTACGGCACTTCAAACATTGCTCCACAGCATAATACTGCCACCACCATGCTCTGCAAAAACCAACATGAAGCCACCATCCTTAAGAATATTTACCTCAATAACTAATGTTTCCTATAAGCCCAGATTTTGCATGTTTTACTTACTAATATTCATGTGTACATAAAAAAACCTGACAAATATGAGATGGTCAGACACTTTTTACATTTTTAAGGAATGTTTTCCTCATGTCTTGTTATTGCACAGCTTTGTGGAACAGTCACTTTGCATTTTACTGGCCATTCTGTGACAATTAAAACTCTAAAATGTTGACCCTTTAATTGAATTAAACCCGGTTTTGGAGTGTATTTTTCTGGAAACTCACAGGGAAAGGAGGCAGGGTGCCCTGGTTCCTGAACTTTTCCTCCTGTGGGTCGTCTTCGCTCTCGGTCCTGTGGGGGGCGCTGATGAACCGATCCACCAGGAACGGTATGACCACTTCTGTCACCTGGTTTATCAGCTGGGTCACGATCAGCAGAGATGCCAGACGCTTCAGACAGACGGAGAAGGAAAATAAACTCCTGAGTTTTGGTCACATTTCAGGTTTACATTCACTCCAAATTACAGGAGGATTTCTACAAAGAATTGACAGTCATTACGGCTAGTAGATAGCTGTTGAGTAGGACCTGGACGATAATTTACTCGGCCGATTATGGTAGCAGATATTTAGCATTTACCCACTACCAATATATTACATTAATTAACCAATGTGCTACTTTGTCTCTCTGATTGGTTACGCATCAGGAGTAACAGCCAATAAACACTGAAAGCTGCTGTTTACAGACAGGGACAGAGTCCAGATTCCTGTCACCTTTATTACCAATAACTCAATATTGGCCTTGAAAAGACATGTCAGTCGACGTCTACCACCTAACTACATCCTCACACCACCGTACAACTTGTTTTGAGGTAAATTACTAAAATAAAATCTGCAAAATTGACACATGAAACTTCTATGTATGCTGTAAAATCTCTCCTTCTAGAAACAACAGTAAAAAAAAACTCCAAAAATACTTTCCTTAACTTCCTAAACAAGCATTAAAATGGCTGAAAATTCAAGTTAGAGATGTTTAAAGCTTTATACATCTATCAAGTCTATGTCCTGCAGGTTCCCTAAGTTTAAAATGTAATTTGACTCACCAGATTTAAATACTGCAGGTATAAGCCTTATACTGACATCTTTCACCTTCACTTTTGCTGTCTAAATGTTACTATTCTCAAAAGCCCCTTCGCTAACGGAAAAAACATCAACAACCTCCGGGAAGTCTTACTAAGGGTTTTGATGGTGCAGTCATGCAGCTGTTCTAGTTTTTGGGTAAGTTTTTCATTTTAATGACAGTTTTTACCCACACACTGCTCAAAAATAGATCAAAAACATATAAAAAAGACTTTTCTTTACTGTTATATATGTGCTCACCAATGCTTGGTTTACCTTGGCTTAGCTCTGCCCAATACAACTGTGATTGGTTTAAAGAAATACCAACAGGTTACAGAGTTTGTTCCCTATCAGTTGAATGATAATTTGGTGCAACCGGCTCATGATGCGAACTCTCATTACCATTCTGTGCAGGACTAATGGAAGTACAATGGTAAATCTTTGGAGCACCCCTTTAAAAACACATCTTTCTGAGACAGGACGTTACCTTACGAAGCAGAGGAACATCCTGCTTGAAGAAGGCAATGTGGAAGAGAACTGCGAAGTAGTTGAAGAAGGTGAACTGAAGGACGAGAGAGAAGAAGCTGGTAAAACAGAATGTTTTTAAGTTAAGACGATGAGTTAATGGTTCGAGAGGAGAGAAAAGGAACTAACCACCAAGACTTTGGCTGTCAGATGGTTCTGGAAGGCCGACTCCTCTCTGTGGTTCTCTACGAGGACACAAGATCATTTCATTTCCAGAAGCTTTGTAAACATCAGAAAACCTCTGTGAAATATCACTTGAATGTCAATTGATTTAAAACTGTACCACCTCTCTAATCAAATTACTTCCTAGTTGAACGGGAGGGTATTTGCACAAACTATTCAGATTTACTATTTAAATAACACGGACCCTGTAGCATATAGTCAGTTCATTAAAAGTCACTACACTACACATTTTATTTAGTTCTTTTTTAGGAACTGTTGAGTTTTTTCATATCATCTTTCTTGTATTCATGCAGTCCCATATCATCACATTACCACCTCAGTTCTTCACTGTCAGGACTATGCATTCACTGTAGTCCTGGTCAGGTTGACAGCAAACATACTGGACTCCATCTGAGCTAAACAGATTTATCTTCATCTGACCAAAGAATGTGCTCCGAACATTCATTAGGCTTCTTTTCGTGTTCTTTAGTATAGTTTCATCTTGCAGTTTTGCCAATGAGAAAGCCAAAGTGTTTTCTTTTCTTTGGACGCCAACCATAGAGGTTGATGTCTTTCAAACTGTATAAGCCTCACAGAAACACTGATTACATTAATATCTTCTGTGCCAAGTCTAAGTCTTTTTAGAGCTAGATTGAGAAAGTAGTTCACTGCCTGTGAAGTCATTTTAGGAGGACGACCACTGCGGCCATGATCAGTGGTACTCTGGCTCCGTCTAGACCTCCTGATTACTGCTGCAACTGTTTCCACTGATTTTTAGTTGGTCACTGATCTTTTTGAATGCTTACTTATCCATCAAGGTGAAGCCTAACAATCAGATTTTTAGGGGTTCTGTCGAATTCTTTTCCGTGTGGAGCCATGATGAAGACATGCAGATAGACACAATCAATAGGTCCAAAACTGAAAAGTTCTGCTGTCCACAGCTCAATTTAGAATTATGTTCAATCAGTTGGACTAGTCGGAAATCACCAATGAACTAAGTTTGGTTTAAATGATGACAAGTTTTCTAACTTGGGTATCAGTGATCACTGGGGTATTCACTTTTATTAGATGTAGTATCTGCTTTTAGTTTAATGTAGTCTTCTTGTTTTAGTTTTTCATTGTTAATAAGCTAAAATACTCTATTTGCCAACTTGGAAATAATGTGATTATTTAGTGGTGATACAAAGACATTTAAGTGATTTTGCACAGGGTTCAACTCATTTAGTTTTACCATGCACATACAATCCCAAATGACAGATATCTCCACTGGATTAGTTGATGACATATACATCATCAGCCCCGTCTCACTCACCGTATTCAGTCAGAGATTGCGCCACCATCTTGTAAACAGTTGCGAGTACGTTAGTATAGACGATGTGAAGCACTGAGGGCATGTAGAGTAAAGTCTGGGACAGCAGGGAGTCCCAGTCGTTGTGTAGATGTTGAACTTGAGCCTCCGCCCAGTAGAAACACATCATGCCCAGTACCACCAGTCCTGCAGGAGGACAATGAACTCTTTATTCTTTATTTACTGCATCAGAAAAGCAACCAATCACTGCTGTATTATCTGTATTTTTACTCCGCCAAGGAACGCAGCAGAGTTATGTGATGATCGACGTACGTTTGTCTGTCTGTCTGTCTGTCTGTCTGTCTGTCTGTCTGTCTGTCTGTCTTTGTGCAATATTACTCAAAAACGGACTAATGGATTTGGTTGAAATTTTCAGAGAAGGTCAGAAATGACACAAGGACCAAGTGATTTGATTTTTGCAGTGATGCAGCTTTTAGTCTGGATCCGAGGATTTGTTAAAATTTCTCTATCATTGCCAGATAGTGGCACGGCGTCACTGTAACCATGACAACAAGTGAACACTGCGTCAGCTGCCTGCTGATGATGACATGATTACGATCCTACTACAAATCCGCCACTGCGGACTTACTGGGACTATACAAGGAACAACTGATTAAATTGTGGGGGTGTTTCTGAGTCCCATCAATTCTTGCCACCAGCTACATATTTGGGTCACACAATTCGGTATAATGTACACATGCAGAACACACGCCTGTGGTCACTACAAGGTCATTTTGTTAAAGATTTTATCCGTCGGAAATGATACAAGGACTGAGCAGCCTTGGCGGAGTACTGATTTCTCTGAATGTTTTTCTTGTTAGTAGAGTTTACCTAGAAACAGGCCGACCACCGGCACCGACACCAGCGCCATCCGGAGGTCCCGCTGCCATTCAGGGAACAGCGGCTCCACCCGACCCGTCACGGGGTTGACCCCGAGGTCACCATGGAAACCAGGCCGGGGCTCGGCGAAGCGCTCGGCGAGGTGCAGCGTCCCCCAGCGGTACGACAGCGAGGAGCTCCGGCGTTTCCACAGCTCCATCACCACCGTGGACCAGAGCATGCTGAAGACGGCCTGCAGCATGTGACCGCTCACCGGCGGCTCCGAGTCGCCTTCAACGTCCCCCGCCTGAGGGCCCGACACCGACTCCACCATCTCCTTCTGGACCTCACCTGTCATGGGAAGGAAGAACTTCAATTACACTGTAAAAATACTGTTAAAAAAAATGAAAATTTGTCACCAAAGTGCCAGAAAAAAACCTGGATGTTCCAACACTAGTGAGTGGAACACCACTGAATTAAACCCAGACTCTTCAATCCAGACAGAAAACGTTCTGGACAATAGAAATTAATAAAAATGGCCTTGATAACATCTGGAAAACAAAAGAACGTTCCTTAATGAGTCCCTTCTACAACATGCTCAAAATGCCCCCAAAAATGAACATTGCAGCTAGAATGTTCCACATTTGTGAATTTATCTGTAACCGAAATTTTGTGGAACAAGTTTCATGGATTCTAAACTGTGTTCCCTCAACAAACTGTCCAAAACATCCTCGGAACATTGCAGCCAAATTGTTCCACTTTTGTTAGTCTGTCCCATTACAGGAACATTTTATGGAGAACGTTCTGTCATCTGACGTCTCGACAAAATCTGGAAAACGTTTTTTGAATGTTCTTCCTTTTTCTTCCTCGAATGTTCTTCCTCGAAACATTTTTCGAGAACATTCTTTCTTTGCTATCATGGAACGTTGTGGGAATGTTTTACAAAAAGAGAATTCCTTAATGTGTTCCCTCAGCAACATTCCCAAAATGTCCCCAGAACATTGCAGCCAGAATGTTTCACCTTTCTTAATATATCACATTACAGGAACATTTTATAAAGAACGTTCTGTCATCTGAGGACTCAACAGCATCTAGGAAACATTTTCTGAATGTTGAATTAAGATCATCCTTCCTTCCTGTGTGACCGTTTTAAACAGAAATGAAGTTTTATCTCTGATCCACAGTTTCAATATCTACTTTTAGTTCACATACAGACATTACATTAATTTCAGTGTCGTATAAAGACAACAAAATATCTAAATCCTTAAAAATAGTTCATAAGAATGCCAAATATGAGCAATGTTTTGTTAAATTTTGAACATTAAACTTTGTTTTTAAAAGATTTACATACAGACAGGGCAGAAAAATCAGAAAGCATTAAGGAACAGACTAATAGATCGTTGGTTTTTGGTCTTTTCACTGGATTTGTTGATGATAAATAAAAACTACAATAACACCAGGCTTATCCTAAAAACATCCTCATAACAGTGAAACCACAACGTTCCATCTTTCTTCATATATTGTCTTACAAAGAACATTGTGTCATCTGAAGTCTCGATAACATCTAAAGCTCTGGAAATCACTACAAATAAGACAAAGACAGCCATACAGACATCCTCAGACATTATCCTGATCATCACAAGGTAGAAATGTGGAGAACAGGACAGTAAATGAATATTTTAAAGCTAGAATCATGGTTTTGAAATGTAATAAAGTAAATCCACACACCTACCTGAGAAGTAAGTGATGGTCAGACCCAGCAGTGCCGGTGGGAGCAGAGACCAGGTGTAGAAATCCAGGAAGCTGAAGTAAAACGCCATGGAGCTTCCAAAATACTCGTTGACTGAATCTGGATAGATAAACACAAGGAGACGTCTGGTGTAAGAGATTTAAAGATGAGTTTTTCTGCCATTTTTGAGGACTTGAAACCTCTGCAGTGTCAACCAGGAGAGCTACTTGCATCTCCTCATAAGGGATAAATGCATTAAAAACTCCTATAGTGACTTCTATCTGCATGCATGTGTGTGTTTTGTGTTTCCACCGACCCAGAGGCTGAGCCAGCTGGTTCCCAGAGTACCAGGCTTCGCTCAGGTTCTTCAGTTTGTCCGGGTTGTGGAGAGGAAATGTGTCCACGATCACACCGAACGACCTGAGCTTCTGCCCTGCAACAACAACAACAACAACAACAACAGCATCCAGCGTTATCCAAGCAGCACTTAAACCGACTGAGCCATAAATAATCGATATGCAGCTACTGAGGCTGATGCTGAGTCAAGAAAATTCACGGGAGGAACCGCTGAGCTCAGCAGAAATGTGGGGATGGAAATAAAAAACCAGCAGAGAGACACACTGTTGAATGAATTAGGATCAGTTCATCCCAAACCTCTGTCCTGCTACTGGAAATACTCCATAGAAAACCAAGTGTGTATCAATCCGCTGCTGAAAATAGTTCCTCACAAATGCAACATTAATTTTTTGTTCACAAATGTTCTGAGAAAGTTCTAGTAATGTTTTTAGTGTGAAGAATGTTCTCCTTAAAGGCAGGATAACTAAAGATGTTCTCGAAAGGTTTGGTGACAACCATTTTGTCCTAACGTTCTCAAAACTGAATGCTACACTGAAAACGTTCTTGATTTGTTATCATGTAATGCTATGGAACATTTGGGGAATGTTTAATAGATTCTATTATGAGTTCTCTCAACAACATCCCCAAAACATCCTCAGAACATTGCAGCCAGAATGTTCCACCTTTGTTAATATGTCGCAGAATGTCTTATAAAAAACGTTCTGTCATCTCAGTTGATCTTGACTATGTCTGGGAAACGTTTCCTGAATGTTGTGTTGAGAACATTTTCCCTTTGTTATCATTGTGGAAACATCTTACAGAAGAACGTTCTATGATGTGTTCTCTCAAGAAAAAGGCAATATTTTCTACTTAATGTTCTATATGCAACACTACAGGAACTTTATGAAATGTTTTGCCATCTGAGACTACAATAACATGTAGAAAACGTTTTATAAATGCTGTTTTGAGAAAATTTTTTTCTTTGTTATGATGGAACATTGTGAGAATGTTTTATAGAAGAGTGTTCTACAGTGTGTTCTCTCAACAAGATCCCTAAAACAGACAAAGAACGTTTTTGCCATCGGAGGCCTCGACAACATCTGGAAAACATTTTATAATATTAGTTTGAGAACGTTCTCCCTTTGTTATCATGGAACATTATGAGAATTTTTATAGAAAAATGTTTCAACACAGTGTTCCCTCAACAACAGCTCCAAATATCATCAGAACATTGCCGCCAAAATGTTCCGTCTTTGTAAATATATCACAGAGCGTCTTCTAAAGAATGTTCTGTCATCTGAGTTAATCTTGATAATATCTGGGAAACTTTTCCTGAATGATGCATTGAGAACATCCTTCATTCGTTATCACTGTGGAAACCTCTTATAGAAGAAGGTTCTATATCTACTTTTAGTTCACATATAAACAGTAATATCACTTCACTGTCTCATAAAGGCTATGAAATGTGTATTAATTCACAGCTGAAAATAGTCCCAAATGCAATAATGAGTAATGTCTGCAAATAAGTGCAGATTTTGGAAGTTCTGAAAATGAAGATTTTCACACAGTCAGAGCAGGGCGTCAGAGAGCATTAAGAAACAGACCAGTACATTGTTGGTTTTTGGTCTTTTCCTGGGATCTGTTGATGATAAATCAAAGCTAGAATAAAACCAGCCTCATCCTTTAAAGTGTGATCTTCAGCTGCTGTGTCCATCTTTCTCCCGAGGCGTTTCAATCAAAGTAAACACTGTTGGATTGTCTTCATGTTGCTCCAAAACTAAATGATTCACCAACACGTGTTCATATTGCTTCTCTGAACTGATCTGAGGTCTGTTATTCAGTGATTTTTTTACTCACAGATGTTGTCTCGGTTATGCAGCGTGCAGCTGTCGGGGAGGCCGGGAATCCTCAGATCCCTCTGAGCCCGAAGACCGTCCAGCTCGTACTTCACCATGTACTGACGCTCAGCCAGCGTCAGAAACTCCTCCATGTTGTCTGTCATGAGACACACACACATAAACATGCAGAAACACTGATGGATAAATACAAATAAGAATAAACTATGTTTTTCTCAACAGAGCACCTGTTAAAATGTGGAGCTTGAAGATTAAACACGAAACAAAGTCACAGAAAGTTATCGAACGTTCTGACATTTTTTTCTTGCATTAAAAACTATTATCTTGCCACGTGTTTAATATTGTGGGAAAACCAACACAAACATTTCAAAAGAGCTAGAAAACAGCATGCTAAAGCTGCAGCAATGCAATAAAGACTAGCTGTTAGCCTTTTTAGCTTCTAAAACACCAGAATTTAATTTGCGCTCCCTCAATAAAAACTAGACAAATTAGTACTGCTAATGCACTTTAATAACTGAAATTCTGCGTTTATTTCATGCAATGAAAATGTATAATATTTGTATGGCAACAGAGCTAACTGATCCCTTAGCTATAGATATTCCATTAAAAATCAGCCATTTCCAGCTAGTCATTTACCACATTAACAATGTCTAGACTGGATTTATGATTAATTTAATGCTATTGTCAATGAAAAAAAATGTTTTGTTTTTTTTTCAAAAATAAGGACATTTCTAAGTGACCCCAAACTTTTGAACAGTAGTGTATACTAGTACATCATACACCAGTATATCAAAGTGTGTTTGTGAAAGCGCCACCACTGTACCTGAATCTTTAAAGTTGTCTCTGTCACTGTAGGAAAAGGCCTCCATGTTCCCGTTGTTGTAAAGTTTACAAAGACCCAACTCCTCAGTGGCTCGGAGTAACGTACAGCGAGGAGCCGAGACCACGATGATGTCACCACTGGCATCTTCACCTGGGTGGGCCAATAATGCAGCACCTGGGTGGAAAACGGAAGTTTTAAGAAGGCTTCATAGCATTGGTTTTGTTCAAAATGGTTAAAGTTATGTCAAAATTAGTGAAAATGGCCAAAGGTGTCCAACAAGGCTCAATCCTGGGGCCTAAATATTATTGTCTTCTTTGTAATGTACATCTTTACGCAGGTGACACCGCTTTGTACTTTAATGTTGATACTGCACATTCTGCTGTTGGAACCCTTCAGCATAAATAAGTTCTTAATACAGATGAAATTAATTTCATGATCTTTAGCAGAGCCAAAAAAGATCGATTATGACAATCTTGTAATTTCCACAATGAACTGCTAAAATATTGAGAATAACAGAATACAAATATGTTGGAATTCAGATTGATGAGAAGCTGTTATTTAAATATCACGAGTAGAAACTGGTGGCCGAATTACAATAAAAAATTAGTTTCTTTTACAGTAATCAATCATGTTTTCCACTGTATTGTAGAAAAATGCTTAACTCAATGGCTTTTCTATCAGAACTGCATCATGGAGACATTTTATACACGATAAAGCCTTTGGATGCTGTTTATCACACTGTACTTAGGTTTATTACTGGTGATAATAATAATGTTCATCATAGTGAGCTGCATGCTAATGTTGGGTGGAAAGAGATACTGGGTTTAATTATTTATAAGGCCCTTTCTGTTCTTTAACCCCCTACAGCACCTTTAAATTAAGTAATAATAGTATTGGAAGTTTTCCCTTTTTATTGCTTTCCACCTTTGAATCCTGATCAATTTAATTTGGCTTTATTGACAAGAAATGACCAAAAAAAAAAAAGACCCTCTCAGGCCAAAGTGAAAACAATTTTCTCCAACTTAATGCCAAGAAATAAAAAAATACAAAATGTAAAATCAGGATTATATAAGAATTCCCTCTCTTTACTTTGTACAGGGACTGTACATTACTCCACTGTTGTCTTTTAATGTTTAATGCTGTTATTGGATTACACTGCAGATGTCAGCTATTTTTAATGAACTTGGAAAATCCAGTTTTACTCCCCGCGTAACCTGGAATATCCTGCAAAACAATGAAAAGCTCGACTAGCTGTTCTTCTCAGGGCAACTGCAGTGTAAACGAGACCTTCATACCTGAACATTTAAATAGGTTGGATGAGTGATGTGAAAAATATGAATATATTCTTTAGCCTTCAGCATTTTTTCAGCAGCTGACATCCAGAAAATAAGTGAGAGTTTGTTTGTATGATTTATAAGTTAAAATGAGGAGTTTCATTTTATTAAATACTGTTAGGTGTCATCAGCAAAGAAGGTTCACCTACAAAGGCAGACGTGAGGATACAGCTGCAGAAAACAAACATGTTTTTCTTTTTGACACAAGTTTTCTGTCCAAGTTCAATGCAAATTTACTTTAGAATCATTTCACTAAATTTGTCTGCTGTGTGGCGCAAAAATGCAAATGCAATCAAATGTTTAAGTGGCATTTCCTGGCAGTGACTGATGTCTGAGCTCTCACCTCCATCTTTTGATTAGTCTGAAGATAAATAACATCTAGATGTTTATTAAAAAGACGGATTGTTCCATTAGACATTATCTGTAGAGTACAGCTGGTGTTAAATTACAGCTTACAGGTGGATGGAAAACCAAAAAATCTGTGGATTTTTCTTAATTTAATCAGGAAGTGTCTCCAATAAACATTTGAAACTGATTTCCATTACATTTTTGTGGTATTTTGCAGTATTTGTTTGATGTCCATTGGATTTTTGTAGAATTTCTCAGTATTCGGTCTGATTTCTGGCAAATTTTAAAATATTTGTTTTGACATCTGTGGTATTTTGTTTTTCCATTGGATTTCTGTGGTATTTTTGCAATATTTTCTTGGATTTCCTTTGGATTTTTGTGATATTTTGCAGTATTTTGTTTGATTTCCATTGGCTTTTTGTAGAATTTTGCAGTATTCGGTCTGATTTCCAGCAAATTTTTAAATATTTGTTTTGATTTCTGTGGTATTTTGTTGGATTTCCTTTGGATTTTTGTGGTATTTTGCAGTATTTTGTTTGATTTCCATTGGATTTTTGTAGAATTTTGCAGTATTCGGTCTGATTTCAAGCAAACTTTTAAATATTTGTTTTGATTTCTGTGGTATTTTGTTGGATTTCCGTTGGATTTTTGTGGTATTTTGCAATCAGATGTTTTAATGACATTTCCAGGCAGTGACTCCTGTTTTTTTACCTCCATCTTTCTGCGAAGCTCCGATCAGTCTGATGATCCATCTCTTCGTCTCCGGACCGACCTTCTCGCCGAGCTTCACCAGGACCAGCGGCTCGACTCGATCGGAGATGCAGCAGGGACACCGGACTTTGGTCCAGTCCGGTCCGATGGAGGCGGCGCTCAGTTTGCTCGGAACCTTTTCTCTTCCTGCCGAGTCTCCAGCAGCTTCATCACCGCCGGCCTCACTCATGGTGAGACTGGAAACAAAAAGCAGCACAACAGAACTTTAACTGGACGTCCATCAACCTCAAAGAACTGGACATGATCTGGTGAAAATACAAAGAGAAATGTGAGTTTTCTTTTGTTTTAGAGCTGTTTCTTAGTCATTCCTTAGTTTAAACTGACATATTTCAACAACTGCTTCGTACAGCTTTGGAATGTTTTATTTCTCTGAACTTTCACAGAAATATTGTACAGATTTTGTTATATTTAGTGGATGGATTAGCAGGAAATGTGGTGCAGGAATTCAGAGTTCCCAGAATATGAGTCGTGTTGACTTCACCTGGTCCCAGCAGCAGGCCAAAAAAAAAGTAATATTCCATAATTTTTCTTTTAATTTTATCTATTTGTTTGGTATTTTTGAAATACATACAAATGTCAATATAATGGCAAAAACATAGACAGAATTTATATGTTGAGTGTAAAATATCATTTATTTAATAAGAAATGTCTGTTTAATCGATGTCTTTTATATCTGTGTATGATTTCAATAACAATTGATAATTTGTCAAAAAACTGCTTTGAACTCAACAAAAACGCAAAATGTTCCACCTTTAATATATCACATTACAGGATCGTCATAAAGTGTTATGTATAAAAAATATTCTGTCATCTAAGGCCTTGATAACATCTGGAAAACATTTTTTGAAGAACATTCTTGCTGTATTATCATGGAACATCATCTAAATGTTGAGATCAAAAATTATATTAATAAGTAGAATTATTTAACCAAAGAATGTGGATTTTTCTTAATTCAATCCGGAAGCGTCTCCAATTAAACATTTGAAAATGATTTCTATTGGAAATTATATTAACTTTGTATGAACATTACTAGAAATGAAAATATTCTTAAAATGTTATTTGAAGATTTGATTAAAACAATTTCTGTAGAGATTTATTAGAACTTGTCGGTAAAATTGCTGAAATGTTCCCTTCAGCCTCCAACATTAGCATGCTAACGCGCTAAGCTAAAAGGAACAAGTTAAGCATTGTGCCTGCTTATCTGCAAGCTGTTAGCATGTTGACATTAATATTCACTGTAGATTAAAGCAGCTCTGGGCCTGAAGACAAACTCCTTTTATTTACTTTGTCTTTGCGCTGCAGAATCAAACTACAGTTTAATCTTTTGCAGTTGATATGAAGCTTCAGTTTAAGTTTTAGCTTCACAATCAGAGCATCAGGTCAAAGGTTAATGATGCTAATAAAGCTAAACCCAGATAAAAACATGGAATTCAGCCTCTCTAAAGCCCTCACTTTCACTGATACACTCCTCTGATCAGACAGAATGGCCATAACTATCAAAATAAACAACAAAAAACCTGTCATTTTAGTGCTGATTTGCAGAGGTGAAGATGCAAACATGTCACACTAAGGTGAAAGCTGTAAATATTTCAGCTGTTTAACGTCACAAGACTGATTTTTAAACTTGTTTCTACTTGACAGTGGTGGTTAAAAGCAAACCACAGAGCAGCTACACTATCCTGCCTCCTAAAAAACTGAAGAAATGCTTCCAATTTGATCCTAAATTTGGTCACCAACACTCAGTTTGGTGTCGTAACTTCGCTATCAGCATTTTACAGCTTGATTAATGAGCAAATCTTTGAGAGGAACTCATTTCCCTGTTTAAAGTCGTGCAGTAGAGCCTTTATAATGCATCTCTTACATGTGTTCCTGCAGCCATTTCCATCTTTTATTACAGTATAATGACAGTAGATTGTGTGAGTCTGAACTTCCTGCTGCAGCTTTCACACATTAAACTGCACCAAACGTTTCAGTTTCACAGGAAGCTGTGTTTGTAAGCAGAAACAGAGAGGTCAGTAGAGGTCAGAGTGAAGTGTGGTCCTGTGGAGATAAAGTTATTGAAGCAGGCGGGACACACAGGATGAGTCAGGAAATACAGCACCTGGCAGGGCGTAGAGGATGACGAGCTTCTCTGGTCCTACAGCTGGGCCCGGCACAACTCCTGCTGGAACACACAGAGGAACGTCAACATCTGGACCTGGAGGAACAAACCAGGAAGTAGTTGGTGACACTCACCAGCCTCAGTGGGCTTCCTCCAGCCTTCTGTCAGTTTGTGTTGAGGGTTGCAGGAATGCGGAGGAACTTCCAGACTGCAGGGTGTGGAGGCTGTTTGCTTCTGATCAGACTCCTCCTACTGAATACTGCCTGCTGTCTGAGCTGCAGGGTCCTAATGCACCAAAATTCATAGAAAACATCAAAGTAAAACACCAACACCCATAGAAAACACCAACACCCATAGAAAACACCAAAATAAAACACCAAAACTGATAGAAAACACAAACACCCATAGAAAACACCAACACTCATAGAAAACACCAAAATAAAACACCAACACTCATAGAAAACACCAAAATAAAACACCAACACTCATAGAAAACACCAAAATAAAACACCAACACTCATAGAAAACACCAAAATAAAACACCAGCACTCATAGAAAACACCAAAATAAAACACAAACACTCATAGAAAACACCAAAATAAAACACCAACACTCATAGAAAACACCAACACTGAATTTAAAAAACACAGGGGAAATCTGTAAATTGTTTTAAAAAAAAAAAAGTTATGGTTGAAATCTGAAAAATGCTTTTTTCTTTTTTTTCCAGGGTCGACAGCAACAGTATTCCAAGTTGTATGAATTGATAAAGAGAAGATGTTTTCCACATTTTAGCTTCAATTTTCTTCCATAAAGTTTATTAAAAACCTGCAGTTGTAGAATCTACATGAGAATCTTTAAAGCAGTTTTCACTTTGACATTAAAGAGTCTTTTTTTGGAGTAAATTCTTGTCAAAAAGTAAAGTCTAATTATACTGATCACGATTCAGTTCTAAAAAAAACCCCAAATCTTCCACTACTTTTTTCACTAATTTTACTAGTTATCTATTAATTTAAAGAGTATTTTTAAAGGGGCAATCTGTAAATCATTCAAAAAAAATTGGTTAAAAACAGTTTTTAAAGTTATTTTTAGTGTAGACTCACAAGCAACAGTAGTCAAGGTCTGTGAATTGAAAGAGAAGATTGCTTTCCCACATTTCAGCACCAATATTCTTCCATAAAGTTTATTAAATAACTGCAGCAGCAGAATTCACAAGAGTCTCCGAAGCAGTTTTCACTTTGACATGAAAGAGTCTTTTTTTTGGATAAATTCTTGTCAAAAAAGCCAAATTAAACTGACCATGATTCAGTTCTGGACAAAAAAGGGTTAGGGTTCAAAAAAAGAGGCATAATTTTAAAGGAAAATTCAGTAATTTAACACTGCATCTCCAAAGAGTTGTGGATCCTACATTTCCCATGATGCACACTGTCGCCCCCTGGTGGCTGGAGGTTGTTCAAACTCCACATTGTTTCTGTAAAATCTAAAATCCTCCAGGTATCGCACACAAAAAACCACACAGGAGGAACCAAACATCAGAAATATACAGACATTTATTTACAAATACGTTTGCATTTGCATAGACATTTAAAATTCCAAAATATAGTTATTAGATATTTAAGTAAACAGATTTAGGAAACATCATTTTATTTCTTTATGTCATTTAGCACAAAGGAAAGTCGTCTCGTGTCGGAATCAAAGCTCACAAGCTGCTGTTTTTTTTTTCATCTTTCATCACATAAATACACATAAATAAGATCGGAATATTCCAACAGCTGGAATCATTTTAGCCACGCAGCCGTCAACAATCACTTTATCACCTCATCATCGTTAGTTTGGTCTCTGACATCATTACAAGCATCAAAAATATAGATTTTATTTGGTTCTTTCTGGAAAAAACGTCTTTTATAATCAATGTACCAAAGTGTTGTTTTTATATCTGTAGACAAAATGACACATTTGGAATTTCACTCAACCCAGCACCCCTGTTTGAACCTTGTTATATTAGAGATTTCATTATTATTTCTGAAAATGGAGTTTCCTCGTCTTCAAAACATAGATTTTTGCACATTATTTCAAACAAACAGATGCGTGAGATTATATATACATGTTTATACGATGATGTAAATCTTTATTCAAGCTAGAAAATATAAAAGATTTCTCGCAGTAGGAATAGATTTTTCCTCTCTGTGCTCTAGTTAATCGTGTAAAAAGTACGTTTTGTTCTGCTTTCGGGTGTTTTTCGAGGAGACGTTTTGTTTTTGAGGATCCGCCCGTCGCCGTGGAGACCTCCTGCTGTCGAGTCAGACGGTGAATCTTCATCCCGCGAGGATCTACGGAGGCCGAAAACAGCAACCGAGGATGGAGTGAAGCAGAGCAGAGGCTAAAATAAGCAAAATTTAGACGATGTTTTCCAGATTTTTGGGGCTTCCGAGATCCTCACAGCAGGAGGTCCGACGGTCCGGCTTCATACCTCTAACTCCGTCCCCTCCGTCACCATGACAACGCATCACTCTAAATCTAAATCCATCCTCAGACACCATCTCTCTACATAATCTGATCTCCTTCTGTACAAAGCATCTTTTACAAAATGATTTTTTTTTTTTACATTTTTGTTGTATGATTAAAGAGGGGGGAAAAAAGTACAAATACAACAACAGACTTTGCAAAAATATATCTCCACAGTGGGTTTGGTTTCCGGACAGTACATCAAACTACAAACTACAGTGAAATCTCGCCTCTGCAGCTTCTGAGGATAATTAATAAATTAAAAACTGAGAGAAACCGAAAGATTCTGAGTCGGTCGACAGCAGCAGCGTGGCAAAAAAACCCAAAACATAAGCTGTGATGTGCAGATAAAGAGTTTTCCTGAGTTTTTCCACACACGAACATCACTCTTGCATCACTTTTTTCAACTTTCACTCTACTTTCCATCACTTGCTTTTCCATTTCGGACAGATTTTTGCATGCGTGTACGATTAAAATGTTATTTTTTAATCATTAAATGTGAGTTTTAATGATCTCAACAGGCTTCGTTGTCGGTTTCTTCCTCTGAGTGGCGAAATCTTGGCAGGTGAAGAGTGCAGCGGTAGTTTGCTGATTAAAAATGGCACAGAGAGGCCTTTTGGAGACGATCACAGCGAGCGGATAGTGCAGCAGACTGAGCCGGAAGGATTATTGCTGGTTAACGTGTGATTAGCTGCAGCGGCCCGGGAGAGTCGTCCTGGTTTGGTCGGGGGGCGAACAGAGCGTGCGGGTTTCTAAGGAGGAGGTTGAAAAGTCCTGCGGCCCTTCAGCAGAGCCGTTCGTATGTTAGAACTTCTCATCAGGAATCACTGTGTTGAAGGGGTGGTCCCAGAACGTGGTGGTGATTCCAAAACCTGCACGGAAAAACAGGAAAGTTAGACCAAAAACACTAAAAAAAAGGATCGGACATCAGGGCTCCAGAAGGATGTTTTGCTGTCGCTCTAAATGGGGCTGCGCAAACCACAGTTTTTAAGTTTTATTTACGTCTACTGTTCTTCTCTATTTTCTTAATATTTGACTGTTTTATCACTTTCATCGTCCACTAAAGTCCAGATCGTAAAGCATAATCAATTATTGTTTTCCAGACTCAGTTTCAGGTTAATCTGTGACTGCCTTCTACTTTAGCCGCTAGCAGTTAGCTTAGCCTTAGTCACTGTGACAGAAGATAATTTCCTGGTTTGTTGTTCGGTTTTTGCTGCTTGAGAGACGTTTCTGAGACCACAGAGCGACGACAGACAGAGAGAGGAGGCTGCATTCAAGTTAGCAACAAGAAAAGCACTCAGAGAGAGCAGCACTCCTCCAAGGCTGCTCAGTCGTTTCATTTTTGACAGATGAAATCTTGAAAAAGTTCATGGCAGAAATCACGGCAACATAGAATGTGGTCATTTAATAAAGATGTACCCACAAACAAAATGACCTTGTACTGAGCGCAGCCGTGTGTTATGCATGTGTACGTTATGTAGAGATACCGAATCATGTGATCTAAATATGTAGCAGGCAGCGGGGACTGATGGGACTCAGAAACACCCCCACAATTTAATCAGTTGTTCCTTGTATGATTTCTGACAGATAAGTCCCGATAAGTCCTCAAGGGTTGATTTGTAGTAGGATCGAAATCATGTGATCATAGTGTTCACTTGTTGTCATGGTTACAGTGATGCCATTCCGCTATCTGGCAATGACACAGAAATCTTTCATAAATCCATGGATCCAGACTATAAGCTGCATCACTGATAAAATCTAATCAGTTGGTCCTTGTGTCCTTTCTGACCTTCCCTGAAAATTTCAACCAAATCCATAAGTCTGTTTTTGAGTAATGTTGCTAACAGACAGATGGAAGGACAAACGTACACCAATCAGTCACATAACTCCACTGTTCCTTAATAATCAGCTAATAAAAATACCGATACCGATAATGGAGAGGGAGGTCCAACTCAAAAACACCTGAAGATAGCGCCTGAATTGCTCAAGGATGAAAAGCATAGCATTCAGTTACAGTAGCTAATGTAGTAGCTGGGCTGCAAAGTAAGAATTATTGGTGGTGGGACGCGATTAAAGAAATTAATCTAATTAATTAGAGGCTTTGTAATTAATTAATCGCAATTGTTAAGGAGCAATATTTGACACAATAAGCAAAGTTTTTCAATTCAAATAAATTGTCATCGATTCAGTTGGTTGACAACTGAATCAATGAATAGACATATAGGTGATCTAAAATGAGAAAAAATTTTGTTTCATTTTTATTTATCTGCATTTTTCATCTGTCTACTACATTCACAGATTACTGAAAAGTCAAAGTGCAATTTTAGCGATTATATTCAACATTTGAAGACTTTTTGTAAACTCAAGGACTTTCAATGTCTTCTAAAGTGGTCTATTATGGGATGGCTACACCGTTGGCCGGTATCAGGACTGTTGTAGCTAACATTAGCTCTGTTTTGCATTGAGGTGATCAGAAAACTCTTTGTTGTACAATTTGCACACAACCAAGCTTTTATCCAAGCTGCCATCGGGAAGATTTTTAAAAGAAACTTTCTGCCCAACAAGCTCAATGTGGTCTCGTCTTCCTTCACTGTTCACCAAACTTTCTTGAGTGCTCACATCTCTAAGTGTGTCCAGTGCTTCTTCTTCACGGCTGCAAACAGGCTTTAGGTTCATTACTGCCACCTACTGGGCTGGAGTGTTCATCAGAGTTACCAGTGTACCAGAAATTAGGGAACTGAGAAAGAGTGATTAGTAATTATTTTTAACTGTAATTAATTAATCAAAATTAACGCTTTCAAGTCCCAGCCCTAATAATTATTAATCATAATTCTGACCTCAAACTATTATATGAACACGATCAGCCTCGGTATTAACATTTAAAAATGCGCTCTGCTCGTAGAAAGCTTTGCTCCTGGAGAGCAGTGCAGGTCAGTAAAATCACTCCTCTTTAAAACAACGGATTTCACTCTTTTCAAAGTAATTTTTGCTCACACTTCTGTCTGAGCAGCCAGCACGGTGAGGCATTTAAGGAACATCGGTAAATGCTATCGTCGACATGGTCAGCGCCTGTGCTAGCAGTGAGAAAGTTAGCGTGGATTCCTGGATATGTTGTCACGTCTCTGAGTTCTCACCTGCTCTCTGGTGCTCAAAGTGGTGTTTGACGTGGTAGGCCTTCAGGCCGTACATGTACGATCCTCTCTTTGGCGATCCGTAGTGCAGGTAGTAGTGGATCATGTCGTAGACCACGTAGCCGCAGAGGCCTCCGACAAACACCGAGGTGCCGAGGATCTCCGGCAGCGTCTTGCAGAGGATCATGTAGAAACTTCCCACCACGATGGAGGCGATTCCGGGAGGGAAGACCAGCCGGGAGCCGTCAAACGGAGACTGGGGGGAAAAATGGCAAAAAGGACAAGTTTTTAACACTAAAAATCGCTGTCCTGTGCCATTTTTACTCACTGTAGCATAGTTTTCACTGCAATATAAAGTCCTGAACCTCTATGGAAACAGAACAACCGTAAACTCACAACTCAGAAATATCTTCAGTGCTGTAGGACAGTTTTACTGTCATAAATCATTAAAAAAAAGTTGAATTTCTTCTATTAATAATTTAAAAAACTGGAACCAGCATGTATAACAAGTGTCCACAGGTGTTACCATTACTGGAAAAATAAACTACATACTACACATATTTTTACTACTTTCATTTTTAACTTCTTTCTGTGCTTAACTTCTGTACACAACCTGCAGTTCAGCCAAAAGGTTTTTTTGTTTGTTTTTGTTTTGATTTTTTACAGAATCTGGTGCAATTTCGACAGCTTTTTGATGGAACGGCAGATTACACACAATTAGTTTTAAGACTGTTAGAAAGTTGAAAATACAAAGATTCTTCCTGTTTTTATGGTTTCCTCCTCAAATAAATGGTTTAATTTGGGAAATTTTCTTCAAGATAACACGTCTTTTCAAACTTTCTAAAAGGTTTTAGGGTTCAGAAAGTTAAAGAGAAAGTTTTACTACATCTAAAGTTTCAGTCATCAGTTAACGACAAGTCCATGTTGTGTTGGGGACAAAGGAATGCCGGAATTTGAGGAATCAGTCAAATTGGGGATCTTCGATTGATTTTTCGAGGCTACAATTCTTATTTCAAAAGCCTTGAAGGAATCCACACGTTCCATTTTATCTGAAAATGAAGGCATTAAGACGCTGAACCCTCAAAAAAACCACTAGTGTGTTTGGAAGGGATACATGCATGAAACTCGTTCATATTCATGACTTTTCTGAAGAACTGATCGATTTCGTGATGCACAGAATGTCGTTTAGATTTTTGACGGAGTTCTGACTTACGGCAAATATCGACTTACGTTGGAGTTCTGCTCCTACAGATCAACGCACTGTATGTAGAGCCAGCCACCATTTTTTATTTTCCCCGTGTTTGTAACATCTGTCAAAATGCTTTACATGTTTATTCCAGGTTTTCTCATTTTTTGCAAAATAAATAATCCAATAAATTCCATGTTCATATTCCTTTTTTAAATGATCTATTGTATTAGAACTGTGTAATACTGTGCATATGACATTCTCTGAGTTCTCTCTACTTCTAGTCATGGTTGTTCTGTATCCATTTTACATTGCAGTGAAAAATTAGCCCACAGTGAAGTAAAAACATGGTGAGAGCGAAAAAAAATACCCAGAAACCGTTTGGAGTTGAGAGGATTAATCAAACAATGCATTTTTGTCATTTCTTCAGCCTCATATTTAACACGAAAAGTCCTCAGAGAGAGCAGTGCTCCACCAAGGCTGCTCAGTCCTAGGATCATTCCTGACGGATGAAATCTTTAATATAAAATGACCTGAGCACAGGTGTGTGTTCTGCATGTGTATGTTATGTACGGATACTGAATCACGTGACCTAAATATGTAGCGGACGGCAGGAACTGATGGGACTCAGAAACACCCCCACAATTTAATCATTTGTTCCTTGTATCATTTCCAATGGATAAGGCCTGATAAGTCCTCAGTGGTGGATTTATAGTAGGATCACAATCATGTGATCGTCAGCAGGCAGCTGATGTAGTGTTCACTTGTTGTCATGGTTACAGTGACGCCGTGCCGCTATCTGGCAATGATACAGAAATCTTTAACAAATCCGTGGATCCAGACTATAAGCTGCACCACAAAATCTAATCACTTGGTCCTTGTGTGATCGCCACGTAACTCCGCCGCTAACTAAAAATTCTCCATTAATCTTGCAGTTGCAGCAGTTTTTCTCCGCTGTAGGTTTAATTTCAGCCTGCTACACGAGTGCAGATAAAACTCCATGTATTCGATAACATCTTACTAAAACTAAAAGAAGACGTTTATTACGAGTCATATAAAGTTATTGCTGGCGTGTGGGGCCATAAAGCAGCAACATAAAACTCCTCTCCTACCTTGTGGTGTTGTCCGTGCAGCAGGAAGTGCAGCATGATGAGGTAGTAGTTATGGGCCGGCGGCTTCATGTGGAAGACGAAGCGATGGATGCAGTATTCAATGAAGGACCACAGGAACCATCCCAACAGGAAGAGAGGCACGAACATGTACTTATGGACCGGGATGGACACGTCTGAGGACACAAACGCAACATGCAATAACTACAGATATAACTACACTACAATTTATTTATTTTCCTAGTGCAATGCACATTTATATATTTGAAGCTCGTAATTTTCTACTTATGTTTATAGTTTTGGGATGTATTTTTCTGCTAATGTTTATGTCGATGTTTTATCTTTTTCCTCAGGGATCAATAAAGTACTTCAGATATCAACACGATGATAACAAACATGCTGCAGGATCACGTGTATGAAAAAGAGGATCAAGCAAAACATGAAGCATGAATTCAGCTTCCATAAAACGTGTTTAAGTCTTAAATTTCGTTTCTAGAAGGTCGTTCTTGTTTTGTCATCAGTTCAAATCTCAAAACACAATAATCTACATTTTAGTAGCTGAAAGAATTATATTTACAAAAAAATGTATTCATTAATGATTAATAAATTATAAATTATAAAATTGTACATTAAATATTTATATAGAATTATATTAAGCTATGTAAAACTAATCTATAATTCAAAAAATAAGATGAAATTCATATAATCTATCAAGAGTAAATGAATCAGCTAATTATTGCAGCCGTTTTATTTTATTTCTTTTTTTACATATAATAACTGTATTTGATTTTATAACTTATCTGTATTAAATTACATTTAATTACATAAAATAATACAAAATAAAATAAAATAATAATCTGTGAATTTATTTTCCATCAAAACTAAATGAATTAGCTAATAATTGCAGATGTTTTATTTTTTCATTTATTTTTTACATATAATGACTGTACTTTATTTTACCCCTGCTGGTTTCCATTTATAATTAATTATCTTAAATGACCATTACATTAAACAACTATATTAAATTATATTAAATACCAATAATGAACTATATTACATTATGTTAAACGATATAAAATAAATAAAATATGAAATAAAATAACAAGAATTTATAAATTTATTTTGCATCAAAAGTAAACGAATCAACTAATTTTTGCAGCTGTTTAAAAAAAGGCAAACATAATTTACATATAATAACTGTACTTTATTTTCTATTTATATTTTATTTATTAATAATAATAATAATAATAATAATAATAATAATAATAATAACAATAAATTTAATTTATAAAGCGCTTTTCCAATAACTCAAAGACGCTATTTATATGACATTATATTAAACAACAACAATAAACAATATTAAATTATGTTTAACGATATAAAATAAATAAAATCTATCTGCAGTAATAATAATAATAATAATAATAATAATAATAATAATAATAATAATAATAATAATAATAATAATAATAATAATGGTTTTAATTAGTTAATCTGTTGATTTTCTGCTGTTTATCAGGTTCCAGCTCACATTATTAACATTTAACAGGGCTACTTTAATTTGTAACTGCTTGTTTTCCACTTACATTAAACTACATTAAATACATATGAATTAATTATCAGTTATATTAAAGAACTCTATTAAATTATATTAAATAACTGTATTAAATTATATTTAACGATATAATTACCCAATTGTTGCAACTGTTAAAATAAATCACTTTTAATCTACATTTTTATGTGGATTTTGAACAAAACTGAAACATCAACACATTTTATGTGGTTTGTTTTAAACTGTTTTAATGCAAATTTCAACCAAACAAAGCACAGAAAACATTAAAATCCTGCCTTAATGCAACTGTAAACTATTGGGAGGAAATTTTACCTTCTACGTATAATAAATCTGATAAATCTGATTTGTTCTGCATGCAGTGGGCTGTGCTTTTATTGTGTTTTTGAACAGGTGTTTTACCTGAGGTCAGATCTATCCTGGTGGTGCCTTTTGCCAGCGTGGTGAAGCAGTACCAGCTGAAATAAAACACGACAGGAAGCCAAACCACCGGGACCCAGTACCTGCACAGACAAAACACACTCACTCCCTGTTTATGACAATAAACGAGATTTATGTCACATTTTGCTGCTATTTTCCGCTGCATCATGTTCAACAGGATGCAGCTCAGAGATAAGAGCGGAAGAGAAAAAAACGATGTTCTCTGTTGTTGAAATCAATCTAAAACCAGCAGCTGCTCCAGTTACTCGACCTCCATAGCTGCTTCAAAGTGAATTTATAATGAAACAATATTTATTATTTAACCCTCTGACCCTAAAATCTGTCTGCAGGCTTGAAAGACACTAAAAATTGCCAAAATGACATCATTTATCAGCCAGAAACAGTAAAAACACAAAGAATAGTCTGACTTTTTAGCCTGATCTCAGCTGAAACTTGCAATATTTCATTATTATTTATTTTCACTTTCAAACGCAAAAAAAGAAATGACAAATATTAAAGGATTTGTCAGTTGAACTGCAGGCAGTGTTTACACAGACTAGATATCTTGTCTTTAAACAAACAAACAAAAAAAAACACTCACCAAAATCCACCATTTATCAGCTAGAAAAAGTCATGTTTTTATCTTTCCGGCGGTCCTTGAACTACTCATCAGTGATGCGGGTCAGAAAACCAAATCTAAGACTAAAATCTTGATATTTTTGACTAAACTCGGCTGAACTGCAGGCAGTGTTTACACTGATTAGATATCTCGTCTTCAAACAAACGAAAAAAACCACCAATTTGTTGTAGCTGTGTCATACTGCACAAAAGACATTCTCAATCCGTAATTTGACAAAATCTGTGCTTAAAATCATGATATTTCATCAAAATCGTTTTATTCTACATGTCTCATTTAAATATTTGCCAAAAATAAAGCATTTGGTCTGTCTGGATTCTGCAAAAAACAAAAAATTCTGCGTTCCCCGGTTCGACTGGGAAGCCATAATGGATTCAGCTGTGTCCAATGGTTACATGGCAAAAATTCAGAAACTTTTATGCTAAACTCGGTTGAACTGCAGGCAGTATACAAATATGGAAACAAACTAAATGTAAGTAATAAAATATCTATCTATCTACATGTTAATTCCTTTTTTGTGTGTAAAATAAATTATCAAAGAATTCTACTTGCTACCAAAAATCCCGTGACAAAAATTCTGTGACTATTCGGCTGAACTGCAGGCAGTGTTTACACAGAGCAGAAAGGCGACAAGCATGAAAACTATTTAAAATATCTATAATCACCATGTTTTTCCTCAGTATTGGCAACATTTGTGTTCACTTGGAAAAACATTTACAACATTGTACATCTTGATTCCATTTTTTTCCAATGAAAATAAAATAAATAAAGAATTTCAACTTTTTTTTAATGATTCATGACATTCTAGTTGTGGTTGTTCTGTTTCCTTAGAGGTGCAGGACTTTAAATTGCTGTAAAAATGAGCCGACAGCGAGGAAAAATGTACAAACTACTTGGAGTTCAGAGGGTTAATTGTGCAACACTGTGTTTAGATTAAATGAGTGAGTCATAATTTTTCACTTCAACCGCCTCAATAAAGTTGCAATTACATGCTTTGTTTTGTTGAAGCTGCAGGAATACACAAAGATATCAAATGCAACATACTCAAATATTATACAAATATATCCTAGTTTAATATTTGAATCCTAAGAGAGAGACGAAGCGCCTCCTGTCCTACCAGGAGGTTTTGGTGCTGGCCTCCATGAAGGGGTTCCCAAACAGCCGGATGGGTCTGTCCACCGGCTGGTGAACCCAGGCGTCGTACTTCTCTCCCAGGTGACCCACCTGCCAGGCCAGCGGCTTCCTCCAGTCCACCAAATCCTGCGGATTAAAACAACAGACTCAGTGAAACGCATCCTGGAGAAAACCTGGAGTGTTGGTTCAGTCCAGCAGGTGGCAGCAAAGAGTTAAAAACACCCAGCTGGAAGCAGGAAGTGTCTGGATGTGGAGTTTATTTGTGAGTGCGTGAGCTTCTGCAGGTTCTCTCGCTGAGTTATTGCCACAATTAAAGGTTTCCATGGAGTCCAAAGGCCAGAAGCTGCTTTTATAGGCTCTTTACAGACTCGTCATGGCCACAGCAGCACATGAGGCTGTCAGGACTGATCTGGGGACAGTTTTGTAACATTAGCTGGACTGTTTCTGGCTGGGAAGCTGATCTCCAGTCAGATGATAGAAAACACATGAGTTATACTGTTGTACTTCTCAGGATTCGTATAATCTAACCTAGCTCTAAAAGATGCTCCTCGTCCATGTGACTGTTTTGTTTCTGAGGACTTTGGTTTCTGGCACAGTCTGACACATTCACCTGATTTACAGGTGATCACAGGTGTGTCGATCACCAAGGTTTGTTTAGACTCAGAGAAATCCAGAGTCAGATTATCTTCACTTTCACGGCAAGAATCACGTAAAAAACTCTTATTGACAGTTTATCATGTGACGGTTATCAAACCCAGAGCTTTTATCATCTCTTTTTAATCATTTCAAAGTTATAAATGCAGCTTAATCTGTTGTAGAAATATTATAAATACTCCTAGAGAGCAGTCAAGTGATTTAGCAGCAGCTGTGGTGTCGATTTGTCACGTTCCAGGTGGTTATTTTAGAAAAAGAGGATGCAAATCATTGAACCAGATATAAATTATCTGCCCATTTTCCCCTGTGCTTTCATTTTCTGCTCTCAAAACCGACATTATTCGTGATTTTGGCTGGAAAGTTAATGGATTTGCAACTTTGCTAATTATTTAAACTGTGATTCTGCGAATTCAAGCCGCCCTTCTTGTGCTAAAGCGACACTTTTGACGATATTTAATGTGCTATTGCTCTGACACATGGTTTAAATCTAGTACGCTGCGGATAATCACCAAAAACTGGCTTTGAAAATGATTTTATTGCAGATTAAATTACAATATCTGTGAAGAAAAACTTTGCAATTTGATATTTAAAGCTGCCTCAATCGGAGATGGAGTGTTATTTGCACAGACATTATTGCACTGCCAATCTTTGCACTTTTAAACTTTATTTTAATTTTTATTTTTTCTGTTTAAGCCACTTTATCTCCATCTCTCACCCTTGTATATATTGTAAATATTATTACTATTGTTCTATTATTTTATTCTTATAACTACACCTACTGTTACATAAGCTGCTGTAACAATGTAAATTTCCCCTGGCATGGGGAGAAATAAAGAACTTTTATCTTTTATCTTTATCTTTATCTTTATGCTAGTGGTGCCTAATGTAAATGCTAGCTTGACGTTTTTTCCATCTTCAAACTCTTTCGGTTCAACTGAGACTCGGGAAATTCACAGACTTCTCACATTGAACACACGGCGAGAAAGTGAAACTAACAACATTTCTATTTAACACATAAGCTGACAAACCGTAGGAAATTCTGTCATGAAAACTTCCATGAGGAGAAAAGCTCGACATCAGCAGCTTTTTGAGTTTTAACCATTATTTTTGGTGGCACATGAAAGTGCTGCATTCACATTATTTGTGATTTTGGCTGGAAATTAATCAATTTGCAACTTTGCAAAAGTTTCGTATTCGGCAACACGTCTGACTCTGAATTGAAACTGTGGTTTTGCAAATTCAAGCCACCCCCCTTGTGCTAAAGTGACACTTTTGACGATATCTAATGTGCTAATGCTCCGTCACATGGTTTAAATCTAGTACACTGTGGATAATCAACCAAAACCTGACTTTAAAAATGATTATATTGCAGATTAAATCGCAAGGAAACGTCACATGTGGATATTTGGAACTACCTCAGTCGGTAGATGACGGTGTGTTATGCTAATGGTAGCTAATATAGATGCTAGCTAACAGCTGATTGGTCAAAGAGAGCAAACAGCGACAGTCTCTACAGCTCACTGAATGCAGTTTCTTTTTTAGTTGGTCGCTACTCTCTCGACTGACCAGATTTTCATTCGTCTTGCAGTCTCCGGTGTTACTTTCATGATGAGAAAAGCTCGACATCAGCAGCTCTCTGCATTTAAACCATTATTTTTAGCGGCACGAGGAAGAAACTACGTTGAACACAGTAATGGAGACTACAGGTTTAACCTATTTAATGATGCTTTCCTTGAAATCGACGCCAAACCCAGCAAAACCATGTCAAAAAAGTCATGTGTGAGGCTGCAGTTTGTTCAAAAAATCAACAACCAACATCTAAAAACAGCAGCTCAAGTGTTCTTGTTGATATATTTTCTGAAATCATATGAATATGTGCAGCTGGTCTGCTCTCAGTCTGTTCAGTATAAAATAACCAGGTTTAAATGATTGATTATGCAACAAATAGTAGCTTTTTGTGTTGATTTATCAGTAATTTAGGCTAATAAGGCTGCAGGTAGAATGAACTCAGTGCACTGGGGTCAGTTAAGTTAATCTAGAGATCTTCACTTTCAAAAAAACCCAACCGAATGGCTCAAGAGAAGGCACCTTTCCAAGTTTTCTTTGGTTGATTACAGCCCCAAATGTAGGCGTAGTTATGGTGGTATCTCCCATAATCAGTCATATTGACATTCTAAAAACCTGTAGAACTGCACAGTAAAATACAGCAAAAACTGCATCGAGATCAGCTGCCGCCTCCTTAGAGATTCATTCTGATGCCAAACTTTCCATAATCGGTCGAGCAGGAAATTAGCTGCAGCTGCTTTTCAGTAAACCTGAACTCTGTCTGTTTTCAGACCCGAGAGAAACCTTTTCATCTTCACGAGGTCTTGTGAAAGAAAGAAAGAAAGAAAAAAAAAAGAAGTGAAATCATCTTGGTCACATGGTGAGATCAGCACAGGAAAACATGTGATGGTATCTAGACATAAGGTGGAAGATGACACTGAAATGCTATCATCAGTTACACAACAGATAAAGCTGAGAGAATTAGATTATAGTGTAACTTACTGATATCGAACAATGAGGAGTTCCAGACTAGATCTCAAAGATTGGATCTGAATGAACCCAGGCCCAATACTTCGCTCGCTTTGGTTCAGTTTTGAGTAACTTTCCAGCATTTTCAATCAATAATTGTCAAATTATTTCTATGAAAATTTACTTTACAAAAAACTGAACAAACTTGGAATCAACATGTACAACACTTCTGAAAATGGTGACCCTACATATTAGATATCATGTTTTTAATTAGTATTTACATTTCTCTGTGTAAACGCTGCCTGCAGTTCAACTGAGTTTGGCATCAAAGTTCCTGATTTTTTTTGTCACGTGATCGTTGGACACAGATGAGTCACGAGAGACTTCTCAGTTGCACAGAGAAATGATGAATTTTGTGTTATTAGCAATTTTGATATTCCAAATGTGCTATTTTTGGCAAATTTTTAAATAGACAAGAGAATTAGACTCTAGTGTAACTTACTGACACTGAACAATAAGGAGTTCCTGATTAGATCTCAAAGATTGGATGTTCACAGACCCAGGCCCGATGCTTCGCTCGCTGCGATGCAAATTTTGAGTAATTTTCCAGCATTTTCAATCAATAATTGTCAAATTAATAACAAAATCTGAGCACAGTGGACATTTTTCCTGTGCTGTAAATGCTGTTTCAGTCAATGTAAGCACAATTTTTGCTGCATAATTAGCTCCTAGCTTGATCCCAATGTGTTTTAAACACTTGAGCTCTGGTTGGAGGTCAATAAGCACCACAGAAGTCTTTGTCATGGTGCCCCTTTAATAACTAACTCCCACAATGCTCTCTGCTTGCCAAGAAGAACTGCCCATAGCCTGCTTGACCGAATCCTCCGGTTTCTACAGTACAGTAAGAGCATAACAACAAGGTGCTACAGCTAATTTACAACAGACACTACTGTTCAAAAGTTTGGGGTCACCCAGACAAATTCATGTTTTCCATGAAAACTCACACTTTTATTCATGTGCTAACATAACTGCACAAGGGTTTTCTAATCATCAATGAGCCTTTCATCACCATTAGCTAACACAATGTAGCATTAGAACACAGGAGTGATGGTTGCTGGAAATGTTCCTCTGTACCCCTATGGAGATATTCCATTAAAAATCAGCTGTTTCCTGCTGGAATACTAGACATTAACAATGTCTACACTGGATTTCTGATTCATTTAATGTTATCTTCTTTGAAAGGAAAACTGCTTTTCTTTCAAAAATAAGGACATTGGGTTTATTTTCGTAACTTTAATGTTCTTGTAAGTGTGAATTTTATCCAGGAAAATGGAGAAAATGATCCAGATTGGGACACATTCGTTCATGCAACCAATTTAGAATCACCAGTGAACCCACCATGCATGGAAAAGCATAGACAATCCACAGAGGAACAGCGAGAACATGCAGACCCCAGAGGAAAACCCCACGTTCAGACCTCAAAAGTACAAACTGCAGTACCAACTGCTTTTAGCTCACCACTAATATCCTGTTTATCTTGTTTTGTTCTAGCACTTTCCATGACGTGTCTCAATAAACATGAGGTTTGTGATGAATTATCATCAGTTTTTTGGGGTTATTTCGTGTGCTAATTTCAAGGGAACGTTTGGTGTAACAGAATCAGCCACATATGTTGTTAAAGTTCAACATGAAGACAACATGAAAGCAGTTTGTAACTTTGCATATATAATAAGAATAAATAGACCTTGATGTACACAGTTTTTGTGCTCCTACCAATGAATCACATCACCATTTTGGCATGTCAAAATAGCAAAAATATTGAATCTTGGCTTGCCACATCATATTCTACTGAAGCTAGAGGCCGTAAAAGTTGGTGAAATGTCGACCAAAGGCTGTATTTTCAGCAGGAAATATGTTGACATCCATATATACACAATTACAGGAAGTTTCTGGGGCCGTAATACCAACTTCGATTGACAATTTTGCACTTTTCCCCAATTTTCAAGAGCCAATAATGAAAAACTAGGCCAATGCTGGAGACATTTAATAATGTAGATCAGCTGGAAAATATTTTGTCTGTGTCCTCACCAAGTTTCATGGCTGTGGGAGTTTTATTTCTGGAGATATTGGACATTTAAAATGGCTTCACAGGTTGGAAATGTGTGAAATTCTCAAAACTCTTAGCACAAAAGTTGCTGAATTTTTACCACGTGAGCGTTGGAACTAGCTGAGTCAATAATGGCTTCCCAGTTACACCGAGGACTGTCGAGTTTTTTCTTTTTTTGTAGAATTTTTTTTAGAGCAAAAGCTTTATTTTTGGCGAATTTTTAAATGAGGTGTAGAAAAAATTTATATACAAACTAACAGGAACTTTCTGGGCTCCCATTACCAACTTCGTTTGAGTATTTTGTACTTTTCCCCCCACATTTTCAAGAGCCAATAATGAAAATTTTGGCCACTGCTGGAGCCATTTAATAATTTGCATGAAATTCTGTCAAATTTCATGGCTGTGGGAGGTTTAGTTCTGGACATATTGGACACTTAAAATGGCTTCCAAGGTTAGAAAATGTGTGAAATTCTCAAAATTTCAGCCACTTAACACAAAAGTTGCTAAATTTTTACCACGTGGCCGTTGGACTCAGCTGAGGCAATGATGGCTTCCCAGTTGCATGGAGGATTGTAGAATTTTGTGTTTTTTGGCAGAATTTATATAGAGCAAAAGTTTTATTTTTGGCAAATTTTTAAACAAGACACATAGAAAAAAAATATTTTAATAAAATATCTGCTTAGATTTGGTTAATTTAAGCATGTCACACTTTCAGCCACTCAAAACTCAGCCACCTAAGCTTAGTTTTTGGGTCCCAAATTACAAATATGCAAAATAATTCCTGATAAATGTTAATAACAGTAATTCAAAGTCAATATTTTCCCTGAAAATGTATCTGGCTGAACTCTGCTTGCACAGGAAGACAGATAAAGATGCCAGTTTCAGTTTTTTTTTTAATTACCAGGTGACAAAAGAAAGTCGACCACGTGCTCTTGTGAAGGCATACCTGGCATACCTGAGAGTGACACAACCCAGGTGAGATGTGGTGAAACGCAAACACACAAGGTGAATACAGGGGAGGAAAATACGAGCCTGCTTTACCAGTTCGCCTCTTGTTTTTAAATCAGACCGAGTTACTCAAGCGCCTTGCGGATTTGAAATCAAACCACAGTGCGAAGGGAGTGTCTGAGGTGAAGGATTTATGTTACCTCGACAACAGGTCGTACAAAAACAGAGCTGGAAATCGATTTTATAGCTGCAGAGGCTTTGTGGAGGTTAACAGGGTGCAGAGAAGGTGTGGCGTGAAAAGCTAACGGCATCTCATTGAGTCAGACGGACGGGTCAAATCTGTCATCGGCACGTTGTTGCCGTGCAAAGAGCTGGTATGTGGCCCGATGGTGGAAAAACACAGGAAGGATTTATATTAATGAATGAGTCACTGTGCATGTGTGAGATTTCTACACTTACAGGAACGTATAAACACCTAAACCTACACTGAAGAATGGATGAGTCACAGGGACAAAATGACAAAACTAGGAGATTACTGAAGAAGTGTTTGTGCTTCGAAACTATTTTATTCACTGTTGGATCGTTTTTCACTGCAATATAAACGTGTAATTGTTCTTTTTCTTAGTTTTTTGTCTTTTCTGCTGCTTTTTATTGAATTCTCTTTCCCTGTATTTAACAATTTGTCTTAGAAGTTGTGTGCATACTAAAACTAGCACTGGTGAAGACTAATTTTACAATCTAGATTAAGTTGCACGGTTCAATCTGAGAGCACCACTGTCGGCGCTTTTTGGTTTTAAGACAATTAAAAAAGTAGAGTTGCATAACTCTGAGAGGAATATTTGTTGGATTTGCAGCCAAATGGTGGAATTAAAGGGCACTGATATGTCCAACAGAGGTGTAACAGGAATAGAAAGAGACATTTAAATTAATAATAATTATTAAGTTATTGTTTTCATGATCGTGACAGGTCCAATGGCGACTCAGAATTTTGTGTTTTTTGCAGAATTTGGATCAACCACAAAGCAAATTTTTAAATGAGACGTGGAATAAATCAATTTTGATGAAATACGCCGATTTTAAGCTTGGATTTGGTCAATTTTCACAGTCGAACATCATGTTACAGATGAGTAGGATTGCCAGAAAGTTCAAAATCTAACCATTCTTTCAATTTTTACAGCTTCTGGCTCTGATAAATGTGTAATTTTGGTGATTCTTTAACAGAAAACACACCTGCCCTGATGGAATTCGGAGGTTCAGAGGTTTAAGGGGACAGTTTAGGATTTGGTTTAGATTAAACTTCCCAGAAACACTACTGTTGTTTTGTCTTCTTTCGTGTGTTTTTGCTGGTTTGCTCTGCCGGGTGAGAACCTCAGAGTCTGCAAACAAACGTGGACGGTTTTGGATGGAGGCGGGTGAATAACCGCTCGGTCGCCGGCTCTTCTTTCACCCCCCAAAACACGCTCGCATGTTTGCTCTCATTCCCGTCCACCGCACAGCGTAATCCAGTTTCAGCAGCTGGATGTGGAAACACCAACACACCTTGTCCAGATCCACGGAGCTGCAGCGGCTGTACGGAGAGTTTTCGTCCTCGTCCTCGTCCAGCTTCGTCTTTTCTGTCGTCTTTCCGTCCGTCTGGTCGCTGGTTTGCCTCCTCTCTCTCAGAGTCTGCAGGAAAAACAAGACAAAAACATGAGGATTGTGTTGATTGTGTAAGACAATAAAGCTGCAGTCATTCTGGTTTGCAAAAGTGAAACATAGACACACAATGTGTTCATATATTGCTCAACAAATAAGCGTTAAGAAGCACAAATACAGAACAATTAGTGTTTATTTTGCAGCTGCTGAAAGAAACAAGCTATTCTAGTTATAGTGACACATTTTCCACCTCAATGTGGCTAAAAAAACCACCAAGGACCGCCTTCCCTGCCACCATTTATTCACCTTATTTATCACTAATCCATGTTTAGTTTGTAAACCTGCTGCACCAGATCAACTTTTCAGCGGTTAATGTCGTGTTTTCTTGGTGAGAAATGACACAAAAGTCAAGACCGGATTTTTTTAACACCCTTTAACCACAGATTCACATGATCCACGTTAAAAACCACTCGGTGTACAAACGGCAGCGAGTACCAGAGCATGACGGTGCAAAAAAAACAGACTGTTTTCATGAATTAAACCAACAAAAGGATCCTCTGTCCGGCTGCAGATTCATTAGAGGACAATAAGGCGTTTTGTATGGAGCTTTCTGTATGGATATATAGGGAATCAGTCACTTAAACTCAAGAAAATCTATATTTTTTAAAGCATTTTTTATTAAGATATATGACAGAAATGTGTAATTTATTTTTCTACCTACAAAATGCTGTAATTAAATGCTATAATTTGTATTTGTTTGTTGGTTTTTGTAATAGTTAAGGATGCAAAATGTGAAAAAATGACAAAAACCTACTTTTACAAGCTGAATGTATTCATTAGGGATGCACAATATTTAATATTTACTGATATTTTCATTTTCATGTCATTTTTCTGCTGCAATATGTCACTTATTATCTCATATAATTGCCAGTTTTACGTTTAATGTTCCATTTTTGTCTTATTTTAGCATTTTTTTTATTTGAGTAACAAATCGTACTTAAATCTTCGCATTTTTCGACATTTTAATCATTCCATTTCACATGTTAAGTCATTTTGTTTATTCTGAGCAACAAGAACTGATTTCAGGACTAATAAAGTTGTATCATATCTTTTTATTTGGATATTTTCCAACTGATTTTTGGTCAGTGCTGACATATGCAAATGTTTTTTCCATCATACTAAGAAGGGAGAACTTCAAGTCTCTCCTAAATATTATTATACCGACTCTTATTGTGAAAGTCCATGGACAGATGGTCTTCAAATGTACACATTAACTGGGCTAAATAAGGGCGAAAACCTTAATTTTTATTTAACATTTTCAAACCAAACTCCTAACTTTTAGCCTGAGAGACATTATCTGTCTATAAATGTTAATTTTGTTGACATTTGAGATATTTCATCTTAAAACCTTTCCTGAAGATGCAGATGTTATTGTTCAGCCCTAATATTAATGCAGAAATAAACAAGAGAAGAGAAAATACATGATATGAGATGCAAAATTTGATGGTTTTGTCATGCAAATGAGGCCGAAGCTGGTCTGAGACAAAATATACAAAGCCTTAATGAATAAAAACGAGTTCAAGAGGCACAAACTGTGATGAACGGGTGCAGATCTGCAGTGAAAGACGTATCAGTTAAAGGCAACACCACAACTGCAAAGTGAGGATTGATGCATTTTTTTGCAATAAAACCACAAACTACAGTAAAATACTTCCATATTTGACCTTTTGTTTGTGATAAACACACAATATACACAGGCTTGTCACAATTATTTCAGCAGACCTCGAAATTTTTTCATAAAAATGGATGAAAACATCAGAGAAATCAGATTTAAATCACTTTTTCCACATTTTCCATCATTTTTGCTCCGTTTATCTCGATGCAGTTACACTTTAAAATCCAACCAACTGCATTTAGATGAGCATTTACTGGTGTTAATGTCGTAAAATTTAGTTGCAAAGTCGAACCTCAGAGTTCCATTTTGGTTTTAAGCCAAATTAAAGAGTAGAGCTGCACAACTTGAAGCCAAAAAGTTGCATTCAAAGACTCTAATACATCCGATAGTAGCATAAATTGAACAGAAAGTGTCAACTAAAGGGAAAGCAAAGTGAGTACTGATGCACTTTTTTGCAATAAAACTACAAACTACAGTGAAATACTTCCCTATTTGACCTTCCATTTGTGACTAAACACACATTATACACAATTATTTGAGCAGAATTTGATCATTTTTAATAAAAATGCATTGAAATAGTTGGCTGGCATCTTAGGAAAAGTCATAATTAAATCACTTTTTCCACATTTTCCATCATTTTTGCTCCAATTTAACTGTTTATCTCAATGCAGTTAAGCTCTAAAATCTGACCGACTGTGTTTAAATGACCATTTCCTGGCGTTAATGTCAAACCTCAGAGCTCCGTTTTGGTTTAAAGCCAAATTAAAGAGTATATCTGCACAACTTGAAGCCAGAAAGTTGCATTCAAAGACTCTAATACCTCTGACAGTGGCATAAAGTGAACAGAAAGACGCATTTAAATCATTAATCACGATTTCTTCCATGATAATTATCATTTTAATGATGCTGAGAGCTTGTAAGTATCTAAATATAATTCACCGAGGCGTCTCTGAGGTACAGTTGGCTGCTGCTGCACATCCTACGAGTTCCGCAGTGAAATATTTATCAGCTGGTCGGTTTCAGACGCGACGTCTCCTATGGTTTGTTGCTAACATCACGGCAGCAATCCAACACCTGCAGAGGCAACGTTACACCCACCATTATCACATTGTACTAAAACAAAAACAAAGGCGCCGTTAAAAGTGTCTCGTACGTCCTGGAACAATAGAGCTGATGCTGTAACTGACGTCTGGTAATACGAGATCAATATTTCTTTAATCCCATTTTATTTTTATTTTTATTTTTTTTACAGGAGCGATCTTACGTTACCTGTTAACATCTTAAACATCACCAGAAAGAACACGATGCCATAATAATGCTAATATTAATGTGAATATTGCTCAGAATAGTTGTATTTATCAATTCATTTCATACACTGTGACCACTTGTTACCTTAAAATAGCCCAATTTCTCCTACTGTATGTAAAATTCTGCACATTTTTCAATCTATTTTGCATGGAGGCTGTTCCGGTCATTTAAAAGAGCTTCTCTTCTATAAGTTCAGGTCGACTCGGTGTCGTCCGTCTCACCATATAATCCCACAGAGACTTGATTAATTCGACATTAAGTCTCCGTGGAATCCGTTTATGACTGCAGCTGTATGTTTGAGGTTGTTAGAGCTGATTATATAATATTATATTACAATTATAAACACAGCGGCTATAAAACGGTCATGCTGGTAACAATCTTTGGAGGCTTTGTTTAGATATAGTTATTTTAAGTTTTTGAACAGGAAGCTAGTCTTTATTAACATTTTGAAATGCAAAGAGCCATGTTACCTTTAAAAACAAACAAAAACATTAAAAAATACACCAAAATCCAAGGCAGAAACTGCAAAAATCATCAGACGATCAGTTTTCCAACGGTCCTTGAACTACTCATCTGTGGTAGAAAATGTAACCAAAACTCAGCTACAAATTTTAATATTTCTTCAAAATCAATTTATCCTGCATTTAAAAAATAAAAACAAAAATCACCAAAAATAAACTGTCTTCTCTATTCAAATGAAAAAAATAAATTTTAATTCTGCACGTTTTGACTCAACTTTAAAACCATGAGTGGCCACCAACAGTCACATTACAAATGGACCCACAAATCAAATCTTGGCTAAAAATTTCAATATTTCATCAAAATCAATGTATAAAATATTTATCTACGTGTCTCATCCCAAAAAAATGCAAAAAATAATAACTTATTTATCTATAAAGCAGAAAATGCCAACATTTGCACAGAGAATTTTTTTTAACAAATTCTATGTTTTTATTTTATTCTATTTTTCTTTTCATTTCTTTTTATTTTATCTGATTTTATTTCACATTAGTCAGGGTAACCACTGTGTTTCTGCTGTGTATATGACAATAAAGTTCTTGAATCTTGAATCTTTGAAAAATACCACCAGATTTCTAACTTTCTGTCTTTGAACTAACCGTGTGTGATGTGCAGTCGCAAAAATTCACCAAATCTGAGCTCAAAATCTAATTTCTTCAAAATGTGTTCTACATATCCCATTTAAAAAAATCACCAAAAATAAACCGCCGGCTGTATTCAGATTCTGTAAAAAACAAAACAACTGAAAAACCAACAGTGACTCAGTTGCCACCAACAGTCATATTACAAAAATTCTGTGACTACTCAGCTGAACTGCAGGCTGTGTATGCTTCACTTAAAAATTCCACAAAAATAAACCATTTGTAGTAAAAAAAAAAAAAATGTAGAAAACAAAAAAATCTGCACTCACTGGCGCAACTGTTAAGCCATGAGTGACTCAGCTATGACCAGCAGTCGTGTCACAAAAATTCGAGGACTATTCGGCTGAACTGCAGGCAGTGCTTACACAAAACAGATAGGCAACGTATGAAAAGTGCAAATATTAAAATATCTATAATATGTAGAGCCAACGCTTTTTCCCCCCAGTATTACCCCCAGATTACATCTGTGGGCACTTGGAAAAAATGTTGGATGTGTTGATTCCAGATTTTTTCCAATTAAAATAAAATAAAAATCAACAAAATTCAACTTTCTCGTTTCTACTTTTATATGATAAAACGCCCTGAAACTGCCTGGGGTTCGAAGCCTTTCTCAAGTTTTAGATTTAATATAAATCTGAATGTTCACAATTTATCTTCATTAAATACTAGAGAAGAAAAATGGCCAAAAAGCAACATAAAAGACAGAAAACTAAGAAAAAGATCAGCCACTCTTAGCAACACAAACCAGCAGTGAATAATCTACTATCACCCACTTCTATTGAATTGTTTTTCTGGGCACACACACCAAAACAAGCAGCGATAGAGCTTTATAGTGGCGAACACACCCTCTGTATCAGCAGCAGCCATGGCCTACGTGAGTCAACGACGTGTTTAATGAGCTCCACCTCGACACACTTTATACATATGACATCACAATGGGGACACTCGAGGTTCGCGGCATCAATGAACTCTGCAGGTGTGGTCCGTATTGGGAGAGTAAATATAATCCCAACATCGTCAGATTGGGAGGAGCAACCTGTTTTTAAATTTTTTTTAAATTTAGCAACGCACAGCGGAGACGAGTGCGATGATCCTGAATCCTGTTTGGAAGCAGCTCCGGTGGCCTGGATGAGGCAGAAAATACACCGACTGACCGGGAATAAAATAAATAAATCAGCCACGTGGGATTACAAAGAAGCCCAACCACTAAGTAAAACCTCAAAATGCTCCAAATATATGAGGCAAAATACCAACTACTGAGGCAGTACAACAAAAAAAGGGCATTTAAGGTGATGTAATACTGCACTTCGATGCACTTAAATGACATTTGTTTGAATATTGATTCAGGTACAACATCATTGTTGTGCTGCTGATACCAGTTTGGACCAAAAAACAGTTTTTTTCGGCATTTGGTGGCATCTATAAGAGTTTTTAGCTGGTGACAAATGAAAATAATGACTAACTATTGAGAATTAAAACAGCATTTTCATTTTTTTAACCAGTTTTGTCAACTAGCGTTTCATTTACCCAACTTTAAGAGACACTTTGTTTATGAAATGGTCAGAAATAAGAGCAAAATGCATGGATTTCTGTCAAAAAACTGCATTTACCTGACCGATCATGCTTACTGTCCTGCATAGTGTCCAATAAAAGACCCATTTTAAAGCAGAAACAAATGGTAGGATTATTTTTTTCAGTCCTCAGTTGGTTTAAATCATATTTTTAATCTAGTAGTTTTCAGTGAAGATGATTAATCTAAACAGACTACTGTGACATGTGTAGGATTATCTTCTCCAGTCCTCAGTTGGTTCAAATCTCATTTTTAACCTGATTTTATCCTACTCACAGTGTTAACTACACGTCACGGCAATATATTTAGATTTACGGAGTCCCACAAGGTTTGATTCTGGGCCCACTTATTTTAACCTGAACATCCTCCCCTAAAAGAGGAGTTAGCCAGCAACAAAGAGACAAACATTGAAAATTAAAACAGCATTTCAATATTTTTAACCTGTTTTAACCATTATAAATTGGTCAGAAAAAACACAAAAAATGCATAGATTTCTGTCAAATAAATACCTTTGCCTTTACTGTCCTGCATGGTCACTCCTAAAATGCTTATTTTGAACCAGAAAAAAATGTGTAGGATTTTCTTTTCCAGTCCTCAGTTGGTTCAAATCTAATTTTAAATCTGATTTTATCTTGTTCACAGTGGTGATCACACGTCATGGCAAAATATTTAGATTTATGGAGTCCCACAAGGTTTGATTCTTGGCCCACTTATATTAAACCTACACATGGTCCCTGGAAGTCATATCATAATAAAAATAAATGCATCCTCAACAGCTACAGTCCCATAAACTCACATTATCAGTGTTTAGGGAGAGTAAACAGCTGGATGCAAGCAGCAAGAAGGGAGTTATTGCACTCTTTGATTATAAAACTATGAGGCTAAAGTACAAATCCTGGTGTCAGATCATCAATAACTGAATCAACATTTTATAATCTCAAACCAGCAGCAAGAATTAGAAGTAAGAGGAATTTAGCATCATTAAATAGATTTTAAATTACTTTATTTCTGATCTCGAAGAACAACAAGAAAGAAACTTGATTTATAAATAAAAAACATCCTAATATTTGCAAAGACAAACCAACTTACCCACTTTCACATCTAAACTAAACGAAAAAAACAGCAAAAATCCTCAAATTTTCAGTTTTCCAACAGTCCATGAACTACTCATCAATTGCATGCTGTTCAGTCAGAAATTTTAACAAAATCTCAGCTTAAAAAAAGCTGTGATATTTCTTAAAATATGTATTTCATAGTGTAAAGATGTTTTTTATGGTGTAAAGATGTACTTTCTAATAGTTTTAAGATGCATTTTATAGTATTAATACATATTTCATAGTGTTAAGACATATTTTATAGTGTTAAGATGTATTTTTTTTGTAGTGTTAAGACAGATTTTATCGTGTTAAATGTCTCTCCAGTGCCTTATATTAGCTTGCCGTTGCACTTTTATCTCCTCTGGTGCATTTTATGGAGCTTATTTCTGCACTATAAATGTCCTACATTTGTATTTTTGGTCTATTACTGTTTAAAATAATTTTATTCTGTTTTTTATTGTGTGTTTTTGAAGGTCATTCTTGTATGTTTCTTTGCCAGTGTTTTGCATTAACCCCATGCGCTGGAAAAACCAGCTTAAAAGCCGCCTTTGGAAACAATAAATACTTTGCAGGTGACCATCTACAACAAACTGCTTCACGCCTCCAACACGCCTGTAGCTGCCACTAGTTCCTGAACTAGCTGCGGTTCAACCACAAGTGCTGCCTCGCCTACATGTCAGAGAAAGAACTTGTCTTTTCTACAAAGCACCGGACACTTTTTTGTGTTTTATGTCTGACTAAACTCGACTAGGATTCACTGTGATGCTGGTTTTAGTGGCTAAAATGTAAAAATCTAACAAAACACCCACTAAATCCAGAATGAAACAGCTGCTGCCTGCTTAGTTTTTACCCCATCAGATTAATAAATTGATTTAAATGATAAATATTCTCACTTATTTCCTGAAGCCACGGTCGGAGCAACACAAATATGTCGGATTGTTAAATACAGACGAATGTGTTGCGCAACGGCCTGATGGAGCTCATCGAACCCGCTGCACAACTCCCAGGTTTATTCTCCAAGGAGCTGACAGTGGAAACAAACAAGTAAATAGGAACTGCATGGTTTGCATCAACTCATCACAACAGCGGAGGAAGAGAACATTAGTTCTGCTGCTTTAAACGAGCTTCAGACCACATATGTGAGCAGAAAACATGCTAGAGTTGTTCATTCTACGCTTCATAACAGCAGCTGTGGATTAGTTTCAGTGATAAAAATGGTAGAAAAGTGCAGTTTACATGCTATAGATGCATAACTGATGCATGTTATCGCTCCTAGCTTCTAGACACGACACTCCAAAACCCAGCTTTTATTTAAAAGCTGCTTGTTTCTCTAGTCTTTAATGAGTGAAACTACAGATATTCGCCTGTGCATCCTGTGCGTTGATGCTGCGTGACTCTGCAAAAGAGAACGGAACGTCGACAGGTTCTGGGAAGAGGAACAGGAAGTTCAAAAGGCAACAGAACAGATGATCTTCTGCTCCAGAGGACAATCACAACGTTTGTTTGTCCTTTAAAACCGAGGTTTAATGACTTCATACTCCTTTAAAGTGTAAGAGTGAAAGCAGAAGTTTGAAAATCATCTGTTTGCCCATTTAATCTGATGATTCTGGGAGGCTTTTTATTTGAATTTGGCCTCCAAATGTTAGGAAAACGAGATAAAAATGAATATTGTGCATCATTGTGTTCTGCAGTGAATCCAGAGCAACTATTATTCCGTATTCCATCCACCAAGCAGGAAAAGCTAGAAACTGTACAATTTTAAGTTGTATTTTATAGTATTAAGATATATTTTTTATAGTATTAATCCAGATTTTATAGTGTAAATATGCATTTAATAGTATGAAGATGTATGTTTTATGTATTAAGATGTATTTTTTAATAGTTTTAAGATGTATTTTACAGCATTAATACGTGTTTTACAGTCTTAAGATGCATTTTTTATGGTAGTAAGAAGAATTTTGTGGTGTTAAGATGTACTTCTTAATAGTTTTAAGATGTACTTTATAGTATTAATATGTATTTTATAGTGTTAAGACAGATTTTATTGTATTAAAATCTGTTTTATAGTGTTAAGATTTTATAGCATAAATACATACTTTTTTAAGATGCATTTTTTATAGTATTGAGATTATTTATCAGTATTAAGATGTATTTTTGAGAGTATTAAGACAGATTTTATAGTTCTAATCCATATTTTACAGTATTAAGATGTATTTCTAATAGTTTTAAGACGTATTTCATAGTATTGTTACATATTTTATAGTGTTAAGATGTATTTTTAATAGAATTAAGACAGATTTTATAGTTTTAAGTGTTAACAGACAGATATCTGCATGCAGCTCTAGTAAATTAAATCGCATTTTATTATTTGCATCCATATATGAAGACATTTGTCAAATAAAACCTCCAAAACAAAAGAGCTCCGACAGTTTAATGGATAAACTGTTAAATTCTCCTGCCTGACGTTTAGTTTAGAGGTCTGAACACTTTTTGTAGCTGGAGTTGACATTTTTAGACGACACTTTGTCAGTTTATTTCCTATCTGCAGAGAAAATCTTGTCATTTGTCTGTTTTAAAGGCTCAAATGAGGATAAATCTCAACCAATAATGACGTTTTTAAGGCGGGCTTCGTATGAAACACATCCTCTTGTTATATCAACAACGAGACGAGCTGCAGGTGAACTTTTCCGCGTCGGCTTTTGCATTTGCATTGATTATTTTTAAACTGGAAACAGAGCATGCAAAGGTGATAAAAAAGCTCATTAGGGAAATCCGAAGCCGCGGTACAAGGTGTTCCTCATCAAACCACGACGCCAGAGTTCGGCTGAACTCGAGTGACCGGGAAGATTCAGGAAAACTTTCATTTAGAGTTATATACAGCTTCACCTTTGACCAAAAGATCAGAAGATAAAAGTCCTGGCAGAAAACCAAAGCGAGACGTTGGGTTTGGGTGACAATAAAGAGTGAATATTGCACCGTTTAGCTTGTTTAAACAGTAAAAACACACAAGTTTAGTGCCGAGAGCCTTAAAAATGCTTCATAAAGCCCCCATATAAAGACTGCAGGTTATAATTTCCACTCTCTCATGTCGAATCAATCTTTCATTAGGATTTATTAGCGCAGATCTCAGTTTTATTTCCTAAACGTGACGAAGCTGGTCACGGGTTCAGAGGTTAATAAAGTCTCCAGGAGCCGCGTATCTGCAACAAACAAACAAACAAACGTGTTCCTCGGCCTACTTGGAAGCACCACAGCCAGTTTCTGATTTGAATGTGCTGCAACACGAAGCGTGGATGTGGTGTTCTCTGTGGGCTTCCATGTTTCCACTGAGGAAATAAGATGTAGAGCATCGCAGACCTCAAACAGACACAAAGACCACAGAACAGAGTCTAAAAACACGCTTTCCTAACTCTCCTCACACTGAAAATCACTCTGTCCAACATTATTCCATCCACCAAGGCAGGAAAAGCTGATAACTGAACAATTTAAAGATGTATTTTATGGTTTAATATACATTTTGTAGTGTTAAGACATATTTTATAGTGGTAAAATGTATTTTTTGTAGTGTTAAGATGTATTTTACAGTATTAATACATATTTTATAGTGTTAAGACGTACTTTTTTAAAGTTTTAAGACAGAATTTGTAGTTTTTAGATGCATTTACAGTATTAATACTTATTTTATAGTGTTAAGATGCATTTTTATAGTATGAATACATATTCTATAGTACTAAGATGTACTTTTTTACAGTTCTAAGATGCACGTTATAGTATTAATATGTATTTGATAGTATTAAGACATATTTTACAGTTAAGTCATACTACTTTATAGTTTGAAGATATATTTATAGTTTTAAGATGTATTTTATAGTATTAATACATATTTTGTAGAGTTAAGATGTACTTTTTTTTACAGTTTTAGGATGTATTTTATAGTTTTAAGATGTATTCTATAATTTTAAGACATTTTATAGCATTAATATACATTTTATAGTGTTAAGACGTACGTTTTTATAGTTGCAAGATGTAGTTCATATTTTTAAGATTTTTTTACAGTACAAATACACATTTTTATAGCATTAATACATATTTTGTGGTATTGATATGTATTTTTAAAAATAGATTTCAGACATATAGTGTTTATAATGTTAAGATGTACTTTGTTTATAGAATTAAGATCTATTTTTTCGAGTAAAGACTTTTTTTTTCATAGTATAAAGACATTTTTATATTATTTATTGACAAAACAGGCCCAATCTGTAAAATAATAGAAAGAATGCTCATTTATACTATTTTTTTCACTGCAACCTCAACTTAGTGCAAAGCAAACGTATAAAAATATTATTTATGTAAACGATCATTTGTAAATCAATGAAAATTAGTGAAATGTAGATTTCTTTGCTCTTAGAATTAACATCATTTCACTGAAACAACAGCCTACATGCGACTTTTAACGGATTCACCTCACAGAGCCCAAAATAAGCAAAATAAATAACAAATATTCCCTATAACTGAGTTTATTGTGCGGAAGCAGTCGCACTAATAAAGCGTTAAAAAGTCTTCTGTAACCTTTAAATAAGGAACATGTATGTTTTGTCCTTTATCAATAAAATCTGGAAACCATCACGGTGACGTCGGCTAAATATGACAAACTGGAGCAGCAAAGAGGAACATGTGGCTCTGTACTTATCAGCACCATCGGAGACAAAAGCTGTTAAAAAAACTGGTCAAAACGAACATGAAGCATGCTGGAGGTGGAAACGTGTGTTAATAATGTGAATTCAGTTAGTTAAATACATCATAAATAACAACATCTCACTGTTCTGGTGCATAAACGTAGATATTCGTCTTAATACTGGCACTGAAATCCAAACTCAGAGGCTTGTTAGAGGGAATATTTATTAATTAACCATCAATTAAGTGTCTGAAATGGTATCGAGGACAACAGAAACCTGAGGAGTAGAACTGTAAAGATTAAACCTATAGTTTAACGGTTAAATTAATCCGTTTGAGTCATTTTCTAAGAGGAAAAAAGTGAAAAATCTCTGATTGCAGCGACTTAAATTTGAGCATTCATTTCAGAATTCAGCATCTGAAATCAGAAAATTCTGACTTTTTTATTTGAAAATTTCTCCAAATGAAGGAAAAGCAGAAATTATTTGAATTTATGGAGCTGGAATGAGAGAATTTCGATTTTTTTCTTTAAAAAATGACTCAGCTTGAATCAGGGTTTTCACATTTTTTTTCTCCTAAAACTTGGTCAAAAAGAAAGAAAACCATAAAATATTCACATTTAAGAGGCTGGAATCCCAGAATTTGTACTTTTATTCTTTCTATTAATCTTTACAGATCTGCTTGTCGGGTTTATTTGGACACTTATTAGATGATAATGGGTGTAAATGAGTTGACTGGGTCGTCATCCCTCTCATGCTCTCTGTGCTCTCAGTGTTTTTGGTACCAGGACTCTCAGCATCGCCTTTGTTTTCCGTCTCTCTCCTCTTTTTTCTGCTCCTCGTTTCTCTGAAATAAGACGATTCAGTCGCTCTGATGTTTCTGTCAACAGTCGTCTTTGAATTCTCAGTTTGAAGTGTTTCCATCCGATTGTAAGAAGCGGTTCTAAAACAACTATCTAAATAAACACTAGAGTTCTGATGAATTTCCAGCTCGGAAATTAGTGAAATAGTTGTTTCGAGTAATTTTCCAAGAAAAGAAAGTGTAAATTCTCTGATTGCAGCTTCATAAATGTGAATACTTCCTGGTTTCTGTCCTGCTCTGTGACAATAAACTGAATATCTTTGTGCTGCATGAAATTGCTAATTTTTATTCAGTGTAAAAAGTACATTTTAGTGTCCAAATTGAAATCAAGAAAACCTTAAAAAGGACTGAGAAGTGAAATTGCAATGACTGATGGAATAGCTGTCCGCCAGTGAATTAATCACAGAGTATTTTAATGATTGGTTTGAGTCATTTTTAAGAGAAAAGGGGCAAAATTCTCAGATTATTGCAGCTTAAATTGGAATATTATGTTTATTTTTTAATTTTAAGTCATTTTGTAAGGAAAAGGTCCAAATCCTCGAATTCCAGCTTCTTAAATGTGAATATTATCAGATTTTTTTTTTACTCCTAAGTGACAATAAGTAACCCTAACCCTCACCCTTTCATCTATAAATGAACAATTTATACATAAAAATGTAGATATTTTTGTCCTCTTTCATCCAGTGTGAGTCTCATTGCTGTAGGATTTATAGTTTTTTCATAAATCACCTCAGAGCTCAGAGTGTCGACCGAAACTCTCAATGACTCCTGTTATATTAGAGCTCTAAAATGATAAACGTTGAGTCTCTTTAACCTGCCACCAAATCTGTATAAAACACAGTACAGACATGAAAATACATCAGAATGTTCAGAATAAGATTGTGCTTCACATGGTGAAAGAATTTTTTCGATATGACTTGTAATTTTTGAGCTGTGAGCGTTTGTTTGAGGGTCTAATCCTCAGTCTGCCTGCTCTGCTCACTGCAACCAAGCTGATTGGCTGATTAATGTACTTTCAAAGTAAAAGCTCAAAGATGTTAAAAGGAACTTATGAAACATGCTGGCTCTCAGTTGTTCTAATATTTCATATTTCTATGCATTTTAGAAATTGATCTTACAAGTTGCCATCGTGTTTGGAGCACAAATCTTTGAATGTTGTTGAATCCACGTTCTCAGATCTTTTACGTTTTTTTTCGCAGTTTAAGTTTTACGATTTTAGTTAAAAACCCACAATTTCCCTTTAGTTAGGGTGGGAGACGTCACTTTCTGGTTGTATTTATTTTTGATGTTTCTGACTTTGTCTTGCTGTCGACTCCAGACAAAGTTAATAAGAGTTAAATCCAGTTGAACAACATAAATCGCTAAAAACACATTAATCCTCCTAATTATTAAACGTTTAAACATGGAAACTTTCTGCATCTTCGATTGAAAAACAGACTAAATTTAAACCTAAATGTCTTCTCAGAGCTTCACTTTCTCCTTCATTTGATTTGTTTTCTCGTCGTTCGCTTCCATTTCGTGCTCCGAGCTGCAATAAAAACCCAAACCGTGTCTCATCCCGCCATAAAAAGCGCCTGTTTTCCGTCGAAGCTGCGTCTACGTGCTTCCATCGCCGCATTTTATTACTGTGTGTTTACGATCGCTGGCAGATTGTGGGGACTAAAGGTGGACGGATTGAGTGCGGGACGAAGGTCGAGCGTCCAGGTAGCTGCTATGTAAGCAGGCCAGCTCATGCTCGGTTGTGATTTTGTGATCAAAGGAGGGCGGTGGTTTCACGTTTTCCTCAAAAATCAAACAACGTCTCTGCCTGTAACGTGGGTTTTGGCTCGGATACAAACTCCGCTCCTGGATTTTGGTCTTAAATTGGCGCCAAAACCTGCCAAACCTGCATTTCTGTGTGACAATCGGTGACGAAGCAGCTTCCCTCCTGGATTTGGAGGCAGCAGGTGACCTTAGTGCAGGAAAAAAAACAAAACGCTTTCATAACCCTCCGGTCTCCAGTTACAGATGAGGGTCGACTGAGTCAACTTTTATTACGTCCATAAAGATACGATGCTTTTGTAAGAGTGACGAGGCTGCAGCATCCGCCACGTTTAGTCTAAACACTTCATTCACTCGGGATCTTCGTGATTTTACGTTCAGGGGCTTCGAACCCAGACAGCGGCTTCAGTTTCACTTGTTTCAAGTTTCTTATTGGCTGCTCTTGTTTCATGTCGGGTGTGTCCGAGCGCAGCGAGACTAAAGTATCCACGTGTTGTCGACAATAACAAGACGCAGCTCTGCTTCACACATCCCAACATCTAATGTGGTTTAGGTTGCAAGAGCAACATGGGTTTCTTTCATTTTCAGTCATTTTTAAGAGGAAAAAAGTACCAATTCTTTGATTACAGCTTCTTAAATGTAAACATTTTCTGGTTTTCTTTCATTTTGAGTCATTTTTAGAAGAAATAAAGTCAAAATTCTCTGATTACAGCTTCTGAAATATGAATATTTTCTGGTTTTCTTTCATTTTGAGGAGAAAAAAGGTCAAAATTATCTGATTACAGCTCCTTAAATATAATTTTTTTTTCTGATTTTGTTTCATTTTGAGTCATTTTTAGGAGAAAAAAAGTCTAAATTTTTTGATTACAGCTCCTTAAATATGAATATTTTCTGGTTCTCTTTTATTTTGAGACATCTTTAGTAGAAAAAAAGTTCATATTCTCTGGATTGCAGCTCCTTAAATATGAATATTTTCTGGTTTTCTTTCATTTTGAGTCATTTTCCAAAGAAAAAAAGTCCAAATTGTCTGATTCCAGCCCCTTAAATATGAATATTGTCCATTTTTCTTTCATTTTGAGTCATTAAAAAGAAAAAAAGTTCAAATTCTCTGACTACAGCTCCTTAAATATGGGAAATTTCTGGTTTTCTTTCATTTTGAGCAATTTTTTAGCATAAAAAAGTCTAAATTCTCTAATTGCAGTTCCTTAAATTTGAATATTATCTAGTTTTCTTTCATTGAATCATTTTTAAGAGAAAAAAAGTCTGATTACAGCTTCTTAATTATGAATATTTTCTGGTTTTCTTTCTTTTCTGATAATTTTTAGGAGAAAGAAAAGTCTAAATTCTCAGATTCCAGCTCATTAAATATGAATGTTTTCTGTTCTTCTTTCATTTTGAGTCATTTATAGGAGGAAAAAAGTACCAATTCTGTGATTACAGCTCCTTAAATATGAATATTTTCTGCTTTTCTTTCATTTTGAGTCATTTTTAGGAGAAAAAAAGTCCAAATTCTCTGATTACAGCTCCTTAAATATGAACTTTTTATACCTGCTAGTGGCTTTGGAGGTTCAGATGGTTAACAGATGCTTTTATTTTTGGCTGTTTGTTTTAAATAAGACAAGTACATTTAAGTTATATGATTAAATATAATTTAGGTTATTTTTCCCAACAGAGCAGCACATTACGGATGAGTAGTTCAAGAAATTTCAGAAAGTTGAAAATCCAGCAATTCTTTATGTTTTACAGTTTTAGAATCTTATAAATGGTGAAATTTTGGCAGTTTTTAAAGGACACCGTGTCTTTTAAACCCACCAGTTGGTTTTGAGGTTCAGAGGGTTAAAGCAACCTATATTCTAATAAATATAAAGCATATATACTACCGTTTAAAAGTTATTATATTGCCTTTAAAAATCAGCTGTTTCCAGTTAGAATAGTCATTTACCCCAATAACAATGTCTAGACTGTATTTCTGATTCATTTAATGTTATCTGCATTGAAAAAAAAATGCTTTTCTTTCAAAAATACGGATTTCTAAGTGACCTCAAACTTTTGAACGGTAGTGTATATCTTTAAAGTTCATAAAATATAGTTTAAATACAGGTAAATACACTTAATTACAGTGCTATGAATCTGTGGACGGACATAGCACAAGATATCTGGAGAATTTAGAGACTTTATACTGTGTTTGGTTGCCAATAATGGAAAATATTCACAAACCCAAACATCTCCAAAGTCCAGCAGCAGCTACTTCTATTACAGCTCCTTTAATAACGAGTTATGAAGCTGTAGACGATGCAGACGATGAGTCTCAGGATCCTCATCGACATGGAAACCATGAATCAGCCTTTATCTCCAGTGTTTCTTTATCTAAAATTACACTCACACACAAAAACTGGGCTCTGTGACAGCTGCGAGTGTGGAATTGTGTGTTTGTGAGGGTGTGTCGGCGCTGGTAGGAAACGTGGAAACAGCAGGTTGAAGTTCAACGGAGAGTTCGATGACACTGGAAACGCTAAAAACTGCTGCTGGCTCGCACACGTCACGCTTTCATCACACATTTTACAGAAAACGTATGTTTTTCTAACCAAAAGGCGAGTTTATTTAGGTTTACAGACGTATTTAACATACTTTTAAATCATTTACAGCAGGACTGGGTACAATAAGGAAGCCTGTTTATCTCATCAGGTGTTCAGAGTACAGGCTGTAACCAGCATCTACACCTGTCAATGTTTAGTCTTATCTGCACTAAAACAGCGATGGCAGCGCCGATAGACAAATACAGCCGGAAGCAGCAGGTTTAGTTCATTAAACAGCTCAGTTTTTAGCCAATAACGTCCGAAAAAAGCTCGATTTTGCTCACGACAAGCACTAAAAATCCAATCGCGTTGCTGATTTCTTAGTTTCTGCTGTTCAGATTGGATAACGGTGACATCAGGAAGATACTGACTCTGAGTAAAGGTTGAATTCTGTCACAGTAGATGAGGCACAGATTACTCCACCGCACCGCCTGGGTTTAACCACCGACGCAATCTCACCTGCACCCACCTGTGATCCGTCTTATTACACAACGAAATGTTCCACCGCTCCCAAAGTAGCCACAGCAGGATTAGGAGGAATGTGGACAAACCCAGGAAACAGATGGAAAAAAGCCAAAGGGCTGCGTCCCTGTCTGGTTTTTAGTCATTTTAATTATCAATTAACAATTAAATCCTATTTATAGAGCACCAAATCATAACATAAGTCACCTGAGTGCACTTTATAGAGTAATGTCAAGAGCAAATGATGCAAAAAATAAAATAATTCCAACGATTTCCCCATTAGAGCAGAACTCCTGTGGCCATTTTGAGCCCATCTGGGGTCATTTTTTGTGTATGAATAATCATTTTATGTCTCTTTGTATTTATTTCGCATCTGTTTGTTGTGATTATGTGTTGGTTTGTGGTCAATTTGGGGGTTTATGTGTCATTTTGTAGTCATTTTAGGGTCAATTTTCTGTTTTTGTAGTCGTTTTGTGTCAGTTTGTAGCCATGTTGCATCTATTTGTGGTTATTACGTTCTTAATTGATACCAACTACATAGTCACAAGATTGATTAGTCGATCGATAGGCCCTCATTCAACCAAATTCTCGTTGCTCTGACAATTTCAGGTGGTAATTTTGAGGAGAAAAGTGCTCAAATGCTCTAATCTGCAAGTCTCATTTAAAAACTGCCAAAAATAAACCGTTTACTCTAACACAATTGTGTAAAAAAACTAAAATTCTGCGCTCCGTGATGCAACTGTGAAGTCATCAGTGACTCTTCTGTGACCAACGGTCATGTGACAAAAATTCTGGGAATTTCGGCTGAACTGCAGACAGTGTTTCAAAAATATAAGCAGTAAAATATCTACAATATGAGGAGTCGCCATTATTTTGCATTATTGGTAGCACCTGTGAACACTTTTACATGATTTGATAGTTTTCCAGCATTAATCAACCATTTTTGGCAACGTAACGAACAAAACTACTTGTAAACGGTAGTCCAAACCCCTTACAGACTGTTATTTGGAACTTATTTAACTAATTCTTGACTCGAAATTGGCTCCAAACTGACAAATATCATCTCTGGCAAAATTTTAAATGAGACACATGAGCAATTTTGATTAAATATAATTTTTCAAACTTTAGATTTGGTTAATTTCCTCGACAGAATGGCACGAGTAGTTCAAGGACCACCAGGAAGTTGAAAATCCAACGATTTTCTCTTTTTTTTTTTCAGTTTCTGCTTCTGACAAATAATAATAATTTTGGAGTTTTTTTAAAAGTCACCGTGCCTCACAACTCCACTGACAGGTTCAGACAGCTAAAGTAAAGTACATTCTGATTAATAAAAGGTATCTATACAGCTTATGAAATTCTAAATGCTCTGTTTGCATTCATTTTTTTCTACTAGAACCTGTCATGCAGCTCAAAGTAAAATTATCTCCAGACACAAGTTGCATCACGTTTTCTGACTTCTGGCATCAACTTATGTTTGTGCAGGACTTTATATTGCAGTGAAAAATGAACTAACAATGGAGAAAATGTGACAGGTTTACAGTTAGTTAAAAACAATATTTGCTTATTTTTTAAATTCTTTTGACTTTGGTCCTGGTAATTTTCCTTTTGGCGCTGTCTAACATCTCAATAAGTTTCTTTTTTGCAGGAAAAACCCTGGACTAATGTCTTACGTCTCAGGAATGCGTCACAAATTCATCTTCTGCTCTGACAAAAAGCATTTTCCTGACAAATTATCTCAAGGAAAACAGTGAATAACAGAAAGTAAACACAGGGTTTTGTAGCTCAGCGATCATTTTCCTCCCTCTAAAGCCTGACAAATGCAGATTTGACGATCTGACGTGCAAACTCGCTAAACAAACCCTTCTGTCATCACCGTCTTTCCTAACGACAGAAGGTAAACAACTCCTCGGCTGTATGATGAGAACATTACACAAGGTTGAACTGTATGCATCTGTGTTTTTAACGCTGAGGAAGCTTCTGCACATGGAGAAACTTAATTGAACATGGAAGGGGGGTGATTAGAGGCTGCAGCAGGTGGATGAGGGCGATGACGTGAATGTGTGCAGAAAAAACAGCTCAGAGAACCAGTCGGACCAGAATGACCAAGATTCCTCCTTCTGTCTGGCTGTTGTGGGTTTCTGAGTGTGCCAGAATCAGAGGCAGTGTGTAGCCAGTTTGTGCACCAGTGTCGTGTTACTTCAACACACTGACTGGCGACCTGAGTGCCGTGTAAACACACCGCTCTGCAACATATGCTGCAGAGAAAGGCTCTTTAATCTGATCTAAAAGACGCAATCAAGCCCCAGCGTAAAGGTGCATTTACTAATTAATTAATCGTATTTAAGGAGCTCTGGCCAGTAGGAGTCAAATGCAGATAAACTGTGCAATTCTCAGGTTTCTCAGGCAAAAAGTGGATCACAATGAGGCAGATTACAAGGGAGGAGTTCCGTTCCTAGGGATCAACGTAAGTCGATTGTAAGTCGGAACTCCGGCGAAAATGTAAACAAAGCCGTTCCGTGCATCATGATATCAATCAGTTCTTCAGAAAAGTCATGAATACCAACGACTTTCATGCATGTATGAATCATTTTACAAGAAGGTAACAGGATATGTTGCACTTTTTTTTACAACTTGATTTAAAATTCTGATGTTCGTCGGTGTTTCCGAGCATTTTATGTTATCTAATTTCACTTCCATGGAGACGTCTTTCCTTTTCTTCAAAGCTTTGCCATCAGAAGAGTCTGACTTATGCTTGGGAGCCATAATGACAGCAAAAAGTTAGCTAATGTAGCACAATCAAAGGTGGCGTACAAAAGCAATGTAAACAAAGCCGTCGTACAGCGCCACATGACAACGTATATGTCCGTTCCGCTCGCCAACTAGTTCCACGTAACCAGTTCCAACGTAACGACGAAACGCCATAAACCGAGGACCCTCTGTATTTAGTGATTAAACCAAAAAAGTAGAGATTTGGACACTAAAGACAGCAAATAACTTTCAGCAGTGCTGGTGGGTGTAGCTTGAAAATTCATCATTCTAAAATGCTTCTTTTCAATCAATATGACAATTACGGATCATTTCTAACTGCATAGTTTTTAAAAAAGACCATAAGAAGAAAGATTCACTTCAGATTTCACCATTTTTGCCCATTTATTAAGGTTCACGGGTAATAATTTCAAGGTAATTACGTCAAATTTATTATTTAAGCAAAAGAAAGTCCTGCTTTGCTCTGTACAGAGAGAGTTTTCTTCCTGAATGGGGCGGGGTTAATAGCAACTCAGCTGCAGACACTGAAAGCCCGTTTAGAAAAGAGTCAAAACCAGGAATAATACAGTCAAAATCAGGATTGAATTTGAGACCAGGACCGAAATAAATCGGGGACGTGTTGTTGCCTAGGAAGCGCATATAGTTTTTATTATATCATTATTTTAGCCTTATTGTACTTTTGTAATTCTCGTCTGGTTTCTTCAAGCCTCTTCTGTATTTAATTGATGCAACGTGTAATTTGACCCAATGAGGGATCAATAAATTCTTGTCTTGTCTTATCTTATCTTTACGACCTGGTCAGTCAGTGGTGTCCAGAGTTCAGACCAGACGAAGTGAAATGGTGTTTAGTCTTGATGCTGCTGCAACCAGTTGTTCCCAATGTTCATATTTTCAAGAAGTAAGCTTATTTTTTCACTGGTTGTAAGTATACAGTGTTATCATAAAGTCTGGTCTGAACTGCCTTCACGTTTAATAAACTTGTCTGCACTTTTATTTAGTTTATTTAAGGTAATTTAGAGCATTTTTCCTCATCTGTTGTCTTTTTTTTAGCTGTTTTTGTCAATTAGTTTCAATTATTCTATAAATCTGTGTTCACTTTATTTAACTTGTTTGCACAATTTATGATTTATTAATTAAATTCTTATTTTATGTTTGATTTAACTTAGTTTTTTTTGTTTAAATAACCCGTGTATGATAAGGTGCCATATAAATAAACTTGCTAGCTTGAAATGAACCATATTTGCAGTATTTTGAGGTGAAAAATCGAAAAATAAGCTTAATTTGGTCAGAAAAAAAGGGTTAAAATATAGGATCTTTAATAAAGATTGTTTCTTGTTATTAACCTTATGCGTTTTAACTCAAAAATACCAAACCAGAAGAACAAATCCAACCTTCTGTGGTGCTAAAAGCTGCAGCAAGAGAAACCATTTTTCATATACTATCTAATTCTTATTCATATTTGTAGGAATTATGATGAAAAAAAGCTAAATTTAGTGTTTTTATCTGAACGTTTTAACCATAAAAAGGTGAAAAAAGTGAGCTCAGTTGCACAGATTTTGCTAACTTTAGCCTAATTGCATGTTTGAAACGTTAATCTTCTCAGTCTGCAGCTTTAATTGCATGTACAAGCCGATACTTTGCTGAGTAACACAATACGACGGGGTTGTCATGGCAACAGGCCGGGCTAATGGGGGGTAAAATGCAGGAACTATCTCCCCTGGTATCCACACGCTGATTTATTTCTTCCCCCTGAGTTCCTACGTCAGCCGAGGCTTTCCTCCAGACTCGAGTGAAGATGCTAAGCGGTGGTTCCACATCGGTGACAGACGGCTGCTGAACCTCCTCCAGCCGTCTTTTCTTTAGGTGTGTCTTTTCTGTTTCTTCTACACCTTCCAACTGTTTGTTTTCCCGCAACAGCACACCTGAGTGTGTGTCGGCGTCTTCCCCCCTCGAGCTACGATTTAACCCGTCGCATTCACCGAGTCTGAATGCAAACAGCCACACCAAGAAAAAGTCGCTGTGAAAGCAGTTTTTCAGACAAACACGCATCAACGAACCCCCAAAACCTGTTAGAGTTGTTAAAAAATGCCAGTATGACACCATTTATCAAAAAAAGCTAAAAAAAATTGTGCTCCTTGTTGCAACTGCGAAGTCATGAATGACTCAGCTGAAGCAGTCACATAATAAAAATTTTGTAAATTTTCATGTAGATATTTTACTACTTGAAGAAATATTTCGATCTGAGACTAAAATCATAATATCCACAATATTCTACACATCTTGTTTAAAAAAAAATCATTAAAAATATACAATTTCCTTGATTCAAATTCTGTAAAAAACCTAAAAATTTTGTGCTCCTTGTTGCAACTGAGAAGCCATGAATGACGCAGCTGCAACCAACGGTTGCATAGTAAAAATTTAGCAAATGTTCACCTGAACTCAGCTGAACTGCAGGCTGTGCTGACATTGTGCAGATTGGAGACAAGTATGGAAACCAATCACAAATACTAGTAAAATATCTGTAGTATGTAGAGTAACCATGATTTTTTTCTAGTATTGGTAACACCATTTATCAGAGTCAGAAACTGTAAAAACTGCAAAAAAAAATGTGGGTTTTTAACTTTCAGACAGTCCTTGAATGCATCATGTGTGACATAATGTTCAGTCAGAAAATATAACTCAGATGTTAAAATCCTGATATTTACAATATTCTTCATGTCTCATTCAAAAAATAAAAATAATGGTTTGCTTTATTCAAAGCCTGAAAAACAAAACTGTGTTCCTTGTTGTAATTATGAAGTCATGACTGACTCAGCTGCAACTCATAATGACACGACAAAAATTCAGAAACTATTCAGCTGAACTCGGCTGAACTGCAGGCTGTGTTTACTCAGAACACAAGTATCTGGAAACAAATTACAAATATAAATAGTAAATTATCTATATGAGATGTATGTAGAGTCACTATTATTTTTTTCTAGTATTGTTAACACCGTTTATCACAGCCATAAACTGGAAAAACACAAAAATATGTTGGACTTTTCAATTTCGGCCAGAAGAATTATTCAGATCTAAGCTTAACATCATAAAATCCACAATATTCTACGTGTCTCATTTAAAAATTTGTTAAAAATATACAGCTTCCTTTATTCAAATTCTGCAGAAAAATAAAAATTCTGCACTCCTTGGTGCAATTGTGAAGCCATGAGTGACTGACCTGCAACAAACAGTCACGTGATAAAAATTCAGGAAGCGGCAGGCTGTGTTTACACAGAGTAGAGGTATGGAAACAAATTACAAATATAAGTAGTAAAATGTGTGTAGTATGTAAAGTCACCCTGTATTTTTCCAAAAGTTGAACATATGTAGGCTCTTCCAGAAAATGTTATACATGTTGATTACTGGAATTTTCCATTTTTGCAACAAATAATTAAAGAAATTCAACTGTTTAACAAAAATTCTGGCTTTATAATTGTGTTGACTGCAGAAAAGACATTTCTGAGTTCTCTCTAGTTATTCATGGTTGTTCTGGTTCTATAGAGGTGCAAAAAAAAGCAAAGAAACTGCTTGGGATATTCCCATTAATAACACTGTATTGTTTGCTTTTCCATTTTGTTGTAAAAACTAATTATCTCCCTTGTTTATTCAGTGAAAGCACATTTAAATAGAAAACTAATGGTAAAAAGAACAGTCTACCTCTTGCTAAGACATTGTAAACACAAATTAGCAGAAGTTTAATGAAGTGTTACTTAATGTTTTGGCTTCTGGGAAACATCCTAAACCCCCAACAGACCAGCAGGTGTGAAAAAAACACGGCGGCGAAACGAATCCTGGGTAAGGATGACTAAACAAGCAGCCGCCTCTGGGTTTATCTCCGTACGAACAATGACAGAAACTAATAATGACACTTTATCGCTTCTCCACAATCAGCTCCGTCCTCTCCGACCGTCCGGCCAGTTCCCCTCCACCTCGCCCTCCCTCTCTCTCTTTCCCAGGTGTTACCGTGGCGATGAGCGGAGCCACCTGCGGCCTGCACCTGAGCGCTAATTGCCTTGTCTGCAGTTGCCAGGGCAGCGAGGGTAAACAGTGCGCCGGGTAATGTGTCACCACGGCGACAAACCGAGAGCAGCGCTTAAAGAGTCGTAAAAGCGGCGGTTCACCTGAACGGGACAAACTGGTGACGCAGAGTTCGGAGAGCCGGAGACGCTCCGATACGTGTTCGCTCTGATGGAGCTCCTCGTTAGCGGCGAGTCCAAGTCTGTAATTAGCTGCAGGGGCAAAAACTTCAACTCTCTGACCCCAGAAACCCACCAGAGGGCTATCTTTAAATAAAATCACCTAAATTACACCATTTATCAGAGCTAGAAACTGTACAGACAGGAAGAATCTGTGGATGTTCAACTTTCCAACAGTCCTTGAACTACTCATGCTGTGATCGAAACTGAAATTCACAATATTTCTCTCTTTAAAAAAAAAAAATCACCAAAAACAAACCATTTATACAAAAAAAAATTCTGCACTTTTCAGCACAACCAAGAACCCACAGTGACTCAACTGTGAGCAACAGTAATGAGAAAAAAAATCTGTGTTTTCAGTTGAACTGCAGGCAGTGTTTACACAGAGCACAGCAGAGATGGGTATGGAAATAAATATAAAAATGTTAAATATCTATTGTATCTAGTGTCACCCTTTTTTCCAATGTTAAAAAAAATGTAGAATATTTTATTTATTTTCTTATTTTGTTTGTTTTGTCCTATTTTTAATTCTTTTACCCTCTATGAAAATGTATTTATTTATTTATCTAAAAGTCCTTTCTTATTTATTTATTCATTTATTTATTCAAATGTATTTATTTTTCTATCTACATTTATATATTTTTAAATGTATTTATTTTTAAAATATATTTATTTAATTTCTTTAAATGTACTTAAATTTAATCTTTATTCATTTAGACTTATTTATTAAAAAATGTATGTATGTTTATAGACTAAAATGAATATATTAAATTAATTAATGTATATATTTAACTACTTAAATGTACTTATTTATTCATTTTCTTAATTTTTTATTTAAATGTATTTATTTTTCATTTTTTACATACACATACACACACACACACACACATTTATTTATTTCTTAAATGTGTTTATTTTTAAATGTATTTATGTCTTTTCTTTAAATGTACGTAATTATTCATTCAAATGTATTTATTCAAATTTACTTATTTAAATTTACATATGTATTTATTTATTTAAATTTACTGATGTAAATGCAGTACATAGTTTTTTCCCCAACTTTGTAAATAAATAATCGCAGAAATTCAACTTTAATTTGTTTATTTTTGTGTGATTTGTGGCATTATGGTTTTGTTTTGCTGCACAAATCTACTACTACTTCTAGCCCTGATTGTTCTGTTTCCACAGAGCTGCTGGACTTTCTGCTGCAGAGAAAATGAAAATATGACAGAAGCAATAAAAAGAAAAAACTGCCCAGAAACTGCTTAGGGGTTATGACGGTTAATAAACAACCTCATTTTACTGCTTTGTGGCAGTTAGCTGGTGTTAATATTGAACTTGACGCCGCACTAAAAGTCTGTTCTTCTTCTTCTTCTACCCTCTAAATTCAGGACAATCCGATGATTGAGCACAGAAAGATCCACGCTGATGAAAGTCTGCATTCCTGAGCTGCAGCCGTCCGACCCGCTCGCCCTCCAGCATTCCATCCTCAGAAACTATCAGCGCCAACATCACGGCCTCCGTCCTGCTCTCTGCTCCGCTCTCTACCTTCATTCTGAACATTTCCTCGCTGTCTGCTGCGCTAAACGTTCCATACGTTTAAATCCTGCTGAGCCTCCGTTGTTCATTCATTCGCTCATTTGTGACTCAACAATACGTCCACTATCTCCTGCGCTTCATGACCGCTCTTCCTGTGCGTTAATGCGGCCGAAGCTGCTGAATTCGTTTACATTTTAAGTCGGAGACGAGGCAAAGAATGCGACGGAGTGTCGCTGCATCCCAGATATGCAGCGTCGGTTCGATTCCTTCCGGACAAAGAGGCTCGAATGCAGAGCAAACAAAGGTGCACCTACAGTGACACTGATTAGGAGGATAAGCTGGTTTCTCTTTACTTAACCTACAAAACCACAACATGCCTTCAACACTCCGACCCATGGAAGATAACGGCTACATGGAGCTCACACATGATGACTTCTTTTACTTTTCAGGTCAATTTTGAATAAACAGAATTTATCACTGTGGTGCTTCCAACAAGCCAGTATGTTCATCTATTTTATTTCCTATATTGTTTATTTATTTTGTTTGTCTTATTCTCTTTTACTCTTGATTTAACTATATCTCTTTAATTAAATATATTTTAATGTATTTATTTTTAAAAAAAATTTATTTATTTATTATTTGCATTTATTTATTCAAATGTATTTTTAATGTATTTATTTAATTTTTAAATGTATTTATTTATTTACTTATTTAGCTGTATTTATTTATTTAAATTTATTTATTGTATTCATTTATTCATGAAATTCCTTAATTTATTTACTTATTTAACTGTAATTATTTGTCCATTTATTTATTTTAAAAATGTACTTATTTGATTTATTTCCAGTGGATTTATGTATTCATTTATTTACATGCATTTGTTTAAATGTATTTTTTTTTTTTTTCATCAATTTTTTATTGAGAAAATCACAGTATACCCAAGGCATGTATATTGAACGGTACAGTGTAACCATAACTGGTGATCTTCTGTAATTTTCTTAACATTGTATATTCTAACCCGCCTCCCGGTCCTCCCTCCCTCAGTCCCACCCCCCCATCCTCCCTCCCTTTATCCCCTTGCCATCAACAAGCTACAGTACATATGCATGTCATGCAACTACATTATCGCAGAACATATAAATGGCCGTTACATAACACTTCATTCTGAGAGTATTTTTCCAAGATCTTCTATCAGTTGTGACCACAGTTCAGTTGTGTTAGATGCTGCATTGTTAATCCTTGCAGCAGATAATTCCATATAAGCAATGTCCAGAAAACAGTGACGCCAGTGAGTGAATGATACATCATTAGTTTTCCATCTTTGAGCAATGATCTTTTTGGCCCCTGTGAGACCTGCCAGCCAGATTTTACGCATCTGTCCATGAAGCAATATTTGAGAGTCATCATCCAAAATGTGTACCGTGGGATCCATTGGTAGAGGGACTCCTATTAATGTACTAAGGCAGTTCACCACCTTCATCCAGAGCTCCTGAATTGCTGGGCATTCCCATACAACATGAATAAAGGAGCCTATAGTTCCTGGGAGACAGTAAGGGCAGTAAGGATCAGGTGCTGCCCCCATTCTATGTCTCACTAATGGAGTTAAATATGCTCTATGGCAATACTTAAGATGTATATAGCGATGATTAGAATTTTTGGAAGCTCTTTCGATATTGCGCCAAATTAATTGCCAGTCTGGTTTAAATGTGTCTGTTGAAATGTCTTGTTCCCATGTTTTCATCCCCACAGAGGGCGTTTAAATGTATTTTTAAATGCATCTATTTAATTTAAAATTTATTTGATTTATTTCAATGTATTTATTTTTTTATATGTATTTATTTAAGTGTATTTTTTAAATGTATTTATTTATTTTTTTTAAAACGTATTTTTACGATTTGTTTGAATTTATTTATTTATTTACAGTACTTATTTGTTCATGTAATGTACCTATTTATTATAAAAATGTACTTATTTGATTTATTTCAATGTATTTACTTATTTACTTTCAATGTACTTATGCATTTATTTATTTACATGTATTTACTTAAATGTATTTTTAAAATTTATTGATTTATTTTTTAATATGTATTATTATCTATTTGAATTTATTTAAAAATATGGATTTATTTATTTAACTGTATTTATTTGTTCATTTAAATGTATTCATTTATTTTTTAAAATGCATTTTTTTTTCAAATTTACTTATTTATTTGAATGTATTTATTTATTTATTGCCTATTTAAATGTGGTTATTTAAATGTTCTTATTTATTTATTTGCATGTATCTATTTAAATGCATTTTTTTATTATTTACTATTTATTTTCTATTGTAATAGAACAATAATTGTATATTTAGTTCAAATATGTGCAAATAGTGTGTTTTCAGTCTAAAATAATCTGGTCTGAATGACGTAAAATGCTGAAAATACTCGCTTTTTAAGGTGATTGAGACAAAATTTATCAGTTAAAGTTAGTTTACCCGGAGACAACATGCAGATTTTTCCCAGCACAACCAATTGATCGGCTAAAAAATTTCAGTAAACCAAGACTTTCTTTGGTTTACTCCAGAAATAACTGCACAGGATATTAAAACAGTTGAATGATGTGGCACCAAATCTGAGAAAATAATTAAAAATGCTTTAAATTTTTGGAGCAGCAAACATCACAGAAAACAAAAAGAGAACAAAGATGTGAAATAAAACAGAAACTAGCAAATTAAAGTGTAGAAAGAGAGAAATGAATATACAATTTGTTATACATGCTGTCATTTCTAAAAAAGTCTCACTAAAACCCGCTGAGTTTAGCAGAAATATAACATGATATGTACTAAAATAAAGCATATGGCACTTTTTTCTGTTTGTCATCACACTGAATACTGATTGAATGTTTATTTAAAGGACAAACTGCAGCAGATCTCGGCTTCATTTTCACTGTTTCTAAACTCTGGTGCTAAATGGGAGGCAATCAGCATCGAATACGAACCAGTTGGATTGTTGACGGTGTAAACAGCAGCTCTGTTTGATTGTAAACTGCCCTCAAACACACATTACAAGCTGCAGCCTTTTCTTAAATTCAGCTCTGCTAGATTCTCCTCTTCTGCAGCAGATCAGGCTTTTCCTGCATAAAGGAGATTTTATTGGACCCTAAAGGGCTTTGAGAGGAAAAACATCAGCGGCAAAATGCTAAAAAGTGAGAAAAAGTCAATGTTTTATTGATTTTGGAGCCATTTACTCAAAAACAACAGACATTTTTGCTCACAAATAGTCTAAAATGATCGGAAAATGGTATTTTTAGCATAAAGAGCCACTAAATAACCAACATGAGCTGAAGAATCTCATTTCTGCCTCTAAATCCAACTTAAGAGAACACAAAGTTTTTCTGCATCCAGCTGTGACTATGAAGCAAAAAATACCAGAAAAATAAGAAAATCAGGAAAGATAAGTTACAGTTGCAATAATAAATCGATTATTTGTCAATTATTGAATCAGAATCAGTTTTGAGTCATTTCATGTCATATTCCAGCTTCTTAAATTTGAATATTTTCCTGTTTCTTTCCTCTTCTGTGACAGTAAACTAAATATATTTGAGGTGTGGACAAAATACGACACATTTTGCACCATTTTCCACCAAACAACAACATTTTTAAGAGAGAAAAAGTCAAGATTTTCTGATTACAAATCCTTAAATCTGAATATTTTTTCTTTTTTCCCCCATTTTGAGTAATTTTCCAAGAAAAAAAGTCTGAATTCTCTGATTCCAGCCTCTTAAATTTGAATATTTCCCGTTTTTTTCCACCTCTGGGACAGTAAACTGAATATATTTGAGTTGTGGACAAAACAAAAGCCATTTTAAAGAGAAAAAAGTCAACATTTTCTGATTACAAATCTTTAAAACTGAATATTTTCTGATTTTTTTTCCCATTTTAAGTAATTTTTCAAGAAAAAAAGTATATATTCTCCGATCCCAGCTTCTTAAATGTGAATATTTTCTGGTTTCTCTCCACTTCTTTGACAGTAAACTGAATATATTTGAGCTGTAAACAAAATAAAGACACATTTTTCACCATTTTCTAACATTTTCTTGACTAAACTAAATGGATGGATCATTATTTCCAGTCTCAAGTGTTTCTCTCTGTCAGTTGTTCCTTCACTGTCATACAAAGATTTGCTATTTCCAGGGAAATCTGTAGCAGGAAACAATGTGTGCAAAAATGTCAAATTCCTCCCTTTCATTCTGCCTACTATGATTCCATCTCTTCTAGTGTCACATTTATTCTCCTCCTGTTTGCACTCTGAGCATCTTAAAGAAAAATGCTGCACAAATCCTTCAATGTCACCAGGTTTGTTTATAATCAACTTCAAAATCTGCTTTTCCCTTAAATATTTGGAGAAAAGTGCTGCGTCCACATCAGTTTTTAATCATAAAGCTGCAAAAACTGTTTTAAAACCACATTTGTTGCAGTGAAAAGTCGAATTCAAGCTTATTTCTCTTTCAAACACGGTAAAGTGAACAAATCACAGCCATATTTCATCAAAATCGCTTTGTTCTGTATGTTTTAATTTAAAAATTCACCAAAATGAACTATTTATACTAAACAGATTCCATAAAAAAATCAAAATTCTGTGCTCTTCAATGCAACCATGAAGCCATGATTGACTCATCTGTGCCCAACAGTGATGCAGTAAAAATTCAGGAAATTTTCCATTGAACTGCAGGCAGTGTTTAAATAGGGCAGAAAAGAAATGAAAAATGTAAAATATCTACAGTATTTTCCAGGTTTTTAACACTTGAAAAAGTTGTTGTACACGATGATTTCTAGATTATTTCAGTATTTGCACAATAAATAACTGTCATAATGATAATAAATGTCACTTTTGTTCCACATTTGTTGCAGCTAAAAGTAGAATTCAAGCATATTTCCCCTTTAAACGTTGTGAAGTCGACCAAATCCAACCATATTTCATCAAAATCGATTTATTCTACATGTTTGAATTTAAAAATTCACCAAAAATAAACTTTTTCTACTAACCAGATTCTGTAAAAAAACAAAAAATTCTGTTCTCTTTTTTGCAACCAAAACGCTATGACTGACTCATGTGCGACCAACAGTTATACAACAATTATTCAGCGATTTCTGGCTGCGTTTATGCAAAGCAGATAATTGACGAGTGCCTGAACAGCAGAAAAAGCTCAGAGAGAAACTACAAACCTCTGATTTGCAATAATAACATCAATCTGATGACGATTCACCACAACGCAGAGATTTAACAACTGATGACATTTTAATTCTGGGCTGAAACTCGAGAACCACTGAACTATAATGTGATGTAACTCTAGATATCTGATGCAAAACAGGTTCATTTCTACAGCATTTAACATTAAAATAAAGGCCCTGCAGTTGACCTTTCTGCTAGATGAAACCCAAGAACAAACACAGAGCGGCTCAAACTCACATCCTGTTTCTGCAAACTCTATTGAAAGCCATCAGGCCAATGATTAAAGAGCAAAACGAGGAGCCGGTTTAATGTTTGCAGGGAGGTCAAGGTGTCGGAGACTGAAAATTAGAAAGACAAAGCTGGAGGAGGAATTCGGTGAAGCTGATGTTTCACTAACAGCCAGAACGTCCCGGTGACTCAGAAACGTGCCTCATCACCTCCATCGTCACATTTAGTTTCACACCCGGCATCAGTCAAACACCACGTTTATCGCTTTTTAGATTAAATAAAATCATCAGAACATGATCCCAGTGACACATTTTCATCATGTTTTCTGATAAAAAAAGACACCAAATGACCTCAGCGCTGACTCATTTATAACAAGGTTTGGTGAAAAGGAGGAAATATTGACGCTCAAAGACAAAAACCACCAACGGCTCAAACTGTGACCAGAAAGAAGGTGAGAAATTTAACATCCTCCCAAAACATGCAAACAGTCACACTAATAAATACAAATCTAACAGCTGACAGACAGAAAAAAAAGAGTCTAAGGTGCTTTATTAGCAGCTTGAAGCTCCGCACTTAAAAAAGAACTAAACTGCAATTAAAAAAAGTGAAAATCTGGCAGGAAAGGTGTCGGAAACGTTCAAAAACTGTGAAAATAACTAAAAAAGGATGTTATAAGTTTATTTAAATACAGGAAAACTGAGTCATGTTATGGTCGCACGTTGTAAAAGAACAAATATCTTTTTGTAAAAGATGAAAATTTTTAGTGTAAACATTATTTACAATTTTGGCTTTTTCCATTTTTTTTTTACATTTAAAGCGTAAATTATAACTTTTTCACTGCGATTTGACTAGTAATTGACCTGTAATTGAACAAAAGAAGGAAAATTTGTCAAATTAGAATCTCAAAATAAAATACATAAAATAATCAAATAATATATTTCATATAACCGAAAAAATACAGTAAATATTGTGTTATAAATATTGTGTAATATTCTACAGTCACACATTGAATAAAGACAGATTATCATTTATAAAAATTACAGATTTTTTTTTATCTGTGGCCTGTTTCTTTTGGTTTTTTTTAACAGCAAATATCTGTAAAATGACAGATTTTTTTGCTGATTTAAATACAGTAAAAATTATGCTTGGATTAAAAAGGATAATTAATTGTGGACATTATTTACATGTGGCAAGTTTTTTTTCCAGTTAACATGTAAATGAATACTTTCTTCTGTGGATTTACAAAAATTTTTCTTTCTTTTGCTAATTTAAATACTGAAAAATAAAATGAAAAAATGTTTAATTAAACAAAATAATTAATTATGGATATTATTTAAAATCTTTGGCCTCTTTTTGTATTTTGTTTTCATATTTAACATGTAAATTATTGCTCTTTCTGCAATTTAATTACTTCTTACCTGAAAAGCTGTAAAATAACTACATTTTTAAAATTAAATTAGATTCAAAAACCTAAAAAAAAAAAAAAAAAAAGCAACATTTGTTTGTCTGCAGTGCCGGGTGGGTGCAGCGGGTTAAACTTTCTGAGATGCAACCAGCAGCATAAAGAAGAGGACAGAAAGTGGGCAGTTATGGAAATATCAACTCTGTCGGGAAGAGATTTATGCAAAAGCTGCTCCTGCAGCCAGGAGAGCTGAAGCTGGGCGTGGATTCATTCAGGAGGTTCCCACAGATTCTCCTGTTTGCCGTCCTGCTGGGGCCACAACAACCACTTTCTGCTTCTAGTCTGATCTCACACCTCCTGAATCATTTATTAACACGTCAGACCTCCGGACACACACCTGGTCCACCTGCTCTGCTGCTTCACCTCCTCCACACCAGGAAGCCTCCCTCCGATAATCAACACGAGTCATTCAGCTTCTCAGTAAAGAGATTAAACGTCCCGTTAGACCCGATCTACGTCTGGAATAAACTCATCAAACCCAGATCCTGTCACGGCTGACAGATAATAAGCCGACAGGAGCAGCTTCATCTCCTCAGGACGACGCTTTAAAAGCCAAACACAGCGAGACGAGAGACGTTTCCAACACGCTGCAGACGTCTAGCAGCAACTTCAATGTATACCTGCAATACTGGAGTGTTTAGCAGCACAGAATGGGGAAATATTTCACATTTTCAGAACATTTTCCTTATATACTGGAAACGTGTTTCTACAACTGCAGCTTGCAGATCTGCACATTTTGCACAAACATGAGTCATTATATTTCCAGAAATGTTCAGCAAAATCAGTTAAACTACTGTTTTTTCAAGCTATCTCACTGTTTTCATAGGTTTTACACCTGAATATGATATATATTTTTTTATATTTTTATAATTGCACATTTCTTTCTGCACTTTTTTGAATAGATTGTTTTAATGCAATTTACCAACTATTAGATTGAACAGAATCTAAAAATATTTGCATTTTTAGCAACTTTTCTTTATATATTGAGCCTGGAAACCTATTTATACAACTGCAGCCTGTAAATCTGCAGTCATTATATTTTCATAAATGTTAAGCAACATCAGTTAACTTTATTTGTCCCCAGGGGGTGATTAGTGTTCTTAATACACCAAATAAGCTGTAATCTCACTGTTTTTATAGCTTTTACATGGGTACATACTTTGTTTTTAACACTATATTTATATAATTATCCATTTCTTTACGCACTTTTTTGAATAAAAAACTGTCGTCTGATTATTTTAATGCAATTTACCAGCTGTTAGACTGAACAGAATCTGGAAATATCTGCATGTTTTTGCATCGTCTTCTTATATATTGAGCCTCTGCATCTGTTTACGCAACTGCAGCTTGCAAATCTGCACATTTTGCAGCACTATGAGTCATTATATTTCTGTAAATGTTCAACAATGTCAGTTAAACTGCTGTTTTTATAGTTTTCTTTCAGATATCTCACTGTTTTCAAAGGTTCCACATTTGCAAATACAGTTAGAACTACATTTTTCTATTCAATAATTGCATGTTTTTCACTGTACTTCTTCAAAAAACATGAATATATAAGTGTAAAATTGTTATATTCACCTCCAGAGCATCTACCAGCAATTTACTCTGATAGATTCAAAGGAATATATTGTAAATCTGCACGTTTTGCACAACTATAAGTCATTATATGTCTGTAAACGTTCAACAGCATCAGATAAACGACTATTATTAGTGTTTTTAAGCTCTCACTGTTTTCATAGGATGTACGTGCTGTTTATTATTTATATTGTTGTATTTGCACATTCTTTAATGCAATTCTTTAAGTGAAAAACTGTTGTTTGATTGTTTTATGAATGAATGCACGTATTAAACTAATCTTCAGATAGTAAATCAGCTGTTTTTATAGGTTTTACATGTTACACTGCTGTTTATATTGTGTCAAATTAACTATCCTCACAATAATATGCTTTAATCTCACTGCTCTCATGAGTTTTACATTTTTATGGACTACTTTTTTCTATATTTTTATATTTACATATTTCTTGCTTGCAAATATGCTAATTTTGCACAAATAGAATTCATTATATACATATGAAAATGTTCAGCACCATGAGTTAAACTGCTGTTTTTATAATGTTCCTAATGTTTCGATGTTTTAATTCTTTTTTTAAATTAAGTCGCTGTTAGATTCAACAGGATCTAGAAATATCTGCATGTTTTTGCAGCTTTTTCACACTAAATAAGCTGTCATCTTGCTGTTTTTAGAGGTTTTATACCTGTACATGGTATTTTTATACTATGTTTTTATATTTGCACATTTCTTGCTGAAGTTTTTGAATTAAAAAACTGTCATCTGATTGTATTAATGCACCAACAGGACTGTTATAGACGATAATAGAGCACATGCATTGATTCCTTCCATTAAAAACATAAATAAATATGTTCAATATTCTCATTTCCACATCCACAGAACAATCTGAACTAGAACTTATGGATTTTTTTGGTTTATTTTGATTTTTCTACTGATATTTCTTAAATGTTTGCACCGTCTCCTTTGCTGCTGTAACAAATCAAAGCTCCATACTGTGGGATTAATAAATTATCGTATTAAAGAAGCAACCAACAAGTTTCCACTGCAGGCCTGACGCTGCTTTCTGTTTCTGTTTAGGTGCAACAATTACTAAATATTGGACACAATTCCAGTCTGTTCAGGGTGTTTTATACTATGTTATGAGGGGAATTCTACATTAAAATGTCCCTTTCTGTGATCTCCAAGTTAAACAAATCAACAGTCTTCTCTGTAAGGCTCCAACTAATAATTACTGACATTTTCGTTTCATTAATTAGTTATTTTGGCAGTAAAATATCAGATGACAGTGAAAAAAATCCTTCTTCTTGTAAACGAGACACAAAAATTTTGGGTTTACCAGAAAATATTCACATTTAAGAAGCTGTAATCAGAGAATTTTGGCTTCTTTTCAGTGAAACCGATTAATCAAAAGCCAAAATAATTGCTGATTATTATTGTCCAGTGATTAATTATTGCAGCTCTGCTCTGAATACAAGATTTAATGTGGTGATTTTCACGTATTTAAGCTGATAAGTCGATTTGATTACGAATTTGGTTTAACTGATAGGTTCAGTCATTTTTCAAGCCAAACAAAGAGGAAAAAATGCCAAATATCTGCAGATTTGCTGCTTTTCCTTTGTCCCGTCATCATTTTAAATTGAATACTTTTTGGATTTTTGGTCAAAAATAACAAAACTTTTGAAGACATCAGCTGCAGCTCAGTGAGATTTCTGGGAAAATATTGAGTTTATGGTCATAGGAGTAAAAAAACACAGATATTATTCAAGTTTAAGGAGCTGAAATCAGAGAATATTGATTTTTCTTTCTATAAAAAATGACTCAAACCATCTAATCTATGAGCAAGATAGCGATTAATTTAATATTTGACAAGTAGTAGATTATTTAAGGGGTTTTCTGTGCTTTTTCTCCTTAAAAACAGCCCAAAATAGGTTCTATAATTGTGTTTTTTATAGGCATCACAATAAAAAGTTCCTGCAGCGGAAAACAGCTCGATGCTTCTCAGTTTTTCTGCAGCACCAGGTCATTTTTCACTCTTAAAAAATGAATTTTGAGCTTGAACAAACACTGAATCTATTGTCAAACGCCGACTTAGATTCAGGTTTATTTCGGAGAGTCAACTGATGCTTAAATTGAGGGTTTTTCTTTACATAAATAAAGATAATTTCCCCAGAAATCAACGCAGCAAAGATGCAAACTGGTGCAAAGATTCAGCAGTTAAGGGAAAAGCTAAGGGAAACTTAACTTATAGCACTGATCAACTGATTCTCTCTCTTTTTTTGACATTTTAATGACGTAAAACCACATTAAACACTTTAGATGCAGCCTGACACATTCACTCAAATTTGTAAAGCTTCATTCTGTTTATAAAAATGCACTAAAGGGAGATTTGACTGGATTTTCCTGCATTAGACCAGGTCCAGATGTGAAAACACTGTTTACTAACTGGTCACATCTGGACTAGATTTGCATACAGACGCTAAAATGTATTTAAAACACAGTATTTTATTTATGAAAGTGCATAAAATTGAGATTTCATTGCATTTGTTTGCGTTTAGACCACATTAGACCAGGTCTGGATAAATAGTGTGCAGTGGTTTTACAGCTGGACCTGGTCTAATGTGGTCTACGTGACCAAAAAAAGCCGTAAAATCTCTATTTTTTATTGCTTTTCCGCAAATATAATTGAGGTTTTATACATTGGTTACTGGGTTTAATGATCTATTTATAGTAGGTTAAGATATAAAACTGGTCTACATGTAAAACATATAATGAAATCTTCATTTTTTTGTACTTTTACTCTGTTTTAAAGACCTTTTAGTCTCTGTAGGACACTCTAGTCCAAATTTTAGCAGCTTAAATGTTATGAATTTAGATCTGGACCTGGTCTAATGTGGTCTACATGCAAAGAAAAGCAGAAAAATGTCCAGTTTTTTGCTTTTTCTCGAATATAATTAAGGTTTCATTCATCAGAGACTGTGTTTAAACATCTATACATAGTAGTTTTAGACATCAAGCTCGTCTAATGTGGCCTAAATGCCAAAAAAGCAGTGAAATCTCCATTTTTTATTGCATTGTTGCAAATATAATTAAGGTTTTATACACTGGAGACTGTGTTTAACCATCTATTTATAGTGGGTTTAGATTTGAAGCTGGTCTACATGCAAAATGCAATGAAACCACCATTTTTTGCACTTTCACTATGTTTCAAAGTAATTTTAGCCTCAGTCTAATCCAGGTCACACCTGTCAATATACTGTGGTTTTACACCTGGACCTTATCAAATGTGGCCTACATGCAAAAAAAGCACTGAATTGTCCCGTTTATTGCCTTTCCACCAATATAATAAAGATTTTACCAACTAGAGACCCATCTGTTTTTAACTAGTTATGTGCTAAAGCCATCTATATATAGTGCTATAAACACTAAACTAGTCTAAAGCTAAAAATGAGTTCCACAATACAAATAAATGTCATCAAATTTTCATTTTTAGCACTTTTACTGTGTTTGAAAGGCATTTTAGCTTCAATCTAATCCAGATATGACCTGTCCATACAATGTGGTTTTACACCTGGACCTTATCAAGTGTGCTCTACATACAAATAAAGCAGTGAAATGAACAATTTTTTGCTTATTCATGAATAGAAAACTAGTCTAACATTAACTAAAAGCAAAAAAATTGAATGAAATCTTAATTTTTTGCATTTTTGCATATAACAAACTACTTTTTACAGATGATCCACATGTGGAAAAAACTATTTCTCCTTCCAATATTGAAATTCAACCTTCAACCATGTTTCCAGGGACAATATTTAATATTTAAAACAAGTTATCTCAGTAAATAGTGTAATTTTATTGGAGGAGCCACAGCCTTATCTGGAGGACATTATTTCTACAGCTCTGGAGCCTCAAGGTGAGTTAAATAAACAATAAAAGTTCTTATTTAATGATTAAAATAATTAGAAATTAATATTAGATATAGTTTTGAACTCCTCCAGAGCAGGTGCGGCTCCAGGTGTGTCCCTCCTCCGCCCCTCCGGAGCGGTCAGCTAGCTTAGCCCGGCAGGTGTGTCCCTCCCCCGGCCCTCACCTGAGCCTCCTCAGCGCCGCTGTCCCGGTCCAGCTCCCCGATGTAGTACTGCTCCATCCACCGCCGGGCGTTCTCCGAGTGCCGGTGCGGGGGTCCCTCCATCTCCCGGCTCACGTCCTTCCCGGAGCGGCTGCGTATCAGCGCCTCGCCGCCCGGGTGCATCCGGAGGAAGGCGGTCACGTCGTAGACCCGGGTCCCCAGCAGCACCCAGCAGGAGTCCGGGGTGCTGTGCCGGGCCACCTCCCGCTCCGTGAAGAACCGGGGCGACGTGGACGGAGACATATTCCCGAAAGACTACGGAGGAACGGAGCGACTAGCGGAAAGAGACTCCTGGGAGCTCCGGTGCCTGAATGCGGTACTCAAAGTTTGAACTTTGCCGTTGACACCCGGAGACTCTAAAAGTCCGGAGAGGGGGGCGGAGCCTGCAGGGGCGTTCAGGGGCTCGGAAAAAAGACCACACACACGAGGAAATCACCGTTACAGGAGCTTCAGTTAGCTCCCAAACCTCTTAAAAACTCAACAACACACACTCGTTATGTGCGTTTTCTTCATACATAGCTCATTTTGGCTATTTTACAACTCGGTTATGCGAGAAAACGTTACATTTACATAAGACTTTCACAATTCCCCGATTTCTAGATGTGCCTTGAACGCACCGTCTCATCCACCTGTCGCAGTGAAAAGAGGTCCGAGCGGCAGAACAGAAACTAACTTTATTTACACTAAAGACTCAGATCAATGCTTGTCAACGCGGATAATTCACATTAACGTCCGTTTAAAGGCGACATTACTGCTTTATTGTTGTTTAAAGATTCTGTCGTGTCGTCCGTCATCACTTCCTGATCAATAAAATGAGTCAAGCCCATCACTGCACTGTAAAAAACACAGCAGGTGTGAAGTAAAAATACTGTAAAACGAGGCAAATCTAATTAAATACAGTTGTTTTACAGAGAATAATTAGTTCCAAATTAACAGTTGCTAAAATTAAAATACACTTTCTACCCTTGTTTTTACATGGCATCGTGCTTATTTATTTATTGTTTGATTTTGGGTTGTTTTTGCTTTTTATTGTCAAATGAACAATATCTCAATATGTATAAATAATGAAATTATTCATAATATATGGATATAATATATCTAAAATTAAATAATGTAATATTACAGCAGCTGGTGCACCAAAATAATAATAATAATAATAATAATAATAATAATGTTGTTGTTGTTATTTGTTAGTATTAGCAGTATCAATAATAATAATAATAATAATAATAATAATGTTGTTGTTGTTATTTGTTAGTATTATCAGTATCAATAGTAATAATAATAATAATAATAATAATAATAATAATAATAATAACAATTTATTGGACCAAAAAAGGCAAAACAAGACAACATGATGAATTTGCAAATATATTTTGTTCTAAATGTATTTTCAATCTTTTCATGTAAAAAAAAATAATAATATCTATATAATTTTTGAAATTGTATGTTTAATCACTGTTACTGGTCCTTAATGTTATTTTACATTAGAGAATTATTTTTTTCTATTTTTGTCATTTAATTTATATTTTGTTTATTTCAAAAATGTGGGGAAAATATGCAAAATGGAAAAATTACAAGAAATTACAGATATTTATTTGGATTTATTTCATTTTGTTTGTCTGGATCTATTCGCGTGTCATTAAAAAAAATATATAATATCGTGTGATGTTATTTTACTGTCTGTTCTGTTCACTAAAGTAAGAATGTTTCTGTCACGTCCAGTGTTTTATTACAGTAATATTTTAATATCTGCAGCAGCAACATTATTGTGTTTATAGCTGCTTCCTCATAGCTACACAAACTTCAAAACAAAATATAACAAACGGAAGCAAAGAAGCCATGAAAACACAGTTTATGTTTAATCCAGATAAGATAGTTTTTGGTTGTGCTTTTTGTCAGAATCACAGGCAACAGAGAGCCATGTCTGAAATAACTTCAAAATAAAGCAATTATCTAAAATGCAACTGCAGCTAAAGTTACCATGCAGTAAAACTCAGGTTTTTAAAGCAGTTTGTCAGCATTTAGCATCACAACATGGATTCTCTGCTTCTTTTATAACAGCTTCATTCATCATATTCAAAACCGAAACCTTCATGTAAAGCAGCATGGAGAATTTACTCGATAAAGTAAATATTGGAGACAGGAGGCGTTTTTTGACTCAAGTTTTATCTTCAGCAAACAGATGAGCTCAGCTGCTGCCTTCAGAGGGTGTTGGAAATCCTAACAGTGCGGCCCAAAATAAAGCAAAATAATGTACAAAATACCCAAAATAATGTGAACATTTCCTATATTGTGCAAGTTTGCAAGGTTTTATGATAGAAATAGGAGCATAAAAGTGTTTTAACAGCTAATTGAAATGAGGCAACCTGCAGATTTTAACCTAAATACGACGCTGAGACATAAAACCGAGCTTTCAGACAGTCTGTTCACCAATCTGTATGGGTTGTTTAAGGATTTTCACCTTAAAAACCACTTCTGAAGCAGCATTTAGGACTTAATTAGACTTAATAAGATAAATGACATGCAGCCCTGAAGGCACCACCAGAGGCAGAACTTGTCCAACGGCGCCACCTTGTGTTTGTTGGGAGAATGTGAGGCCAAAACAAGGATGGAGGACAATTAAATTAAAGTCAAAAGGTTTAAAAAAATAACTTGACCATCCAGTTCTGCAGAGGCTTCGTTAGGATCTTGACACGTTGGAGATTCAGCTCATTTCAGTGAGTTTAGATCTTATAATAATAATAATAATAATAATAATAATAATAATAATAATAATAATAATAATAATAATAATAATAACTTTATTCACGCATCTGTTAGAATTAAAAAAATAAACAAACAAGCCGAGAAAGAAGACACACAGGAAAATGATATTACAGCAGAAAGAAAAAAGACAAAGAGTAGAGAAATGGAGTTAAACACAGGAGAAAAAATAACATGCAAAATATAGAATTTCAAAATAAATAAATTAACGAGTACCAATTGATGCAAATAAAATACTAAAAGCACCAAAAAAGACATAATACAGACTTTAAAAACTATTATTAAGGGTTTCATGAGACACTGGTGGATCATTCCATCTCAGATCATCAGATTCTTGGAACAGTTTCTGCTCATCCACCTCTGATTTTCCTGAAATTTCAACAGAATAAAATATGGATATTTATAAAGATTAATTTTGGATTATTTCTATCTTTTATCTAAAATAGTTTCTGGGATGTTGCTGTTTAAACAGCCTTAAATTAAAAATATATGCATAGAAAAAATACCAAGCTAAAATGCCACAGAAGTCATTTTTAAGATGCATAGTTAATAATGAAAAAGCTTCAAGCACATCAGAGATGTTTGAGCAGAAGATTTGAGATGAAATAACTGATTTCAAGTCAAAAGATTCCTCCATGGTGTCAAAGGTGGCTCTTCTAGGAGTGTAGAAAACAGCAGGGGGCAGAAAAACACCAGCATATTCAGCATCCTGCACAATGTTGGAGACAAAAGCATGTTTTCCTTTATTTGTCTCTGTAGTTTCCAGTCAATTTAACAATTTACATGACATTAAAGTGAAAAAATTACACTGAAAGCTCCCAAAAAAGACCAAAAATTGTCTCAACCAGTGGTGATATTTGGTTTCAAGCCATTAATGTTTGATTAAAAAAAGTCCCACATCTGCAGTCATGCATTAAACCATTTCAAAATAAGATCAAGTAGCCACACAGTAGTAGGACTGAGAGGCAAATAATTAACTCACTGAGGTTAGAATAGAATGCTGTTGACTGGGTTTTTAAGGAAACCTTTTAAAAACAGAAAGAGGATCAAGGCAGTAGTTGGTTTTCTTCTGTCATAAACACAGAAAGCAGATTTGATTATAATTCTGATTATAATTAGTCATTTATTTTGGTTTGTTGCATTGTGGGACTTTATCTCCTGCATCTAAAGGATCTGGATTACAGATTGAGTCATTTAGGACGTTGTTGAATTTAAAGCGTCCAGCTGTTGATAAGCTTATAATAAGCTGCAGCAAGACACATAAATAAAGGAAGAACTGTATATGAAACAGGAAACAGAGGAGGAGGGCTATGATGACGCTTCCTATGGGATGTTCTTGTTTTTACTGTATTTGACTGACGAGTCCAGACAATGCTTTGAGCAGTTTGCACTCAGTCCGTCTCCAGTTTCTAAACTAGAAACCACATCAGAGTGACTGTTTCTCATCTATTGTTGTTGAATGTCAGCAGTGAGCAACACTGTACTGATTGATGATGTGTAACCAACCAACGGATCGCTGTTTGGCCTGATGCTGCTTCCCTCCTCACCTTAACACATTCTTCAGTTGTGTTTTCTCTTTACATCACCATCTTTATTCCTTCTTGATAATCTTTTTCTGTCATGCCCCATTCTTCATCTGTATCCTCTGTTTGGCTTAACAATGCATAAAACCATATATCTTCCCCTTTTATCTAGAATTACAGCTGTTTCTAAATATACTCTGCATAACAAATAAATTCAGACCCAGTGAAGACAGATGGTTTCAGGGACGAGGGAAGGAAGATATCTATGTAAAACTGGAAATTGACGAGGGCCCCTACACCACCACTTATCAGGTACTTGTAATGCAGTCTGGTAATCTCTCTCTAGGGAGTTTAACAACCATTCACACCTTGAGTTAGGTGAGTTTTGGGTTGTTAAAGGATTTTTAGTCACAACATAACTGGGGATCTCCAGCAGTCATTTAGAACTGAAGAAGCCTCTTTGATGAAAGATGAAATATCCAGCTGTGTTCTGCTGAAGCTCAACACTTTCTATGGGCCGTACTGGATTTTGTTGCACCTGTATGCTGTTCAATGCAGTGAGACGTCCACAGACCTATATGAATACATAGGGGAGGCCAGACAACACTTACTTAAAGACAGCAATGTCCACAGTCTGGACAGAGGAAGAAAGATAGTTTGAGAGATGAGTTTAGGAAGATATTCATGTTAAATTGGAAAAAGACAAGGGTCCCTACACCACCACTTATCAGGTCCTAATAATGCAGTCTGGTAATCTCTCTCTAGGAGGTCAAACAACCATTCACACCTTGAGTTAGGTGAGTTTTGGGTTGTTAATGGACCTTTAGTGACAAAGTATCTGGGATTCATGGTCAATCAGATAGAACCAAAGAAGCCTTTTTGATGAGGGGTGAAACATCCAGTTGCCCTCTACTGAAACTCTTAGAAAAGAATCAATACTTTACTTATATATGCAGTCCAATGCAGTAAGGACTTCACAGATCTATATATATTATATATATATATATATATATAGAAGAGACTAAACAGCACTTACTTAAAGACAGCAACGTACACATTCTGGACAGAAAAAAGTAAGATGGTTTGAGAGAGAAGTTAGGGAAGATATTTATGCTTAACTGGAACAAGACGAGGGTCCCACCAACACCACTTATCAGGTACTTATAACACAGTCTTGAGGTCTCTGTCCAAGTTACACCTTGAATTATGTGAGTTTTGGGTTGTTTAGGGCCTATTAGTGACAATATATCTGGGACTCTCCATCAGTTAGTTAAAACTGAAGAAGCCACTTTGATGAGAGGAGGAAAAGTCGATGCTCTCTATGAGTTGTACTTGTTTTTAGGAGACTAAACAACATTCATTTGACGAGGATCTCTACAACACCATTTATCAGGATCTTAAAATGCAGTCTTGAGATCTCACTCCAGGAAGTTTCACCACCATTTACACCTTTAGTTGCGTTTGTTTTGGGTTGCTAATGGATATGTAGTGACAAAATATCTGGAAAAAGCCAAGCCTTCCCATGTGATGTCCTTCCTGTTGACTGTATTTGAATGACGATTCGTGACAGAGGATGACGTTTTGAGCGGCTTGCACTCAACCCATCTCCTGTTTCTGAACTGGAAACCACATCAGAGCGGCTGTGTTTCTCATCTATTGTCGCCTCCCATCAGCAGTGAGTAAAACCGGACTGATTGACGATATGTAACGCACCGATGCATCGCTTTGTTCACTCGCATCGCTTCACACTGCATGACGCCTGCTTCCCCTCCTCGCCCCTACAGCTCCACCGTTAGCCACCCGCTTCCCTTTCGTCCTTTTCCCTCCTTTTTAGATCTTCTACCATCATCTCCCACGTACTTCCTCCGTCCTCTCAGGTTGCCCAATTTCCCCCCAAATTACAGCTGCTTCTAAATATACCCAGAATAACAAAGCAGCCATCAGCAATAGGCCGTGCAACCTGAACCCACAGGTGTGTCCTTGCTGTGGTGATGTCACACGTGGGCGGAGCTTCAGGTCATCAGTGTGTATAAGAGAGAAGAACCTCACGTAGAGGTGATTATTATTTCTGCTGCAGAGCTTCAACACTCATCCATGGCTACTGTTGTTCCAGTGAGTATCAAAAAAGTCTGTTTTTTATTCTGCATGTGGATTAAAACCTCAGAAATATTTAGCATTTTGAGTGTTTTGAGTGTTTTAAGTGTTCCAATCCTGCAAAAGTCTTCAATCTTTCAACTTTTAAACTCTTACTGTCGATGCTGGATTTGATCTGAGGCGTTCATTTCTCTGTGCATGACGGCTCAGGTCAGCTTTTGTTTGTGTGTCGTGTTGTGTGTACGAGGGAAACAGCTGTTGTGAGGCGAAGCTACATGATCGTGTGTCGGTGTTGTAAATGGATCTGCTCAGCTGAGTTCTCCCTGAGAGACGGATCCTCGGTGTGTTGACGGGGTTCGGGTTTCTGATGGGGAGGGTGATTAAGTCTGCAACAGGAAGACAGCAGCTAATTAAAACAGTGTGTGTGTGTGTGTGTGTGTGTGTGTGTGTGTGTGTGTGTGTGTGTGTGTGTGTGTGTGTGTGTCAGAGTCCAACAACTGAAGTGTGAAGTGTCGCCGCTCACATGGCCTCATTCTGTTCCTGCAGCTTCAGCTTCAGCAGCGTCTCTTATGCTCCAGTAGATTAACAGTAATAGCCAGCTGCAGTTAGATGGTTATCAGCGTTTCCCATGATGCATCGCTGGGCCAATGATTTGTTAGGTAATAAAGTGTGGAGCGTAAAAAAACAGGGCAGCACAAATACATCATGAGGCAGAAATGTGTTGATTTAGTTGGTAGATTGTGATAAATTACTGCAGAAATACAGCTGAATTCTAACAGGAGTGTCGTGTTTTTCCAAAATATGGTTTATTTGTTGCAGCCAAAAACAAAAATGACATCAACTTGATTGAGGCAGTTCAGAATATTATAATAACTTTACACTGACGCCCTACAGGCCATTTTTACTAGTACAACTGTATATAATTGTAAAACATCGAATTACTATTTGTAAAATACAGGTTTTTCATGTGGACTTTATGTACAGTTTTGGCCTGTTCTTATTGTTTGTTTGTTTGCATTTGGGGGTTTTTTTGTTGTTGTTTTTACAGTGAATATGTAAACTAATACTTTTTCTGTGACTTTGCAAGATGTTGTCGGTATTTTACCAAAACAGGGAAGGTCTGTGAAGTAAAACACAATAATTTATCATTTTTTAATCCTTAATGTACATACTGTTTATTTAAAGTGATGGCAAATATCTGTAAAATATTGATGTTATTTTCTGATTTAGACAGTTTAAAAAAATATAATTTTAGAGTCATTTTTTCTTTCACAATGCCAGACTAAAATTCCACTTTTTTTACTGGGTCTAAATCAGAAAATACTGTTAATATTTTACAGATACTTTCCATTTTTATTTATAACTGACAAGAATACCAATTTTTAATTTTTTTTATGTCCACATTATATACAGTTTTGCCCTTTTCTTTATGGTTAACATGAGAAGCAGTACCTTTTTATAGATATTTGCAGTTATTTTTGCAGATTTTACAGCATTTGAACATTATTTTTCTCTGGTACTCTTGTCGCCTGTACATTACAACAATTTATTCATATAAACAACATTCCGGACATTCGCCAAAAATAACAATCGCAGCAAGCATAAGAGTTCCCTAAAGGTTCCCTGAAGGTTTCTGTTTGCTGGTTAATATTTATGATGCAGTATTGAGATGTTCTAACTCTACTAACATATGAAACTCACTGAAACAATAATTAGAGCAACAATAATCATCAGTAATTTCCTGCTAAATCAAGTTGCTTCTGTAAACGGTGCCAACAGAACTTCTCAACTCCCAGTTTGTTTAAGGACAGATTTTAAGATTTCACTGATCACTTTAAAGGCCCTCATAGCTTCTCTCCTGGTTATTTCTCCAACCTTTCAGTATTTTATGGACCAGTGCACTCTTTAAAATCCTCGAGCAGAAGCTTTTGTGGGTTCTAGGTTCTTAAAACTAAAGAAGGCAGAGTAATCTGTAAAATAAAATAAAAAGAACAGTAGCTTGTTCCAAAATTTACAGTTAAACCTGTAAAAAAAAAAAATACTTTTTTTAAAAAAATTTTTTACAGTGTATGTGGATTTATTTTTTCTAACAAACTGCTCCGTCTCTGTGTTTCGCTCTCAGTTTGCGTCCTGCTATGCCAGCGTCCAGCCGCTGCAGCTGTTCGGTAAAGGAGCCAGAGGTGGACACTACCTGTCGCTGCTGACCAATCGGGGCCCTCACTGCTCCCCGAGGCCCCGCCTCACCTGCCACGCCCCCAAGATGACGCTGCGGCAGATCTGTCGCATGTTGAAGGTGATGAAGCAGGTCAGGAAGAGGGAGGCTGCTGCTGCTGCCAGGTGACGACAACAACAACACAACAACGACACAACAACAACACAACCACAAAAGAACAACACATAGTAACACAACAAGACAACAACAACACAAAGCCTGCACTGCATTTACCTGTAGGAAGCCAGCAAACCAGGGGAAATCTCCAAAATAAAAGTTTTAAAAATTATTTAATATTTCTAAAATATCAACATTCATGAATTTTATTTCAAATAACAGCAAATATCTGTAATTTTTAGGAGTAGAAGACACCTCAATAGCCATTGGAAAGCTGGAAATCCAATAACTGTTTTCAGTTTTTATAGTTTCTGGCTAGTAAATGGGATTGTTTTGTGAATTTTTTAAAATAATAACATGCCTTTAAAAGTTTCGGGTTTTATAGAGTCCAAAGAGGTCTCTGTAAATTTAGTGAATTTAAACTGTCGACTGTTGGTCCACAACAATCTGAAGACTTCAGCTTATGTTTTGGGAACTTGCTATGGTCATCTTTCTTTATTTTTTAACATTTAATAAATAATATTTGCACAAAATCACAATTTTAGGCTTAAATTTGATTAATTTTCCTGAGCACATCACAGGTATTAGATCAGCAATTGTTATAAAGTTGAAAATCCGATGTTTTTTTCTGTTTTTATAGTTTCTCATTTTAAAGAAAACACGTCATTGAAATTTGCCAGCAGGGGATTTTCTTTCAGACAAGGAAACAATATTTTCTGGTGCATGTAAATGAGGACATCAGGAAGGTTGAGGATAATCCGTATTCTGCTGTTAATAATGGAATCGTCTCCCGTCTCCGTCCTCCAGGAAGCAGACCTCCTCAGCAGCTCCGGCTCCGGCGTCTCCAGGAACCAAGTCAGAGAAGAAATGCGTCCCGAGTTGTCTGCGGCACAAACGCAGCATAAAGCGAGTCGGCTGACCCTCGAGTCCTGGCCGGCCGCAGACCAAGCTTCACCCCAAAGCCCAGTTCAGACTCTCACAGCAGGAGACGGACAGCTCAGCTTCAGTCCTAAAGTGGAGACGCTCGTTCAGATCTTTAGTCCCGTCTGGACACTCGGCTCTGAGACGGAGGACGTTGGGGAGACGTTTGACCTGCGGTCCGTCAGGAGAAGAAGACTTTTTCCCAAACCCCTTTTCACTGTAGAAAGTGGAGATTTTTTAGAGACAAGGTTCATTTAAGCAACTCTTTTGAGTGTTTTTGTTGTTGTATTATTTATTGGAGTGGAACTTTTTCATTTATTCAGGACTTCCATCAGGCTACCTCCTCCTCTGGACTTTACTTCTCAATGCAGCTTGATTTTAAGAAATTTTCAGACAGTTTGATGAATAAATTTGTTTCCTAATCGATGAAAAACAACCACTCAAAGTACCACACTGACAAATTCTGGCAAATGTGATTGCAATGAATGAAAAGTTGAACCTATTAAAGTGGCAGCTGATCCTTCTGTTCTTTGTCTGCAGTGGTGTCTTTTTTTTGTGCGATTATTTCTTAAATGTGCAATAAAGTTTTAAGAAATCACTGATAAAACTTCACATTACAGCGTGCAAAGTTGTGTTTGTTCTAAACTGGGAAATTTTAAAGGTTTGTCTCCTCTTTGTTATGATGACTCAGCATTAAATCAGCTGTTTTTGCTGGGTTTAAGTTTGTAAAAAATGAATAAATTTTAAAAAAGCATAAAAAAACAGGAGCCAGATAAAATATAATGAAAAACTGTGACACATTGCGACATTCAAAAACTGAAAAAAGTGCCTAAAAAAGTGCATAAAAAAACAGATTTTTGGACATGAACATTTTTTAGCCATTTTTACTTTTTTTTTCTACATTAAGTTCAATCATTATTTTTTCTTGATTTCTAAAATATATTTTATAGACTACAATTTCTCATACATTGCTGCCTTTGAATAAAAGTTCCTGGTCCTTAAAAAGGTCCATTGTTTTTATAAATGTCTTACTAGTAAATGCATTTTAAGTGTTAAACTGAGTTAATAGATCATGGTTGGTGCATCATAAAGATTTAAGCTCATTCCAGCAAACAGGAACCTTCAAGGAACCTTCAAAGAACCCAGAATTAACCTAAAATAACATCACACATTTGCTTGAGTCACACACTTTTGTTAAAATGACATTTAAAAAGCACTTTTGCCTTGAAGTTGCAGATTTTTTACAAACTGAGCTGTAAATGTTGGTGTTAGTTAAAGGTTGAGCTGCTAAACACACAAATTTACAGCATGTTTCTACACTTCAAACACAACAGACGGCGTCACTAGTGAGGAGAAAACTAAACTGCAGTTTCTATTGTGGTCAATGTGAACCTGACAGTGAGTTTTCTATTAATTATGGCTCAAATCAAAAATACAAAAGCTTGTTTGAGTTAAATATCAAAACTGTGAGAAGAATATTTTAATTCCAAATGTGTTCTTTTGGAGATAAATGTGCAGACTTTGGAACAAGTTAGAATATTTTTTCCTGGTGTCCTAAAGCCACTGCTCCACACTCTCCAGCTACTCACATGACACACTGATAAAATCTCCAAAAAGCAGCAAAACACTTCACTTTGAGGGCAAATATCTCCAAAATTAAACATTTTTAGCACATGGAAAGTCACACATTAAAAGATCGAATCCTTGGGAGTTTTTTTAAGACTTAAATGGGGTCTCTAGGTGGATATATGTCAGAACAGTGAGCTTTAAAAGTTGAGTATGTTAGATGACAGTTTAGTCTGTTCTCCCATAGGATCCCATTCATTGTAAAATTCACTAAAATATTAATAAGGAGTGAATCATTACACATCACAGGACTAAATGACAGAGAAAAAAACATCTTCTAAACATGCTGAACATCCTTCTTTCTGCAAGCATATTGGAGTTATTGCACGGTGAAACACATGGAGAAAATGTAATAGTTAATAGAATACGGCAGTTCTTGTAGAAACTGCAGGCGTGATTGCTGAACGCTGCTTTCAGTTTGTACAGTTTTACAAATGTACAGAAGAAAGCTGGTATCGAACCTGTTCTGTTTTGGTTTCTCCCCATAGAACCAGCTGCTGTAAAGTTGAAAAAGGACCTCAAATTACTGCAATAGCAATTTTTTGTTCCATAATCTGCAGTTTCAACCCCAAGAAATGCAACAAATTCACCAATAGAGCAAATAGTATTAAAAAAAAAAAAAAAAAAAAATCTGCCAAATTAAAAACAGCGTTTGACTTTTCTTTCAAAAAAATTGCAGTCATGGAGGCAAACGTTAGGTTTTGAAAGACCAAAAATACAGGAACTTCTTATAGTTTTCCTGCTAACAATGGTAGTAAGTATGAAATTAACACTGCGATACCACTCATTAAGCATAAACACCTCTATGAACCATCCTAAAATGGGTATTCGTTGGTAGTTGTCTGCTATAAAACATGAAAATTTCCACATTTTGTTGAAGAAAAAGTGTTTTTTCTGTAAGAATAAAACTTTCTAGCTGTGATTTTGGTATTTTCTGGCAGATTTTTACTTGCTTTTAGACCCTTTTCAATCCCTAAAAAAAAACACAAAATGTAAAAAAAGCACCTGTGCGACATCAACGGTACCAGAGTCAACGAAGGAAAACTTGTGGTCACTCAGAGACCCAGATAGTGGTTGTGCACGTGCAGATGAGTGCATGTGAACCAAAGGATGGGCAGTCAGATGGAAATGTACTATTCACGAGACCCAGAAGTTTGTTTACCACCCAGAATTATTCATTCGCCGTCTGAACTGTATGGAAACTACAGATCACTGTACATTTGCACAGCGACAACGGAGATACGATCAGATTGGACGGATAAGGAGACCGAACAGTGGCCACTGCTGGTCGAACACGTCTGCTGCTGAATGTTTCATGGCCCAGATGTACCAGGATATATGTTCTAGTGTGCCTGAACGTGAGCGAGGAGTCGGGTTTTAGAACAGGAAGCAAAGCTCTGGTTTCTATACAACTGGAAGCTGAGACGTCAGACCTGTACACACAACAACAACAGATCATGTTGGTGACCCATGGTGGCCTTTTCCTGTTTTGGACTGTAGTCGGGCAGCTGAGAGGAACTTCACCTTCTTTTGGAATGAAGCATTCGTTAGCGTTGCGGTAGCTTTGCTTAGCATCACTCACGCTACACGCACTCTATTAGGAGGAAGGAACATTGGGCTTGTTTGTATGTCCGTAAATCTGTGTGATATTCACACTGTGCCTCTGGTGTTCAATGAGCAGGAATGCATTTTATTATAGATGGATCGTAGGAGCTTCAGTAAACACCAACAGGACTTCTCTCAAAGGTTGTTGAAGACGTTTCACCTTCATCCAAGAGGCTTCTCTAGAACTGAAGAAGCCTCTTGGATGAAGGTGAAACGTCTTCAACAACCTACAAGAGAAGTCCAGTTGATTTCTGCTGAAGGCGCAACAGTTACCATGATCTGGAAGACTGAGAATCTTCACAGACATTATAGATGGATGGGAACTTCATCTCAACCATACGAAAGAGGCTAACCACAGGCTAACAGTTTTTACTGTCCAGTTTTAGGGAATATGCATGAAGCATTAAAACAGAACCAGTAAAACAACAAGAAAAGCACTCAGAGACCACAGTACTCCTCCAAGGCTGTTCATTCCCTCATAGGGCATTGCCAGAAATGCAGCATTTGTTTACTAGTTACTGATGATCCAAAATCACAGCACTATAGAATGTGTCCATTTAATATAGATGTACCCACAAACAAAATGGCCTTGCACTGAGCACAGGCGTGTGTTATGCATGTGTACGTGATGTACGGATACTGAATCACGTGACCTAAATATGCAGCGGGTGGCGGGAATTGATGGGACTCGGAAAACCCCCCACAATTTAATCAGTTGTTCCTTGTATCACACTGACACTTTCTGAACTTCACAGAGACTCTGATTTCCTTTGAAAACCTCTGAAGCCGCCGATTGTCTTATTTTCAGAGCAAGATTGTGAAAGTAGTGCGTTTTCTGTGGCGTAATTCTACTAAGATGACCACTGCAGCCCTGATTAGTGGTACTATGGCTCCTGATTAATGCTGCAACGGTGTTTCCATGGATTGTTGCCAGACCTCTACCTTTAAAATACCCAAGTTCTGGTGGTTCAAAGTCAGGCAACATTCCTCTCCAGGTCACGGTCTCCACATTTTTCCGTCTTTAGAAAATATTTTGCTTTGGATGATTATCATGCTGGAATTTTCCTTTTCTGCCAAGCTTCTTCAGATTGAGCCATTTTGTCAACCAGGATTTTGGTATCCAGACATTCATGATGCATCTGTAAACATCATCTCCCGAACACCTTGAGTATTCATGCAGCCCAATATCATCACACTCCCACCTCTATTCTTCACTGTTAGGACAATGTATTCAACGTGGTATTCCTTGTCAGGTTCACGTCTAATAACTTTATCTTGCTCCCAACATTCATCAGATTTCTTTTCATGTTCTTTACTAAAGTTTCTTCTTCTTTTATGCAGAAGAACAAGCAAGAGTTTCTCTTCTTGGACGTCGTCTATAGGGGTTGATGTTCTCAACTGTCCTTCACCCTGAACTGTTACAGAAAATCAAATTTCCATTGATGACCCCTGTGTCAAATCTGAAGCAGCTTTTTCACAGCTAAAATGTCAAAGTAGTGAACCATCTGTGGCTTCATTTTAAAAGCAACAAAACTGCAGCCATGATTGGCGGTACTATGACTTCTTTGATACCCGACTATGCATTCACTGTGGTCAGATTCACAACAAACAACATTCATCAGGTTTCTTTCCATGTCCTCTTCTTAATTTCTTCTCGCAGTTTTGCACCAAAGCAAGAATTTTTCTTCTTGGACACTTCTTAGATGCTGACGATTTCTACTGATAACTCCGATGTCAAGTCTGCAGCAGCTGCTTTTCAGAGCTGGATTGTGAAAGTACAGGAGGTCCTCGCAAGTCGGAACTCCAGCGAAAATGTAAACAAAACCGGTATGTGCATCACAAAATCAATCAGTTCTTCTTAAAAGTCATGAATACCAACGACTTTCATGCATGTATGAGTCATTTTACAAGAAGACAACAGAATATGTTGCACTGTTTTTACAACTTGATCTAATAATGCTGATGTTTGTTGGTGTTTCGCCCTGTTTTGAGCGTTGTTAATTTTTTTTAAAATCTAATTTCACTTCCATGGAGATGGATTTCCTTTTCTTTGAAGCATCAGAAGAGTCTGACTTACGCTTGGGAGCTATAATGAAGGGCAAAAAGTTAGAATGTAGCACAATCCAAGGTGGTGTACAACCAACGAATGTAAACAAAGCAGTCTTGTATTTGTCCACAAACCAGATCCAACTTAACGAAAAGCCGTAGGTCGAGGACGTCATAAACCGAGGACCCCCTGTAGCGCACGTTCTGTGGCGTCACTTTAAGAGGAGGACTGCTGCAGTCATGATTAATGGTACTCCAGCTCATTATAAACCATCCTGATTACTGCTGCAGCTATGTCTCGACTGACTTCTTAATGTAAGTCATATTTCTGCGCAAACAGCAACATGTAGAACACTATACATGAAATTGAAACACATTGTACAAAATAATGGTACGAGAGATGTTTCATACTCCCTTTAAACAAAAACATGAAGCTCAATACATGCTTCTACCTCACCAACACAAAGCAACTCACGACGCAGGCGGCTCATCTAAATAAAAATCATTTATTTTTCATTAATATTATTATTATCATCATCATTCTATCTAGAGAGAGTCCACCATGCCACTTTCAGATCTGGAGTAGTGCTAAGACGCCTGTCTGTCTGTTGGGGAAGAGGATGGGGAGGTAAAGGAGGGCAGACGGATGGATCGGACCGGGGAGGATAAAGGGGGAGTCGGGATTGTACAGGCTCACACTCCTGTTCATTCTCCATGCTGATGCAAACAAAGAGGGGAGATATAAAGGAGGGATGACAAAGAGAGGACGAGGGACTGAATCGTCTTTAAATGTCTTTGTTGACCTACATGAGACTGAGCTGGGACACCAGTTGAGGGGACGATGGAGGGGGGAGCAGCTTCAAGCTCATTGGTCAGGCTGCTGGACAGGAAAACCAGGACAAGCCAATCACAGACTGATACAGAGGAGGAGGGTGTATGTATGTATGTATACGTGTGTGCGTCTGCTGTTTGTGTAGAAGTGTGCTTGCTGTTGTCGGTGTGTATAGATGTGTGTATCACATATCCGTGAGTGTGTAACTGGTCAGAGTTACTTTGATCCATTGTCACTGTACACTTGTCAAAGTTACTGTCACAACCGGGTACAAAGTTGAGGTAACAAACATCCTTCTTCTTCCACTTCTGCAGAAAAGACAGAGAGAGAAACGTAATGTTAGTTAATGAACAAAAAAAACAAAAACGGGACTGAGTTTTATATAGTTTCTGTAATATTTTAAGATCTAGATTTCAGTGGCAAAGTGATCTAACCCACAACCCAAATTTATGGCGCATTTCCACTAGCATCTACTCACCTCGACTCCACTTGGTTTGTGAGGTTTTCCATTAGGACGTAGTACCTGGTAACAGGTACTATTTTAGTACCTACTCGGCTGAGGGTCTAAGCAAGTTGAGTCGAGCCGATAATGTAACGTCTACAGAGTGCAGGCCACTGTTGGGACAGGGTGTGACGATTCATGAGAGCGGCTCCTTCATGAAAGCCAAACCCGCTATTTAAAAAAAAAACTGGCAACAGCGACGGTGCACATTGCTCTTCATGGAACTTAGCAAAATTTCAACATGGCAACCAGACCTTTACCGTGGACAGCAGGTATACCGTCGCCTCCACGTCCTCCATTGTTGTGTTGCAGTTGTGTCGCACACAAATGACGTTACGGGACTGCCGGGCCGCCGTGCTATGACGACTCCACCCACGATGAGGTGGTACTCAACTGTAATGGAAAACAACCTACACCGAGTCGAGATGAGTCGAGTAGGCGTCAGTGGAAAAGCGCCTATAGCATGACAGTGGAATGTCAGACTATTCTGGAAAACACAAAACTTTGAACCCATTTTCTCAAAAACTACAGAAAGTGGCTTCCAAACCCTTCAAATATCAATATTTTATCAGATAAAATCAATAAACATAAACCCAGCTGGCAGGAAACGCTCCCACAATGTTAGCAAACATTGTCCACAGGATCAAACGGCGTTTTAAAGTTTCAACTGAACGTTTTAGGGATGTTTATCTTTTCAAATAATGTTCCTACGAGGTTAAAAATTTATGAAGACGCAACTTTTCAGCTGCAGCATTCAGAGGCTGTTAAAGGGAAGTTGTCAGATAAAGATAAACTAAGAACAAATCAACTTTTTCTGATTTTCTGAGGGTCTTTTTGGGATGTTCTTGAGGGAATGCGCTCTAGAACGTTCTCCTGTAATGCGTTCTCACAATGTTCCATGACAACAAAGGAAGAAGGTTCTCAAACATTATGTAAAATGTAAAAAATGTTTTCCAGATGTTATCGATGACAGAATGTTTTTGCATACAGAGCGTTCAATAACGTTCCTGTGATGTAACATATTGAAAGTAAAACCTTCTGTCTTTTTGTTGAGAGAACATATTATAGAACGTTCTTCTATAGGATGTTTCCACAATGACAACAAAGGAAGGATGTTCTCAATGCAACATTCCAAAAAGATATTGTTGAGGCCTCAGATGACAGAATGTTTTTATGAAATGTTCTTGCAATGTTCCATGATGACAAAGGAAGGATGTTCTCAATGCGACATTCAGAGAACGATTTAAGAACTGTAGGTCATAATGGTCCAACAATGTTATCACCAAACATTTTTTGAAAGTCTTGAGTTGTGCCAACTTCAAGAACATGTTTCTGGGAACTTTGAGACAACTTCCTACTAAGAACATTACTAGAACTTCGCAGAACATTCTGAGATCATTTTTAGAACAAATAAATTCTAGCTAGGAACGCTCTGGACCCCAAGTAGTTTTGGGACATTTTTACTCACTGTGGGTTCATTTTTTTCTGTAATATAAAGTCCTGCACCTCCATGGAAGTGGAACAAGCAGGACTAGAAGTAGAGAGTTCATTCTCAATGATTGAGATCAGGGCCGAGGCATTTCTTAACTGATCAGTATCGACAAACTTAACCCAGATCCTTTGTTTGTGTCCACGGTCACACGCAAGAGCACAAATTGCAGCTTGACGCAAATTTTGAAGACTTTTTTTTTTTAACTCAATGTTCAGCAGCAGGGCTGCACAGTGGTGTAGTGGTTGGCACTTTCACCTTGCAGCGAGAAGATCCCTGGTTCGCGTCCCGGCTTTCCCGGGATCTTTCTGCATGGAGTTTGCATGTTCTCCCTGTGCATGCGTGGGTTTTCTCCGGGTACTCCGGCTTGAATGTGAGTGTGATTGTTTGTCTCTGTATGTAGCCCTGCGACAGACTGGCGACCTGTCTAGGGTGTCTCCTGCCTTCGCCCGAGTTAGCTGGGATAGGCTCCAGCCCCCCCCCTGCGACCCTAATGAGGATTATGCGGTGTATAGATAATGAATGAATGAATGGATGGATGGATGGATGGATGGATGGATGTTCAGCAGCATCATCAATCAATAATGGAGTAACCCAACACAAGTCACTGTAAACCTCTGTCCTGCACTGATGTTTCTATTTCAGTCAACGGACACTTGATATGAGTCACGAAAGAGGCTCGGTCACATATGACATTGGAGTATAAGACCACTGTCCCAGTTAAACACATGAGCTCTGGTCGGAGGCCATTAAGCACCACGGGAGTCTTTGTCATGGTGCTTGATGCCAGCTAAAGCAGCACAATGCTCTTTGATTGTCAGCATGAAACTGCCTGGAGCTTGAATGATGACTCCTCTGGTTTGTACAGTATTAAACAGTAAAAGGCTCCACCTGGAGGAACAACCAGGTACTACAGCTGATCCACAAGACTTTTCTCTGATTTTGGAGCTTGTGGAACCACACTACTCCCTACCTTTTTACACTACATTTCAGACAGTGACCAATAGGAGCCTCAATACAAGGATCCTGACCACATAATGAACATTAGACAACAGCTTTGATGCAGAAATGCAATTTTTTCTTAATTCATTGCAGTTATTCAGTTGTCAAGCATATATATTGGATTGATTTTGTATTATCTATTAAAATGGTGCTCAGGACTAAATAGTTAATGACTCGGATTGAGTCAAGTGTAAATCAAGTTGTTTGGGACATCTTGTTTTAGTCATTTATTTTTTGATAACTTGCTTTTCAAATCTGTGTTTTAGGGTTCAAATGGTTAAAGGTTCATGTTTGATAATAAGGTTGTAACTATAGCAAAATACTTCCTAAATATTTAAGACCTCCCATTGTCCACCAGGACATATTCTTACATTTTTATAGAGTGCAGTGCAATTTTTTGTAGTATTTTTATTTGTTTTGCATCAATATAACCCTTATATCCAAGTTTTAATGATATGTATTGACTTATGTCTTAACTACTACAATAAATTGCTTAAAAGTGCAACAGACCTAAACAAATGAAAATCTTTTTTTTTCCACATGTATTTTAAAATACAGAAATAGCATAGCTGTGTCCCTCAAATTTGTAAAGAAAAGTTGCACAGCATCCCGTGGTCTTGTTTATAAACATTTTTGTTATGTGCGCTTTATTTTGTATTTTTAAAAACTCATCACTGCAACGAAAAAGCGCTCTGAGACCTGGTGAATGTGTGAAATGTTCGTGGAACTCTCCAGATTTTATATGCAAAAAGAATTATGGATCTAATCTGGTTTCAAATCGACCACTAATCAAAAATGAAAATGCAGTCGTAGTGTCGGCGTTACGTGGTGTTATTTTTTTTGCTGAATTTTTGGATTTTTTTTCCAGAAAAGGAAACAATATTTGTTGGTGCCCATACATGAGGCCAGCAGGAGAGTTAAACCAGTCTGGTGGATGACCAGTTTCTGAAAGCATCACCTGTTTCATCGCGCTGTAGTGTTGCCACTGGTAACCATGTTGTTGTCAGAGTTGGACAGAGACTGCTCCTTTACTACCGGGTCTGAAAGAATCACACAGTTTATCTTTAAGTTAGCTGGAGTTGGAGCATCAAAACCATCTCTTCCTGTTATTTCCAGGTGTTTCTGTGAAAAGCTGTGTGCTTACAGAAGTATGGATGCTCCATGGCCTCTGTGGCCGTCAGTCTCTGTTGGTGGTCGTAGCGTAGCAGCTTGTCCAGCAGATCCAGAGCTTCAGGACTCACCAAGTGCTGGTTCTCCGTCTGAACAAACTGTTCCCAGCGTTTCCTGCTCTGCCTGCAGGGAAACGACGACGACAGTTAGACACCAAAACCAACTACTACTACTTATTGTTCTTTTGTCATTTTGTGTCTCATTTTTGTCATATGCTGTCTTGTTTTTGTTGTTTTTTTTGTCTGTTTTGTTTGTTGATTTTGCTATTTTGTGTTTCCTTTTTGTCTCATTTGGGTGTCTTGTCTTTTCTTGTCATTCTGTTTTGCTTCATTTGTTGTTTTGTGCATCATTTTTCTTGTTTTGTGGGGGGGTTTTGTCTCGCTTGTGTTTTTTGTCTTATTTTTGTCACTTTGTGTCTCATTTTTGTAATATTTTGTCTTGTTTTTGTTGTTTTTTGTCTTTTTTAAAGTAAAATACTATATTGTTCAGCTCTAGATATCTGTGACTAAATGTTTTGTGTCTTTGTAGACACTGTGATCTGTAATTTTAAGGTGCAAATGATAAGCTGAAGCATAATGTTCAAATTGAATTTATTTTTCTTAAGAAATTTCAGGTTGTTCATAATGTTTTGTAAAAAGATAATTCCTTAAATGTGAATTTTTGGCACTAAAACAAAGGAAAAATGTGGAGTTGTGGTTATTTATAGGTTATTATGCTCAAATTTTACTTGAGATCAAATTGGGCTGAATGTGGAACCTGAACTAAGATGAGTTTGACACCCCTGATTTAGGGCTTTTCTAAAATACAAGAAGGGGTCTGAACAGTATGGATTAAAAAATAAACAGACATAAAAAGTTTGTCAAATGTCAGAAGTTCTTGTTCTATCAGTGGGAATGTGGAGACTTTAGAATTTAGGGGTTTATTTGCAAGAGAGAAGCCAGAAATGTAAATCAGTGCGGGAATGATGTTCTTCTAACATTCTTTCTTTGGGTATTTTCAGCCTGTATTCTCATCTGACTTCATATTCAGCTGCTGTCTATCAGATTGAGCTTCAGAGCAGACTTACTGTCCCAGCAGGTCTTTGAATCGCGGGTCCAGCTCGATGTGATATTTGCGCAGGTAGCCGAACAGCTCGTCCGTCCCCAGGACCTTGGCGATTCGCACCAGCTAGGAAACAAAAATGAGCTCAAAATTATGATAGTTCAACAACATCTTCCACTCATATCAAATCAAGTGTTTCCTATAAATGAATTCTGTAAAAACTACAAATTCTGGCATCCTTGCTGAAACCAAGCAGCTGTAACTGACTCAGCTGCGACCAACAGTCATGTGACAAAAAAGTCTTTTAGGATGAACTGCAGGCTGTGTTTCCACGGAGCAAATAGTGACGACTAATGGAACAAATCTAAGTAGTTAAATATCTATAGTATGTGGAGGCTCTATTTCATGTCTGCTTTTATTATTTCTACATAAATGGACAACTAATGATTAAACATGCTGCAAATATGAGCTTTTTATGTTGATTTGGAATTCATTTAGGCCAATAATGCTGCAGGTAGAGTGTTAATGCACAGATAACCTGCAGATTTTTTTACCATGTGACCAATTAACTGGTTGAAAAGTAGCTGCGTCATTCCAGAAGTGGAGGACAGTTTACATCCCACCCATCAAATTTCAAATAATCCATGTACAAAACACCAAAACATGCAGCTGTTGTGTAAATGTACTTCTTCTGAGACCAAATCTAAAAGAAACTAGGAGAAAAGAATGTTTGAAAATATTTTAAAAATACCAAATAAATCTGGAGTTCCCCCTAAAATGCCATTTTTCTCTTGTCCCACCCACTGATGACCAAACTCAATCTCAAATAAAAGAGTAAAAATGAAATTTAAATCTCCTTTTATTGGTGTTATTTTATCATTGATGTCTCTTGTAATTGTGGATTTTTTTATTTTATTTTTTTTAAATCAACATAATATTTTAATTAATTATCACTATCTATGGAACGTGTCCCACAACATACACACAAGTCTGTTGATGACGTTTAGTCGTGTTGTGTCTCTTTTTTGTCATTCTGTCTCATTTTTCTTGTTTTGTGTCTTGTTTTTGTCATTTTCTGTCTTGTTTTTGTTGTTTTCTGTCTCGTTTTTGTCATTTTGTCATTCTCATGTGATTTTGTGTCTTGTTTTAGTCATTTTGTGTCTTGTTTTTGTTGCTTTGTATCTTTTTTTTGTCATTTTATGTCGTTTGTCATGTTATATCTCATTTTTGTCGTTTTCTGTCTCATTTTTGTCATTTTGCATATTGTTTTTGTCATTTTCTGTCTTGTTCTTGTTGTTTTCTGTCTTGTTTTTGTCATTTTTAAGCTTGTTTTTATCATTTTGTGTCTTGAATTTGTCATTTTATGTCTCATTTTCATTGTTTTCTGTCTTGTTTTTCTTATTTTGGATCTTCTTTTTGTCATTTTGTGTCTTGTTTTTGTCGTCAACATCATAAAACAGTTGTCCTAAAGAATGGGTAGAGCAAAGCTGTGTCTTCTCTTCTGTTTTTCATATTTTCATAAAGTTGTCAGCCTTGGTTGAACATCTCTCTCTACCTCATATTATCAGGATCAGACTAATTCTTTGGACTGTTTTCCATCAGTCAGTTTGTCCTCTTGGTCAGCAGTAACAGCAGCTAAATATCTAGCTTCTACTGCTGAGAAAAAGCTAACATTAGCATGGATTAGCAACCCTGTTACTGTTATTAGAGTAGGGTTACCAAACAACAAATAAAACATGCAATAAAAATGGTGCCATTGATGTGTAAGCTGAGCCAATCAAGCCTTTGATAGTTTATTGCCAATTATTGATGAATATGGAGCAGAAAATTGTAAAAGAGAAGGTTTAGCCCAAAAGTCCTCCAGTTCTGGAATGAACCAGGTATCATTTCAGTCCAGTAAGATTTTCTTTAGTTAACTAAAGCCCTAATTAATTGAGCTACTTGGGCTGCCACATAACAGATTTTAACACCTTCCACTCTCCAGTGTGAAACTCTGTGGTTGTGTTTGAGCTGGAACAACAGCGCCCCCTTCCTGCTGCTGCTCAGAGTGCAGGAAAACAACACCACTGTGCTCTACTGAGAAACAGGAAGCTGCCAACACTCCTGATCAGTTTCTCAACGTATGTGTGCATGAAATCACTCATTAACAGCCTTTACTTGCTAGCCTGATCAGGTATAAACGTGTTCATAGAGTCTTTATTGTGCTGCAGCTGCAGGTGAATGTCGGCTACCTGGTCGTAGTTGTCTTGTCCGTGGAAGAAGGGCTCTTTCTGAAAGATCATACTGGCCAACATGCAGCCCAGACTCCACATGTCTAGACTGTAGTCGTACATCTGCAACACAAGATCATCAAACAGCGCTGCCGATGATGAGAACACACACGGGAGAATTATCCACCCAGAAAAACAGCCGAGCATCAAGGAGCTGAACCCTCTGAACCCCAGCCAGGTTTGGAAGGAAAGTTATTTAAAAAAATATATATATATTAATAACAATCATAGCCAAAAACTGTAAACATAGGAAGAAATTTCAACTTATTGCGGGAATGTTTCTCAAGTCGAGGCTTAAAATTGTTAAATTTCATCAATAATCCCTGTAATCTATATCCACTTCTAACAATTGACAAAAAAGAACCACCAGCTTTAGTCAGATTCTATAAAAACCTAAAAATTCTGCACTCCTCGCTGCAACTGTGAAGCATTTATTGACTCAGCTGTGACCAAATGTAATGTGGTAAAAATTCTGTGACTATTCGGTTGAAATGCAGGAAGTGTTTACACAGAGCAGAGAGGAAACAAGTATAGAAACAAAAATAAAAATGCAACAGTAGCAAAATATCTACAGCATGCAGAATCACCATTTTTTCTCAGTATTTGTATGACTTTTGTGCGCTCGGAAAAACGTTGTACATGTTGATTCCAGCTTTTTGCATGTTTTACTAAAAAAATAATCAAAGAAATTCAACTCTAGTTTTTTCTTTTTTATGATTTGTAGCATTAAAGTTGTGTCAAACTGCGCAAAAGATATTTCTGAGTTTTCTCTGCTTCTAGTCCTGGTTGTTCTTTTTCCGTGGGGGTGCAGGACTTTAGATTCGTAGTGAAAAATGAGTCCATAGTGAGTAAAAATGGCCAGAAGCTGCTCGGGGTCCAGAGGGTTAACTGGCACGGTTTCAGGTGTTTGTGTTACCTGGTAATCCACCAGGAGTTCTGGACCTTTGAAGTATCTCGAGGCCACTCTGACGTTGTACTCCTGGGATGGATGGTAGAACTCGGCCAGGCCCCAGTCTATAAGGCGTAGCTGTGAAGAAGACGAACAAAAATAACCTTATTCAGACCATAATTAATCAGAATTACTTAATAATTGCCCAAAATTAACCAGAATTTGTCAAAATTATTCAATAATTGTCCGAAATAAACCATAATTTGTCAGAATTACTCAAAAATTGCCCAAATTTAACCATAATTTGTCTAAATACTCAATAATTACCCAAATTGAAGTATAATTTGTCAAAATTATCCAATAATTGTCCAAAATAAAACCATAATCCATCAAAATTATTCAGAAATTGTCCAAAAATTGCCCAAATTGAACCATAATTTGCCAAAATTATTCAAAAAATTGTCCAAAATTAACCACAATTCATCAAAATTACTCAATAATTGTCCAAAATAAACTATAATTGTCCAAAATAAACCATAATTCGTCAGAAATTACTCAAAAATTGCCCAAACTGACCCATAATTAATCAAAATTACACACTAAAACATCATGAAAATGGAGCTAAAACAGCCTCTGCTGGACACAGTCTCTCATTAGACCTGCTTTACTTCATATCTTGCACATATTTTATACAGATGTTTCACATAAATGTAGTTTAAGATACATCAATGTAAAAAAGATGAGCTGCAAACTGTCTTCTAAAGTTTAGGTTTAATGTATGCAGTGAAAGTTTAAACACATTTATCTTCATGGGCTCCAAGAAAGAAAAACTGTCTGAATCCTTCCCTCTTCTGACTAAGAGTTAGAAGACTTTTCATGGTCATGGCCACATCAAATCAATAACTTTATCAGCTCTTAAATAACATCAGTTGAGTCAGAGGAATGATGTCAAAGCACAACCTTGGAAGATCTCCCACGCCTTTATTTCCTGTCCATTAGATTAATGCAATGGTCTCTTTATGAGGCTTCAAATCAGGCTGTTTGGTAACTGCAGCAGCTGAGGACGTGAGGAAAACTAAGAAATACGACCACGTTCCTACAGGTCTGAATGTTTGGTGTCATTATGGAGCTGCAGAATGAATAAACGCCTCCCTGAAGGTGCTGCATGAGAATCCGCACAAACTAAGAAGCTCCACGGTGAACGACGGCCTCCTGCTCCAGCCAAATATTCCACACTCCGACTCCAGACCACCTGCTGCTGCCGTTCCTCTGCTCTCCACTGCTTGAGTCGAGTCTCCTGACTTTGTTTTCCACATCAGAGAAAATGTGCTTTTTGGCTCTGAGTGTTTCACAAAGAGCCCTGAATGCACCAGCTGGTTTCTGCTGGACGTCGGCCCGGTTTGGATTCAAACCGGCGAGTTTCTGCTCCACGGCGTTGCCTGGTTCTTTGTGCTCCTGTAGAAGAGCTTGGACCACACATCTGGAAACATCTGCCTGCCTCTGAGACCTGAATGATGTGGGATGATCACCTTGCTGCTAGGATTTTTTAGCTTAGCCTCTTTGTAGATAAACATGCATATGTATGTATGTATAGACTGAGAGACGAAGTTCTAGCAGAAGATACAAATGTGTGACATGATGATGTAGATAAGTAACGATAGAAAATCATGGACTTTAAAAGAGCTGTTTCAGGGTAAAAAGCAGAGTTTTCTGTATGAGAAGAACTCTTTGCAAGTTTTGCAGACTTTTTTTTAAACTGACAGCTAAGAAACACATAGAAGCAAAAGGTAAAAACCCCAAAAAGCTTCTTCTGGCTGCTGGAAAATTACAAATATATTCTCCAAAACACACAAAAATAAACAAATTAACACTAAAAATCAACAACTGGACATGACAGCGCCTAAACAACAGTTACTGTATGCATAGTCCCTCACATCTCAGCCGCTGAAGCTTGTAACATCTGCAGAGAAGTCATAGGTGTCTTGGTGACCTCAGAGGAGTTGAAGGTGTCTTGGGGACCTCAGAGTTGTCATAGATGTCCTGGTGGCCTCAGAAGGGTCATTGGTGATGTCAGAGGAGTCCTAAGTGTCTTTGTTGCTTCAGAGGAGTCATCAGTGTCTTGGTGGCTTCAGAGGAATAGGAAGTGTCTTGGTGGCCTCAGATGAGTGATAGGTGTCTTGATGACCTCAGAGGAGTCATAAGTGCCTTGCAGGCCTCAGACCAATCGTAGGTGTCTTGGTGGCCTCAATGGAATCATAGATGTCTTGGGGGCCTCATAGGAGTCATAGGTTTGTTGGTGACCTCAGAGGGGTCATGGGTGTCTTGGTGGCCTAAGAGGAGTGATAGGTGTCTTGGAAACCTCAGATTAGTCCATGGATATCTTGTGGCGTCAGAGGAGTCATAGGTGACTTGGTGGCCTTAGCAGAGTCATGTGTGTCTTGGTGGACTCAGAGGAATCATAGAAGACTTGGTGGCCTTAGATAAGTCATAGGCGTCGTGGTGGCCTCAGAAGAATCATAAGTGTGTTGTTGTGAAGTGTTTTGGTTGAAAGAGACTTTTTTGATATAAATTCTTGTCAAAAAACCCAAACTACATTGACTATGACTTAATGCAAAACTACCATAGAGGTTGAACACTTTTTGATAGACACTGTATAAGATGGTACTTTTCCTCCCAACAGAAGTTTTACTGCAGCAGAAAAGAAGAAAACTTAAATGTAAAAAACCTTTTAATGTTGTTTTTTTTTAGCTGATGCTGGTAAAGATTTAGTTTTCCGAGATGCTCAGACTTGCAACAATAAACACTTTGATAAAACTGAGCGCAGATTTAATTGTTTTGCACCAACAGAGAGCAGCACGATGGAAATTACATCTGCTGTTATTTTAAGCACCTCACGCCTAATGCACTCGCACCGGGGCCTCGGTGTGTAGAAAAGCCTACGCTAATGCAATACCGACTGCTTTTTGAAATGGGAAAAAAAAAACCTAACAAAAGAGGGGAATAAAAGGCAAAGAGAGAAAATAACCAGCGAGAGACAGAAGAGAAAGAAGGGCTGAAATAGCGTGGTGAGAGATAATATTCTGAGCGTGGGCGCCAGAGAGAAGGGGAAAAAAAAGAAGTCTAAATAGGGCACCTCCTACCTTTCTCAACTGGTGGTCAATCATCACATTGTGGGGTTTGACGTCACGGTGCATGATTCCCATACTGTGACAGTAGTCCAGAGCCTGGCAGAGAAACACACAACATCATCAGAGCAGACAAAGATTCTAATCAGCGCTCAGTCTCTCCATTTCCTGGGAAACTCGCCAAGAAAGTGAGTGGGAGAGCGGAGTGGTAATAAATAGAAAAAGGAAATGCTCTGGGTGAAAAAAAGGTCGAGTCTCACCTTCAGTAGTTCATACATGTAGAAACGGATATCATAATCTGTCAACTTCTGGTACAACTCCTGCAGGAATAAAACAAAAAAAAAAACACAAACACATCTGCATCAGGATTTATTAGCGTAAAGAGGCAGCAGAGGAAGCAGAGAATTCAGTTTGGAATCCAGCATGCAGAAGGTGGTTTGTACCTTGAAGTCTGTGTTATTGATGCATTCAAAGACCAGCGCTGGAGTTCTGGACTGGACAGCAGCAGAGAGAGAGAAAGGAGCGTCAGAAACACGGAAATAAATCAAGAAAAGAGCAAGAAGTCCCTCATTACTGATCCAGTCACCTGATCGATCACTGATCTGACAAGCAGCAGCACCCTCCGCAACACGCAGAACTCATAGCTGTCTTGGTGGCCTCAGAAGGGTCATAGGTGTCTATGGGGCCTCTCTCACTCGTCTCTTTATCTTAAACTCCTTCAGGGGAGTCATAGGTGTCTTGGTGGCCTTCTTCACTAATCTCTATATCGTAATCTCTTTCAGAGGAATCACAGATGTATTGGTGGCCTTCCTCCTGAGCCGCATTCTTGCAGACTCCTTCAAGGGAGATGTTGGTGTCTTGGTGGCCTCCCTCACTAGTCTCTTTCCTGTAACCTCCTTCAGGGGAATCATAGGTGTCTTGGTGGCCTCCCTGACTAGTCTCTAGCACTCAAACACGTCCTGCCTTAGTCAGAGCACTTCCACGGCCTAAAAATATTCTTCCTTCCTCGACTGTTGATGTTTTCCAGCTCAGAAAAGTCGGATTCAGGCTGGTTTTCAATGCAGAAAACGCGGAATATATAGAAATATATGTAGAAGCGGTAGAAGGTGTAAATCTCCCTGATATTCCCCAAACGTAGCGTGTCAATCAATGAAATCACAACAAGCATAACTGGAATATTTCTTTGTCCCATGTGATGTAATCATCCACAATCACAGTAGGCATCTTCCCAAAACTGATTTTATCACTTGCTGCACCAGAGGCCTGTAGGACGAAGCAGGATTTGGGGTTACGTAGGACCCCAGATTAAACACACGGATTCTAAAACTTCAAAGCGCCACAGTAATGCTATTTTTGCAGCAAATTAATGCTGTTACATGTATAATTTTGCATTTTTTTATAGAAAGCCTTATACTGTAATATTCACCAGATGTGTTTATAATAACATTACAAAATTTATTAGAAAGAGAGAACAAAGCTTGTTTATGTTAAAAATGCTGGAAGAAATTAAATAATTTCTCTTTATATGGAAAAAATAATCATGAAACATACAGTGTATATTATGTCTTCTTTTAAAAAAAATACACAATAAATTAAAAATGGAGCTGTTTGCAATGCAAGAAATGTGAATTTATACGGGTTTTGAGTCATTTAGGACATGGTTCAAGTCATTTTGGACAAGCTTTAAATAAGTTTGGGAAAATTGTGAGTCATTTTGGACATCTTTTGAGAATTTTTTTTTACAATTCTTAGTAATTTAGGGCACGTTAAAGTTATTTTGGACAATTTTTAGTAATTTTAGACATGTTTCCGAGTAATTTTGGACAAGTTTCAAGCCATTTGGGACATTTCGACAAATTTTTGGCAATTTCGGACACGTTTCCAGCTATTTTGGACCATCTTGAATCTCAATCAATATTTAACATTTTAAAATAAAAATCTGTCAAAGTGAAGGTGGTCATTTGGTGAATTGATGCGGAATGTTCCCAACTGCACCTTTTCCCATCTCAGAGAGAAAACGCTGTTCCTCTTAATCTTTTTCACCCCATAAAATGGCAAAAAAACCTGCAGAAAAGGTTTCCATTCCATCATCAGTAAAGATAATCTACACTGAGTTTGAGCATCAGAGACAATAAATGCTACAAAACAATCTGACAAAAAGAGCAAACTTCACAAATGTATCGGAATTGGTTTGGTTGCTGTTCTTGTCCTGAGCAGATAAGCTGAGACAATCTAAATGAGCTTTACCAAAGTTTTTCTTTTAAAGAAAACAGGATGCTAACTCTCACAGAACTGCAGCTGTTTAACAGAAGTTGGATCACAATCAAGCTCAGGATGATTGAAGATGTTCAGGGTATAGTTTTGAATGAAAAACAGCATTAAGTCAGGGTTGTAGGTTTGAAGACACTCTGGTACAAATCAGAGTTTGTCTTAAAGTGTTCACATGTTTATTTTCTACATGCTAAAGACATATCTGGAGCAACATAAGCAGTCAGAGAATCAAAGAAATTTCCAAAAACAAGGAATCAATCCTGTCAACTTGCAGTGTGAAGCTTTCTGTATCTTTATTCTTCTTTAGAATCTGTTTCAAACCTGGTTGGCTGAATTCCTCCTACGCCAGAAAACGTAGTAATTATTTCTACAAGTGAGCTGGTGTGCTGGAGCTGCAACTTGAATATCCATCTAAGCCATTTTAAGGAAAGAGGGGATTATTTTTAATGGCAAAAAAAGCTAAATCCATGACTTTAACACACAGAAATTAGCTTTTTAAATGTTTAATCAACGGCCGGAGAGAAAGACTTTACCATAAAACTGAATTAAAAAACTTAAAACTAAAAAAGCCTGAATGTATGACAGTGTTGCAGTGAATTGCATTAGAAGGTACAACTATAAGTAATAAAATAAACTAATAAAAGGACACTGAGTGTATATTTTAATGCAAAGATTACTGTAAACAGGGATGCACCAGTGTGAAGCATGAACTGGTATCAGGTCTGGTTCTAATTTTCGTCTAATTTTAGTCCAGTGAGTCGTCTGCTGCTGGTGGATTTGACAGGCACAGCATCTTTTTTTTTTAATTGGCAAACTTATACCAGTTATCAGAGCCAGACATTGTTAAAACAGAAACAATAGTTGGATTTTCAACTCTCCAACAGTTGTTGAACTTTTCTGAACCGAAAACGGAACTGAATCAAAGCATAAAATCGTGCTATTTGATCAGATTCACTTTATTCTAAGAGTGATTTAAGAATTTATCAAATCAACCTTTTCCATTAACCAGATTCTGTAAAAAACTAAAAATTCTGCACTTTTTGGTGCAACTGTGAAGGCATTGGTGACTCAGCTGCGACCAACAGTCACATGACAAAAATTCAGTAACTCAGCCCAGACAACATTAACAGTAACTCAGCTTTTCCTCGACATGAGCCGTCTGCTGCTGGCAGATTTGACAGGGATATCATCTTTTTTTGTTCTAAATCGCCAAATTTATACCAGTTGTCAGAGCCAGAAACTGTTCAAACAGAAAGAGTAGTTGGATTTTCAACTTTCCAACAGTTGTTGAACTTATCTGAACCATAAATTGAACTGAATCAAAGCTTAAAATCGTGATATTTCATCAAATTCTATATTTTAAGTCTGATTTAAAAATTTGTCAAAAATCAACCGTTTCCATTAACCAGATTCTGTAAAAAAACAAAAGATTCTGTACTTGCTAACGCGGCCATAAAACTATTACTAACCAGGTCACAAACAGCAGTAACATGAGAAAAAATTTGGAGACTTTTGGGTTGAACTGCAGACAGTGTTTACACAGAGCAGAGAGGAATCAAGTATATAAACAAAATTAAATTGTAAATACTAAGTTATTTTTTCCAGTGTGGGTAACACCAGTGGGCACAAAAAGGCTGTACATGTTTTTTTAACTTTTTTTTTTTTTTTTTTAAACATTTTTGCAAAAAAAAAAAATTTTTTTTGCCTGTTTTATGATTTATGTCATTTTAATTCTGTCAAAATGCACAAAAAACATCTCTATTTTTAGCCTAGAAACACTCAAGTTTAGTTGCTGGAATCATATCAGGGTCTCACAAGTCAGACTGGCGCATCTGTAAGTTCAACGCTTTTAAAGTGAGGATTTAAAGCAACATTAAGCAATTAATTATTCAGCATTCTGTCATCCTGAGTCACATTATTCCTTTGAGGAAACCAGGACATTAAATACAGCTGAAAAAGCAGCTTACAGAAGCTGATGCACGTTTGACTCCACAGTCACTCAGTGTTTAGCAGCTTTAACCCATGTTCCTGGCTTTAATAAATAAAATATAAAACATGCTATGATCAAACCTACCACAGGGTCTTTGACTGTGTCCACCAATCGGATGATGTTGGTTCCTCCTCGCAGGTTCTCCAGGATCTTGATCTCTCGCTTGATCTTCTTCTTCTTGACCGGCTGATGCAACCAGAAAAACAAAATACAAGCAGATTTAATGGAGTTCTTTGGGTACAGGATAAGAAAAGTGAAACTCCTGATCTTGATTCTGCTGATTTGAGGCTCATTTAAATGACCCTCCATGCGTCACCTTGTCTCCATTTTTTTTAGAGGTTAGAAACTCGGGTGTAAGTTGCAAACAGATGCAGTGTGAAGCCATGATGGAGTTTATCTTTGGTTAGAGGTCATTCCAACAGATGCAACCGACTGTGGCAAGCCGAGAACGGACTGAAAATCTATTCATTCTTCTGCATAATCATCTGCAACGTTGCCGTTGCCGAAAGATGTTGGCGGCGGGATGGCCATCACAAGCCTCGGCTCGCGACGCGTCGGCCGGCCGGCCACTTGCCTACCCCTACCCCCCTACAATTTTCTCAACGGATTTACACGATTCACAAAAATTATACTTTCGGCGGAAAAAAACTCGGAATTCCACGGATCCGCAGAAAATTCTCATCCCTGCATATAGGAAGAAATGAGAGATAACAATGAAGATTTCAGGCTTTTATCTTTAATACTTCCTGAGATATTGTTATTCAAACAGCTTCAAACTTCTATGTCATCCCCAGAGCATGATACTGCCACCACCGTGCTTGACAATAGATTTGGTGTTCTCTGGGTTAAAGCTTAACGTCTGGAAAAACCTACTGAAAGTGGGTTAACGGGCAGTTTTATAAAAAATTACCTTGAAGAGTACTTAATATATGCAGGTAAAATTTAACAGATACCATTTTAAATAACCGAAGTTCATAATAGAAAAGTTTCCAGGAAATCAGAGCAGAAAGTGATGCTTCGAGATGGAAAAACATCATTCACAAGTGTTAATGTTAACATCCTGCTATCAGTGCTACTTTAGACAACATTCAGATTAATAAAAACGACTGCTACTACTGAGTATTAGAATTTTTTGAAACTTTTTTAAACTCTGGAGTCACATTTTAGTCTGGACTTTAAGAAACTTTGAGAAACTACTGCCTTCTTCACTTTGTCTCCTGAATCGTCTCGCTCCTCACATGATCGTCCTCCAGAACAAAACAAAGAAATCAGCGACCAGACGTTAATTCAATAGAGATAATAAATCTAGTTATAGGCGCTGCTTACGTTGTTGTGTCTGTTAGCAGAAACTGAAATCACCTTGTTTTCGCCACAGCTGTTAAATGTAGGAGAAACCACTTAATTTAGTCAAAAATATGGCGATTTGTAATATATTTTTACAGCTCTGACTCGAACTTTAATGTGCAAGATAACAAAATAGATGATCAAAAATATTATCTAATGCAAAAATGACAGGCTAAAGATTTAAACTGCTTCAAAACATGTATTTATTTTAATTTTTAAATGGCATATGAGATAAAACGATTATCACAAAAGCTGCTAATGTCTAAAGTTGAATAAATAAAATAATAATAAAAAATAAATAAATAATTCCATTAAGAAAATAACTATCTTTCTGTGAACAATTTCTGGTTATTCATGGCTCAGAAGCAGCATCTAAATATTTCACATTTTGCAGTTAAGTTAAATAAAATAACAATAATAAAGCATAAAACCCTGAGTCAGACGTGCTGCATAATATATATTATAAACTGGCGCTAACTGCATTGCTTTAAATTTCTATTTAAAATGGAGCATTCTTTCATATTTACCCCTGCATCTCCAGTCCTTTTTATTATTTATTTATTAAACATTGCTAAGATGCTTGCTTTGGACAGTTTTCTTTCTACAACTCCATTTAAAACTGAACATCTATTGCAGTGAGCGTAGCCTTTAAGTGTCTACGTCATCAACAAACAAACAGAAACAATGAAATTAATATTTTGTCAGTAAATAATGAACCTTTATCTGTATAAAGTCCATGGTGCAGTTGTGTTCCTGGTCACAGCGACCAGAAATATGTTAAAAGGAGAGAAGGTTCAGGAGTTAAACCCCAAAAACACCAAATCTATTGTCAAGCACGGTGGTGGCAGTATCATGCTCTGGGGCTGACACTGAAATTTAAGGGTGTTTGAACAACAATAGGCTGTACAGTGGCATAGTGGTTAGCGCTTTCGCCTTGCAGCGAGAAGATCCCTGGTTCACGTCCCAGCTCGGACCTGGGATCTTTCTGCATGGAGTTTGCATGTTCTCCCTGTGCATGCGTGGGTTTTCTCCGGGTACTCCGGCTTCCTCCCACAGTCCAAAAACATGCTGAGGTTAATTGATAATTCTAAATTGCCCGTAGGTGTGAATGTGAGAGTGATTGTTTGTCTCTATATGTGGCCCTGCGACAGACTGGCGACCTGTCTAGGGTGTCCCCTGCCTTCGTCCGAGTCAGCTGGGATAGGCTCCAGCCCCCCCGCGACCCTAGTGAGGATTAAGCGGTGTATAGATAATGGATGGATGGATGAACAACAATATCTCAGGAACTATTAAAGATAAAAACCTGAAATTTTCCCTGTTATTTCTCATCATGCCGTTGATTCAGAATCTGCAATATTGGACATGTAGATTATTAAATGATCTCTAATTATGTGTGAGTTAAATCAGTCAAGCCTTAAGACTCCACTGAAGTTTGCTGCTGATCACACAGATAAAGAAAAGTCCTTCTGGTGGAAAGTTCTGTGTGTAGTTGAAACTAAAAATCAACAAAAAATTCCAAAACCAGAAATGTGTTTAGAGGTTTAACCCCAAGAACACCAAGTCTATTGTCAAGCACAGTGGTGGCAGTATCATGCTACGGGGCTGACACTGAAATTTAAGCCTGTTTGAATGACAATATCTCAGGAACTAAGATAAAAACCTGAAATTTTCACTGTTATTTCTCATCATATCATTGATTTAGAATCTGTAATCAAGTAGATCAAATAATCTCTGATTATGGATGAGTTAAAATATGAAAAAGTCCCATCTTTAACTCTATAAAGTCCAGCGTAGCACAGGCAGTACGACTGCATTTGCATTTTTCATTGGTGGTAGATTTGAAACCAGATTAGATCCATCATTCTTTTTGCATATAAAATCTGGGGAGTTCCTCTAACGTTTCACACATTCACCAGGTCTCACAACGCTTTTTATTTGCAGTGATGGGTTTGTAAAAATACACAATAAAGGGCACAAAACAAACATGTTTATAAACGAGACTACAGGATAGTGTGCAACTTTTTTAAATTTACAAATTTGAGGGATACAGCTATGCTACTTCTGTATTTCAAGTATGTGAAAAAAAAATCTTTTTTTTAAGTTTGTTGCACTTTTAAGCAATTTATTGTAGTAGTTAAGACATAAAATGTTAATACATATTATTAAAATTTGGGATATAAGGGTTATATTGATGTAAAACAAGTAAAAATACTCAAAAAACTGCACTACAGTATGTAAAAATGTAAGAGTATGTCCTGTAGGACTTGCACAATGGTAGGTCTTGAAGCGTTAAACACAAATTAACCAAAAAATACTATAAATAATGTATTTATTTTCTTATTCATGTATGTATCGCTCTATTTATGCAACAGTAAACATATTTAATTATTTGTCACTGAATGCTGCAGTCAGAACTCATCCTCATCCTGCTGCCACCAACTTCTTTAATCCTCTGCTGGGATTTAAAGAAGGTTTTACAGGCTGAGATCAGCAGTTAGTGACCCAGAGCCGCAACCATCACTCCACTAGTTTTAATCAATTGAGCATGAAAAGCTAAAATTAGACGGTTAAAGGTTTCCGTGCTGCTTTTACGTATCGGGCTCCACCGCAAATCGGATATTTTTCTATTTTGGACCATTTGTTCAGACAAAATGAGACGTTTGATGATGTAACGCTGGATTTATTTGTGTTATTTTTGCTGCTTTCTGGTGTTTTACAGACGAATCAATCAGTAGATTAAATTAAAAAAATACATAAATCAGCAAATTATTTGCTATTATTTGCTCCGTTAGATTGACTTTTCTGAAATTTACTAAACTAAACCAAAATTGCAATTGCAGTTTTCTCATAGTTCATGTTTAAGTTGCATGTTTTGCTTTACTGTCATTCCAGACCCAAAAATATTCAATTAATCACAACAAATCTTACAATAAAAACCTTGAGAACAAGAATGTTATTCAAATTCCACTGTTAGAATCTGTCTTGTATTCTAATATTTCAGTTTTGGTAACACCTGGGGAAATCTGGACAAATACTGGACATGGTGAGTCCAGAATTTTTACATTTTAGCAAAATAAATAATCAAAGAAATCTCCTTTAATGCATTTTTTAATGTAACAATATAATGTTACTGGTCTTTTTCGATATGTTTCTTTCAAGTTCAGTAACACTTTTACTCTTTTGAACTCTTTACAATTTTAAGTACTAAACTTTGAACATTATCTGGCATGAGAAATTCTTTCGAGATTAATTATTACTTATCAAAACTTGAAAATTAAGTCTTATTTTATCTGATTTTGCAGGTCTTGCATCCTACAATTCAGTGTTATTTATGATACCACATCTGTACATGGGAAAGGAGTACATAGTCCTTATTACATCTTTAGTTTTACTTCATTTATTTCTAGCAGCTGATCAATAAAGTTCATCTGATCTCAGTCTTTCTTCATGGTTTCTCTGTTTCCATAGCAGTGCAGTGAAAAATGAGCCCACAGTGAGCAAAAAACGCCCAGAAACAAGGTAAAATCAGGACACCTCCACTAAAACTAACAGCTTCGAGACCAAACCGTTCAACTAAACATCATGGCCAAAACATTTTAGCAATTTAAGCCTCCAATTTCTCATATTTTACATCCAAAACACACATGCAGGACACTGTGGTGGAGCTCCAGACGCTCACCTTCAGGATCTTCACCACCACCTTCTCATTGTTGGTGATGTTGATGGCCTCGAACACCTCGCTGTACTTCCCTCTGCCCAGCTTACGGACCAGCTGGTAGTCCTCCTGGTTGCTGTGGGGGCAGACGGAAACAACAGTCGAGGTGAGAAAATGACATTTTTCAGCGTCTGTGTGGATTTTAGTGGATGTTTGCGCTCTGAGATGGAGGCTGATGTGGTTCTGGTGTGGAGATGAGGAAGATTATGGGGGATGGAGATGCAGGTGAGGGGGAGGACAGTGTGAGGAAGTGTTAAAATAGTGTCATGTGTAAAAATAAACATCCATCTAGAAGAGAAAATGTCATAAAAATCCACTATCATGCATGCAACCAGAGCAGCCTGCAGCAATCAGAAATGTCCTCACTTCCAGTTGGGTACGTGGGCCTCGTAGTCCCAGTACTCCCGGGTCTTCAGCGTGTTCACGTCTGCATACACACGGGACTTGCTACCGGCCACCGGACCCGGCATGGCGAGACCCGTGGCTCGGAGTCACGGAGATCTGGCCCGGGGGGTGTGGAGGCTGGGAACCGGGCTGGAGGGGTGGCTGGATCCGCTGAGAGGGTGTGTGGGTGTGGAGTGGATGTAGCCAGCCAGCTAGCTCCGGCAGGGAAGTAGATCCAGCTGGGAGAGGAAAATAAAGGGAGGCGGGGATGGAGGGAGAACCAGCCGGGGTTTGCTGCAGTCAGTGCCCGCCGAGCAGCGTCCCTCGGTGGGGGAATTAGAAGCAGCAGAGTCGGTGGAGCTCGGAGGGGGCTGGAGATTACACGCAGGCCCGGGGAGGCATCGGGGTGCTGAGGTAGAGAAGAAACTGAGCCCTGAAGGAGTACAGCGGGGCTGGAGGAGCGGGCTGGTGGTGGAAATATGACGGGTTTAAACCTCCGGAGCTAACGGTCCTCTCTCTCTCTGCGGGCCCCGAATCCGAGAGGAGACGGCGGAGGAGGGGGAGAGGCTTCCTGCGCTACACGGTGGACGGTCGGGGAGGAGGCGGGGGGGGGGATGCCCTCGGTGGTCCGGTGTTCGCTATCAATCAGCTGCTGAAGTGACGGATCGGCAGCGGGGGTCGACCGGAGGGAGAGGGGGGGTGGAGCGGCTCGGAGATCGATGTTGTTAGCTAACGTTAGCCAGCGATGCTACTTCAGCGCGGAGATGTCGCACCGACGGGGAGCGCTCGGCTCCGGGCACCACCATCGGCCGAGCCCGCGTCATGTGCGACCGGCTGTGCGGGGGGATGGGGGGAGCAGCGCCTCGGAGGCCCGGTGCCAGACGCCGACGGAGGGCCCGGGATTCGGGGGGTTCGTGCTGCAGCCTCGGACCTCCCCGGTGGACAGCGCAGGGAAGGGAAGCGGATTGCGATTGAAGAGCAGCGAGAGAGCCGCCCGGATGTGGAAGCTGCGGGCTGCCGGGGTGAGGAGGAGGCAGGCGGCGTCGGAGCGGAGAGCCGCGACACAGCGCCCCCTGCTGGCCGGCGGGAGGTGGTGTCACATACTTAAAATACCGTGTGAAACGAAGACACTCCTTCATATCCTGTTCAATTTTAAATCTTAGGATTGATTTACATTTTTTCAAATCTAGTCATTTAATCAGTACATTTAGATAAAATTTTAGTCATAGATATTATACATATTATTTAATTTTAAAATGTTTTGTCTCCACTATGGGGTAAATTAAGGACGAATTAATGTTTTATTAACAGAATTAACCTAATATTTAATTCTTGCTTATGAAGCTTTGAATTGAGAATGAATGTATCTGTATATATTAAAGGGTTTGACAAATATTTGAAAATAATCTAAAAAATAAAAAATAAGGAGAAACCAATTTACTCCATTTCCTCTTAAATTTTAAAGTTCATGATTAATTAATAATTTTTCAGATGTATTCAATTAATCATAAACTTAATTTTAATTTATGGTCATATATCATATATATATCATTGAGATGTACAGTGTTTTGTCACTTTTAAGGGGTCAATTAGAGACTAATAACATTTTAATAATATTTTAATATTTTATTGTTTATAAAAATTTAAATCGATAATTAAAGCATCATATGTCAGATGTAAGTTTAAAATGGGTGAATACTGAACAAAACTGGGGAAATTAGTAAAATAACAGTAAAAATACTGCAAAAATATAGTTAGAAATTATTTTTTTAAAGTTCATTTTTTACAGTGTATTGTGGTTGTATTTTTCTATACTTTTATAGCTAAATTATCTGTCACTATAACATAAAATAATGTGATTAAATATATTCTAATAGAAAAACCTCAAAACTTAAGAAATGTCCTGAGCAAAATCCAAAAAGAAAAAACACACCGAAGTTGATTTCCTGTATAAATGACTGCATGACTCTGGTAAATATATAAATGAAAAAAGTTTTATTTGTTAGTGCTGTGTGTAATCGAATGCTACATACATACAGATAATCTTAGCATGAATGTACACGTACTGTACGTCGCCACAAAGTTTTTTTCTTTTCAGAGTTTTGTTTTTCAACATCATTCACATAAACTACAGTACAATTTGAAAAAAGCTATAGGAGGGAACAGTGCTGCGAGGAGGAGGAGGTCGGGGAGGATGGAGGGGTCCAGCACCGGTTCCCAGGGACAGAAACACAGGAACTAACACAGCGAGCATGCAGAGAGCGAGAGACACCAGGGTCTGACGGGTTTTTAACGGAAACTGAGGAGGAAACGGGCGGACTGACCGACTTCTAAACCACCGGTGAAACTGCAGGAGAGTGGATTTAATCATTTGTGCTTATAAAAGGAGCTTCTCCTCTCCTTACTGCCCCAGATATGGATTATTTTAAACAATATAACACAGGACAGATGCACCGCCAACGACTGTATGAGTGCTGCTGGGCTGGAGTTGAGTTATTCTTTGGCTTTTAACATACACTCTTATTATTATTATATTATTATTATTATTATTATTATTATTATTATTATTATTACTAGACATATGTGAGGTCCTTATCTGCAACCTGGAGCATCTATTTTTATTGTGCACATCTTGATGACGTGTCAGCACCAATTAACAAGTCCTTCTGCACTCGCGATTCTTGGCAAACTACGAACCCGCCCTCACCGGTTCCTGATATATTTACTTTTCTGTGATTTGGCCTTTTAAAAGTTGAACACACACCCCAAGGCCCTGGTCTCTCCCTCCAGGAATACAGGTTTCATATCAATTTAAAGGATTTAAAATAACGGAAAGAAAAGTGAAACCGTTAAAAAAACACTTCAACTTGTTCTCTTTTGAATGCCAGATTCATAAAATAAGAAACGACGGCTATAACAGGCGACGACCGTCTGACCTCAAAAGCTGAAAGAGGAGGCAGAGAGTTTAAGGCGAAAACAAACAGAACATAAACAAATATTACTCCTCAGTTTGTATTAAATACTTTTCAATACTGCACTCAAACCTTGTGAAAGACAGGGAGGCGAGAGGGGAGGGAAAAGGCTCCCCAGACGAAGACAAACAAAGTAAAATTTTAAAGAAAGGAGCGATGGCGTTTCATGTAAACCAACTCCAGGCTTCTTAAGCGCGACTAGAATCTCGTAGCATTCAGAGAGGAGGAAGGCGTCATTCACTCAAACCCGACAGACACAACGTCTCGACATGTAACAGGAGAAAACAGAATCATTTCAAAAATACTGAACACGGAAAACCTGCAGAAACAGCTCTCAGACAGACCAGTAAGGTTAGTCGTTTAAAAAAACACACACACACAGAGAAAGGCGCAGGTCTGTTGAAACATGTTCTACTACAATTCTCTTCAGTCTGAATTTCCCTGTTTGACAGAAATACCGTTATTTTTTTTTACATTCACGCATTCAGACTCACGCGCAGGTTTCTCTTTGAGATTCCCTGCGACATACTGGCACAGTCACTACGTGGACTACATTAAAAAACAACCCAAAAAAAGAGCATTTTGTCAAAATGTTTCACATGGTAAAAAGTAGCAAGAATACAAAACTGTACTTCAATACATTTTTTTTCCCCCATTTGTTTAAGAAAGACAAGTTTCCAACTCGTCCGGCTAAGTACACTCACACAGTATGTACAGGCTGAGACAGGAAATGGAACGTCGGACGTTTTCAGGACACAGACGTTTAACAGCGCTGACCTCTGCAGGAATAATGACGAGTGAAATGTTGATTTATCTAAAGGTTTGTGCTGGAGATCGATATCAGCCAATAGGGCTTTAAAGTGATAGCTAACTTCGGATGGTCAGTTCATCTTTTGGTTTAAAACAAGAGTTGCCATGAGAATTATTTCACTGCAGGACGATACATTCCCAAAGTTATACCGTGTCGCTTCACATAAGTAGAGGAGTTTACAGGCAACTTCTTAAAGGAGAAGTATAAATCCTAAAACACAGAAGGAAGTGCAGGAATGGAGGCTGGTACACTGTTTTACTGTTTGGGCCTTTCTTCACATGAGGGTGAACTACGAAGCAAGATGAACACGCTAGCGAAGTATGTGGAGATTAAAACTCTGTTTTAACCCGTTAGATCACCATGGTAACTGATGCTGTACAGCTAAATCACCATGGTAACTGATGCAGCGCAGCTAAATCCCATGGCAACTGATGATGCACAGATCACCATGGTAAATGATGCTGCACAGCTAGATCACCACGGTAACTGATGCTACACAGCTAGATCACCATGGTAACTGATGCTGCACAGCTAGATCACCATGGTAAATGATGCTGCACAGCTAAATCACCATGGTAACTGATGATGCGCAGCTAGATCACCATGGTAACTGATGATGCACAGATCACCATGGTAAATGATGCTGCACAGCTAAATCACCATGGTAACTGATGATGCACAGCTAGATCACCATGGTAACTGATGCAACACAGCTAAATCACCATGGTAACTGATGATGCACAGATCACCATGGTAACTGATGCTACACAGCTAGATCACCATGGTAACTGATGCTGCAATGCTAAACCACCATGGTAACTGATGCTGCAAGGCTTGATCACCATGGTAACTGATGCTGCAATGCTAAACCACCATGGTAACTGATGCTGCAAGGCTAAACCACCATGGTAACTGATGCTGCAAGGCTTGATCACCATGGTAACTGATAATGTACAGCTAACCTGCCCTGGAGGACGTTATGGTCAGCGCTTGGGATTTAAATCAGCTGTAAGAACCGCTATGTGTTATTTATGTTGAAAATACTGCTGAATGAAGCCACACAAGGACACAAATTGATTGTTGTGTTGCCACAGGACTTTACACACATTCAACTAGTGACTCAAAATTGCATTAATGTGTTTTCCTGCCAGATCCTTTTTTTTTTTTTTTTTTTTTTACACTGCTGGTACTGCAACTCATTGAACACAGTTCAGAAAACTGATCATTTTATTAGTATTTATCAGAGACAGTAAAAGTTTTAATTGAATTTGGCCGAAAACTAAATTGACTTCTATCAAAAGATGCAAATTAGTTGCTAGCTAACTGTGGTTCAGTTACTTCTAACTGTGCGCTGACACTGCAAAGTAAACTAATAAACCAACTAAAAACTAAAATATGGAGCCGTCCTGTTAGAAAGAAGTGAACACATTGAGAATATCTGTGGGAAAATAAATATATTAACGTAAATGTTTAACAGTTTTGTACCAGCATTCCGCTTCTGTATCATTAGTTGTTGTAGTTAAAATGTGCTTTTTACCCAAATCAATTTTTACATTCTTCATTATAACAACCTTTTTGTCAGACTGAAGTGGGTGGCATGTGATTGGTCAATTTTGCGCAGAAGAAGAGTCATATATAGCGTGAAACAATTATTTTATGTGAGATTCTAAAGAAAGAAACCGTGTTAACAAAGTAAGCCTCCACCACCGTCATGATTCTTATTATTTCTGGTGAAAATTTTAAGTTTTGTCGAGTCAGCTTACACAAGAAAAGCCTCTAAGTGTCAAACTTGCTTCGTAGTTCACCCCAAAAACAAATGAATGAGTGTCTGAATGTGACTTTCCAGTCTTCTGATACTAAACAGCTAAAGATGGAGATGAGGAGAAAAAGAGAGATGATGCAGAGAGGAAACTGAGGAGATGAGAGAGGGAAAGATAAAACAAGGGAATGATCAAAAAGACTTCCTGCCAAACTGCTTCAAAAAACAACAAAGGCTCTAAAGTTTTGTCAAGATGATCAGGAGACATTCTAAATTCTTTGGAGGAGGAAATTAGTGAGGACTTATTTGTTCTATCAACCTGCATTATGGCACCAGGAAGTAAGTCTGATTGAATTTAGTGGTCGTGGCCTTTTTTGCTGTTTCAATGTGGGGCATAAAAAAAAAAAAAAAAAGACAGAAAAAGTTCCTATTTCATGGAATGACAGATTTGAAGTGATGATAACTGAGCAGGTTAGCAGAGCAACAATGACCTGATGTGGCACTGGTGGGAATGGAAGCGATGACAACGGCTCGGGACTATCCTGAAGACGTGATTCATTTTAAGAAATCACTCAGAGAGGACAGACAAGAGGACAGCGTGTTTCAGGGTTTCTGCCTGTTTGGAGAGAAAAGTCCGAGGGTTTATAAGCACTGGGGAACAGGGTAACCGCCTCCGTCGGCCGTGTGCTGCACCGTGTGATCCTGCAAAGAGCCCAAGTCACTGAAACGCTCTCCACACCAAACACACTTGAACTGGCCCTCTCTGGAGTGCGTGCTCTGGTGTTTGGTCAAGTGCTCGCGCTGTTTGAAGCCCTTGTTGCAGTGGCCACATTTGTACGGCTTCTCGCCCGTGTGCACGCGCCGGTGTCGGTTCAGGTCCGACGAGTACTTGAAACGTTTCTCACAGTCCGGGCACTTTAGCGGCTTTTCCCTCGACGGGTCGCAGCGATGCTGGACGAACTCCGACGAGGACAGGAAGCGGCGGTCGCACAGCGAGCACTTTAGCGGCTTCTCTTGGCAGTGTGAGTTCTGGTGACGCTGCAACGTGGAGCTCTTCTTGTAACCTTTGCCACAAACGTCGCACTTGTACGGCTTGTCCGGCGAGGTGTTGGACGACTCGCCGCACTTGTGTCTGAGCAGCTCCCCCGACTGGCTGAACTCCTTCTGGCATGAGGCGCACTTGAACAGGTTGTCCATGCCGTGGACGTGCTGGTGGTAAAGGAGGTGGGAGGGCTGCATGAAGCCCTTGTCACACAGATTGCATTTGAACGGCCGGTCAGTGGGGTCTTTGTGCGTACGTCTGTGGCGTACGAGCGCGTACTGCTGCTTGAAGCTCATCTGACACTCATCACAGTGGAAAGGACGCTCCTCCGAGTGCGTTCGCTCATGTTGCCGAAGGTCCGACGGCCGCTTGAAACCTTTCCCACAGGTGGCGCAGCGGAACGGCCGAGAGCCCTGCGGGTGACAGGGGTGGTGCAGGAGCTCTGACGACTCCTTGAAGTGCAGCTCGCACAAGTTGCATTTGAATAAGTGCTCGCCGGAGTGTACGTACATGTGGCGCACCAGGTGGGAGCGGTGCTTGAAGCTCTTTTCGCAAACGGCGCACTTGAAAGGCCGCTCGTTGCTGTGCGTTCGCTGGTGGTGCTGCAGGTGCGACGACTGGCTGAAGGCCTTGTCGCACGTGTCACATTTGAAGGGTTTCTCTCCCGTGTGCACCCGCTCGTGTCGCGTGAGTTCTGACAGGTGCTTGAAGCCTTTCTGGCAAACGGAGCATTTGTACGGCCGGTCTCGGGCCGAGGGGAAGGGGAGGATGGACGAGCTGCTGCTGGCCGACGCCCCGTCGCTGCTGGCCTGCTGGGAACTGTTGGAGGAGTTGGGCGTGGCGTTGCCAGAAGAACCGGGTCGGTACGTCTTCTCGCATATGGAACACTTCATGGGGTTGGTGCTGTTGTGTGACGTGTGGTGCTGAGCTAGAGAGGTGAGCAGAGAGAAGCCCATTTTACAAACTCCACACACAAACGGCTTCTGCTCCACCTGAACACACTGGTGCTCCAGCAAGTCCGTAGCCTGATGGAAAATCTTCATGCACTGGGTGCACTGGAACGACCGGTCCTGACTCACCATGCACTGATGTTCGTGAGGGTTTGCCAGGTGGGAGATATCGTGTCCGCAAGCCCCACACTTGTGCCCCCCCTCCGCCCCGACCTGCAGGGAGGTCTGCTGGGCCTGGGCTGGGTGCTGCTGCTGGCCGTGCTGTCCGCCTCCATGCTGCTGGCTGTGCTGGCTGTGCTGTCCGTGCTGGTTCTGCTGCTGCTGCTGCTGCTGTTGTAGAGACGTAGCATCCGGCTGCAGGACGATGCCGTACACAGCGCAGCCCAATGCGTTCTCAGCTCCTGGAGGGATGGTGTGCACGACCGGAGGCGGAGCGACCGCATGCTGCTGCCAGGCCTCGGTCATACGGGCTCGGCTGTAGGGGTTCAGTTTGGCAGCTGGAGTGGCCCAACTACAACAAGAGAAGAAAAATCAGCAGATATTTGAGTAATGGACTGAAGGCTTTTGACAGTGTCAAGGAGAAAAGAAAAAACACTCACTCCATGTCTGCAAGTGGCACTGAAGAACCGTAGACGGTGCTCGGTGAAGGGGCCGTGACGGAGGATTTAAGACAGCCAGGTGCAGATGAGAACAGCTGTATGGAAAGCTTTAAGGAAATCCACTTCTTTCACTTTATCCTTCCCCTTCAAGAGTTATCTGAATGAAAAACAGAATAGAGATGAATCAGAACAGCATCTGCAGATAGAAGTCCCAGCTACCCAACCCTGTTTGGTCTCTCAGTCTTTAAATGCTAAAAACCAGCTCTTCACTGAACACCTTTGCACTTGACAGACTGCGAAAAATAAAAAAAAAATTTTTTAAAAAATCTATTACCAAGGCCCCAAGGTCCTACTATTACATTTGAACTTGTTTTATGGCTCTAATCCAGGTTTTTTCTCCTGACTAAGTCCTTGCTTGTGTTTTATCTACTCTCAGATGTACGTCGCTTTGGATAAAAGCGAAATTAAAGTGTAGAATTGTGGGTCACTTAATAACAAAAGTGTCTTTGGTTTTAAGCTTCAGCACCATGTTGTATCTCCAACATCCTGACTGAAAAGGCCGTGTGTGGGTAAAATGCTTACCAAAAATACAAAAAGAGTGCACATTTGCAGTGTTGCCAGCTGCAGCAGGCGGTCGGTGTAAATTCAGCAGAAACAGAGGTGTTAAAAGCTGCTGTAATATGAGGTGGAAAACAGCTGTAACAAAACACATTTTTCCTCCCTGGACAATAACTAACTCTGGAATTAAAAAACGTGGGTAATAAGAGCAGCGGCATTGTCCAGCCTGGATATTTGAGGGTGTAGCTTTAGAGTGTTTGTAGACAACCCCACATTTATTCATTTCTCATTGCAATTATTGCAATTGTGCAACAAACCCCTTGAAAGTAAGATTTTTAGACACTCCATCGATGACAGTCAGCAATTACA